>CAJNDS010002156.1:0-90000 GCA_905221605.1 Symbiodinium natans
CAAATTTTCGAATATTCTGAACGAAATCATCTAAAAGTAAGACGCCTCACTTTTTATAACTAAATCAACCAAAACACTCTGGCTTGAAAACTAAAACTTTCTAGCTTCAAAAACACCATACCGACCGCCAACGTGAAAAAGAAAATAATTTTTCCATGCATCTCTGAAACTCAGGTCGCTGCATCTGCTATCTTGCGGTAGATGTTTGTCTGTTAAAAGATTGTTGATCCTGCAGAACTGTGTTGAAAGCGTGCAGAAATCAGCAATTTTTGAAAATTGTTTGCTTCGTAGGAACGTCTGATGGCGATTTTGGCATTTTAAAGCTCATCTTGTGACGGTGAGACGCTGTACAAGCTGGCGCGCGCATCCAAGCTTGCGGAGAACTTCTCAACCTGGCCGTGCCAGCAAATGAGCAGAACCAGTACCTCGCAACATTAAGCCTCAGTGCCACAGCCTTTTGCATGGAAGTGATAGGAAGAAAAACGCTTAACCAACTTGTTGCCTTCCTAACACGCATCACAGAACCCTCGAGGGTACTGCTATCATCTGACTCTCGACCTGGGTACCGTTCTTGGGCACCGCTCCATGATTCGGCTGCTCAAAGACCAACGCTGATGTGATCAAGGACCAACGCTGATGCAAGTGGTCTCTGTCAAAGCTTGAAGCATAGGAACACACGCAGAAGTGGGAAAACACTGTTTCTCGCTTACAACAGCAACCATTTTGGAACTGCGGAGGAAACCCTGTGCCTTAGGCCACTGGGAGTAAAACCGCCGTATTGCAAAAAAGCTGACACATGCTGAAACACATGCTGAAACTCCCCTTGAACCAGCGGAACAAATGCCGTGGAGCCAGGAGTGCCAGCAGGAAACAATTGCGTCTTCTACCCCCCTTCTCGGTGCAGTTGAGCGTCCAGGCCTTTGCCAGACCAACAACCTGCATCTCACTGTGTCCAAGCAGACACACTTACTTGATACTCAACGGCTCCAGACTGGGCCCCTGCTGCAGTGCCTGTGCGAGGGTGCCCTGGACGATGGGAGAACCCCAAGGCTGTCCACGCAATGTTGGGTTCAGCTTCACGCATGATCCACCGCCAGGTAAGGCTTCACCCAGCAAGGCCCCTCGCAGCATGTCAAACGTTTCCTTTTGAGCAACGGCATTCTGGAAAAGGTCTTCCAACTGTAAGTAGCAAAGGCAAAGCGACATCAAACCTGCAACGAAAAGTGATGCAACGTTCGTTGTCATGGCTCCACGCGCAAGTGCGAGTCCAGCATGCACTGCACGCTCAGCACGCGCGTAAGCAAGCGCAGTGACTGGCACAACAAATCCCAGGCGCAGCAGCTTCTGGGATAGCTGCGAGCCGGAGTCTGCCATCTGCTTCTGCGCTGCAACGAAGGCACTGACGAACATGTCTTTCAGGTGGACCAACCTTCTGCCCGAAGAACAAATGCCCCAGCTGACCACAGCTACACTCGCCCACGCCGACACGGTAGGCAACCTAGTGGCCATGTTGGCAGCCTTGGCCTTGGCAGTGCTCATACTGTCACGCAACTTGTGACGCAACTTGTGACCCGTTGTCTTCACCAAGCCTGCACACACGAGGAGCTTGCTGCTGGAAGCTGAACCTGCAGAACTCAAGCAGGCAAGCAATGCAATGGCCATGGCTTTTGTTGTTCGAGCAACCTTGGAGTGACTGTCAAGTTCCGACCAACACGATCCCGCACCAAGCGCGGCCAATCCCACTAAGGCAAAGCATGCATAGGCCAGGTCTGCTGTGGTTTGCAAAGTAAGGTAAAGCTGCGCAACGATTTCTGTTGGCAAACCAGCGTTGTAACACCAAGCGAAGTACAGGCGCTTTGAAGCTGCTGCCAAGTGATGCGCAAAGGCAACTACCGTCAAACTCACCAATACTGACGAAAGCAAAGCCAATGCCAAGAGAGGCCGCAGGAAATGGACTGAGCGCAAGCTCAATGCCGCTGCCAAGCAAGCGACAAAAGGCAAGGCGAGGCCGATGGCACCAGCGCGCTGCAACTGCAGATTGACACTGACGCCGTTGTGCAGAAGGTGCGCATCAGCACATCCGAACGCCTTGGTGCACCAATGGTGCTCGGCTGCGTAAAACGTGAAAGCCACTGCAGATGAGCAATACTGGCGATGCATGGAGCCGCAATCTGCGCTCTCGGCTGACACTGCTGCATGTTCGTGGCAACTAGGCCCGAAGGCAAGCTCGCTGCAATTGCACAAAGTTGGGCTCAGGTCCGGCAAGCAGCCAAAGTAGGACTCCACAGCAGTCAGTTTGCTCCTCTGACTCTGATAAGTGACGAGTCGTACCACATGTGCCGTTCATGGGCACCGAGCTGTCATGGCATGTGAAAGGGCAATCCCAAATGTCGTCATCCGCATCATCCACGAACACGCCGTTCTCTGGGATGAACTCCGCGCACCGCTCAGGCCCATCAGCAACCTTCGAAGAAATGCCGCTGGCTGGGCTAAAATCCTTCTGGAGCTGAGGATACACATCTTCCATCTCGTCATCCCGACGCTGGCGCACCATCTCATCCATCTGGGCGTTCACTGGTTTGAGGTTGACGCGAAACACGCGTGGAAACCCTTTGATCATGCAGCCAAAGGGCCACACCGTGTAGCTAGCTAGCCTCCTTGGTTAACCAGCACTGCTTATGCGCACCCCAAGAGCCGGTGGAGTCTGCTGTGCCAGAGCAATCGAC
This sequence comes from Symbiodinium natans, assembly GCA_905221605.1. Classification (NCBI taxonomy): domain Eukaryota; class Dinophyceae; order Suessiales; family Symbiodiniaceae; genus Symbiodinium; species Symbiodinium natans. Next base: position 2,727 of record CAJNDS010002156.1, read on the forward strand.
ATCCGTGGCCGTGACACCACAAGAGGTTTTCGTGAAAGGGCTAGTGCCCAGAAAGCTTTCGCAGCTCGGACAAGACTTGCAGAAACTGAACGGCCCTGAAGAGGCCAAGCTGTTCTCACAACTCTCCGGAGAACTCCGCCAGCTGCTCATGGAGAAGGAGCCAGAGCTGTGCATGAGGTCAGTGTCCCAGCAACTTCCACTACTAGCATGCCAGGAATCGCAAGAACCGCATCGGCTACTGTAGCTCCAAGGACTGCAACTTTCCAGCGAAGGGCACGAAGAAGACATTTCCTGCGAGTCGACAACGGAACACGACTCGCTCTTGGAGTGTGGCGGCGATTGCCCTGACGAAAGAGTTGAGCTGACAATCTCTGGCCATTCAACCCGACCAACTTGCCAGAGCTGCTTCGAGGCCGAATCTTGTAGTGTTTCTCCACTGCGGGGAATCAAGTGCACGGTCGATTTTGAGTCCCCTTGCTGCTTTTGCGTAGCACAAGATGTGCATAGCTCCGTCCGCGATTCACATGAACCACCAATCTTCTGTGTATTGCAAGATGCCCTGCGAGGACATCCGTCCTGCACAGAAGAGCCCACGCACACCTCTGGGATGCGGTCGCCAGGGTCTGCATTCTCAGCATGTGCCGCCAGTCGCCGAGTCACCCGAAATTCGGCTGGCCGTGGCATGTTGATGATCTGCTTGCCGTTGTAGGCGAAGCGGTCACCATCCCAGGAGTAGCTCACTGGGTCCAGCCCAAATATCTCCATGCTGCCATTGCACTCAAGGTCCGAGTCGCCTAGCTTGTACTCAAAGGTCACCTCGGCCTCCCTGACATAGGTCCTCCATTCTTCCTCGCTGCCCGAAATTTCTGCCGAAGGGTCCTTGACGTCCAACAATAGCTTGAAAGCAATCGTGCCGTTACTGTCGCATCGAAGAGTGGGCACTAAGCTAGTCTCCTCAAAACACTGCTGCAACACGGATTGCACTTCACTGCTTGGACGGCCTTCGTAAAAGCAACTTGCCAGCCGCTCAGCTGCCTTCTGAGTGTTCCTGACTTTCTTCATCGCATTGTAGGCGCTTCTGATCCTGCGCACACTGTCTTCCATCATGGTTTGATTTGACTTGCTGCCTAGGTCGCGTGGCACCCGCGTACCAGGATTGGCCACAGCTTTCTGATGGTTCTTGATTGCGCGTCGTCTTGCAATCTTGCCGGTGTTCCGCGCAAGCTTCTTCAAGGCGTTGCGGAGCATGTACGCCACGACACGTCTGACAAACATCGGGATGGCAAGGCGACGCCTCTGCATGTGATCCTGCAACCAGTTTTCAGCCAAGGGGACATCATCAGATGCGCCCTGTCCACCAAAGCGTGTGAGCAGGCGCCGGTAGAGCCAAAGCACATTTTGATTGGGAGAGCTGGCAAAGTACAAGTGCGGGCTGACAGCAGCATTCCAAAGGTCTTGAGCAAAGTGATGGCAATTCCACTCCAAGGCATGGTAGCCGACACGTTCAGGGCTTTGCTCTTGTGCACGCACAAGCCAATCGGTGAAGTTCAAATCAGGACGGAGGTCTGAGAAAGTCGCAGTGAGGAAGACCTCTCCGTCATCCGGAGACCTGAAGGCACACGTGCGGTCCTCCAGGTTGGGGCAAAGGTGCACCCAATAGTTGCTCTTCTCCACGCGGTAGGTCAACAATTGCCCTGCTTTCTCAAAGTCAGCCGTGCTGACTGTGGGAGCCGCCAAAGATGTCAGCCGGGTGAAATCGACTGACCCGCTGCGTGTGCCACTCAAGCGAAACTAGCCTTGATGGTTGCGGAAAGCTTGGCTGACCACGGATGAAAGGCATCACGGTCGCACAGCCTCTGCTGTTGCAGGGCAGATCTTGCTGCAACTGCCGCGACATGCCGCGGAGCACACGGTGCCGTGCCGAATCTGCTGGTAATTCCATGCCGACAAAACGTGCGGAAAAAATCGCGGCCTCTGTGCCAAGAAGACCCCAGGTTAGCCACGTAAAGCCAACGACTGCGGCTGCGAACGTGAGCAGTCGAACATGCCGGCCCTCTGCCATGGCGCTGTTGCAGTATCCACATGAGACACTTGCCTGGGGTCGGACTGATCACTTCTGAGCCTCATCAGTGTGTGCCATGCTGCTAACCTCTCACTTGCATCAGCGAAAAGAAACGGAAGAAACACATGCCAAGTCAACCAAGTCCTCCAGCACAGCTTCTGCCGCGGTCCTCAATAAGGAGGCCGGAGTTCAGTTCCAGCAAGTTTGGACATGAACTTAAGCTTGCTGGGGTCGTGTGCAATGTCTGTGTGAACTCCACAAACGAGCAGTGCCGCAAAAATGGTACTCCATGTCAAGGCTGCTGACACGAGACACAAGAATCCTCACATTGCTGAGGGTTTGGCCGCTTCGTGGTAAGCAGCCAGCACAACCTGCGGCTCATGTCATTAGCTCCTTGTGCTGATGCACTTTCGAACTGAAGACGCCAGCATGGCCAAGCCTGCCAAACCTCTCCACCAGCATAAAACCAACCAAAGGCGTTGAACGACGAAGATGTGCAACAAGACTCCCGGTCATTTCAACTGCTAGAAGGCCTGTTGTCGCAAGCCCATCTGCACCAGAAGCTTTCAAACAGACTTACAACTATAGCGTTGTTTTTTCAGTCGCCCCAAAGCCACGGCACAGGGTCTTGGCCACTTTAAACCTTTACGTCTTTAAGGTTTTCAAGAGTTTTGCATCTTGCGAGGGGTCATAGGAGATTCATCATCGCCCCGATGTTTTGAACAAATCATCACCAAATCATCATTGATTCACCAAAAAAAGATCATAGACTCCCCAATAATAATGAGCATAATTGATTCTTTCTGGGTATGCATCGGAATTGCCAGCTGAAGTTGGGCAGGTAAGCATGTTGTGCAGTGTAGCTCGAAGTTGCTTCGTTTGGCTGCTACTGGTACTACGTCTGCACCATGCGCAAAGCTAATGGCTGCACAGTGCATCCTTCCACTTCCAGCATCTTCCAGCCTTCACTGCAGCAGAGGAATGGCGACGGCGACGGCCAGAATCAGAGCGGCAATCCCGAAGCCTCAGTGGCTAGGCGTTCTCGCAGCTCAATGAGCATTCGCGGCTGGGTTGAACCCAAAGAGCCCAATCACTTAATTAAGGGATATTCCTTAAATCATCATAAGGATACTTTTATAATTTGAGCAATATTCCTTAGTTAAGGGCTATTGGGCTCTCTGGGAAGTGGACAAGCTGCTGGCAACATGCTGAGGCTCTTACTGGACTCACTGGTCTCAGGGACTTGACGCTTGCAAGCATGGGGACACTGGGAGGGGTAGCTGTTCCAAGAATGGGACACTCGTCAATGCTTGTTGGGTCCCCCCCCCCCCCCCAATATTAAACTCCCCCTAAGCCTAAGATTAAATATCCCCCATGATAGTTATGTTGTAGTAAATAGGGCGGGGGTTTTAATATTAGGGGGTAGGGGGGTTTAATATTGAGGGGATTAGACTCTTCCACGTCCTCTTCCGTGGCTCAGCGCGCGGCAGGCTGCGACAGGTCCCTTGGAAGGTCCCTTGGGAAACTCCTGGCTGGGAGCAGCCGGTGTTTCTGAGCTACGAAAGTTCAAAAGCAACATGACCGTTGTTTCAGGTGCTCTTTGTTCGTGCTTTTTTCTCTACACTTTTCAGTGCCTCCTTCTCTTTACAACATCGAACGATTCAAAAATAGAACTCAAGGGGAACATGGCTTCGCGGCGGCGATCTGCTTTGGATTTGGTGCTAGATGCATGTCTTGCTGAGCCGGGCTTTGGTGACTTTTATGAGTCCCTCGCTGCTACGCCGGCTGGTTTTAGGCCTAGTCCGGGCTTTTCCAACGCTCGATGAAGTGCTTGACTAGTGAATGCTCGGACTTGAGATGCTGAACCCTAAACCCTAAACCCTAAACCCTAAACCCTAAACCCTAAACCCTAAACCCTAAACCCCAAGCCCCAAGGTTTTGTGAAAGGATCTCCTGGGCCTCCTTGAAAGAGCTGGAGGTTCCCTTCGGCTGCTCTACAGGATCAGGTCCTTGCAGGGTCGACTCAGTTGGGGGTTTGGGTTTAGGGTTTAGGGTTTAGGGTTTAGGGTTTAGGGTTTAGGGTTTAGGGTTTAGGGTTTAGGGTTTAGGGTTTAGGGTTTAGGGTTTAGGGTTTAGGGTTTAGGGTTTAGGGTATTGGGGGTTTCCGAAATTAGGGACACCTTATGGCTGTCCATATAAGGAATCCTACTGTTTGGGGGGTTGTTTTAGGGGTTCCTTTTTTGGTAAACTCTCAGTGAGGCGCAGTTAGACCAAGTTCGTTCACTGCACTTTGTACCGTGGCCAGGACGAGGGCGGAATACAAGTGCCCGACATATTTGAACTGCACCAAATTCTGTTGCGTAGGACAGTCTCTGGGACTCCCCGTCCCCTCCCCCCGTCCCCCGTCCCCCGTCCCCCCCCCCCCCCCCCCCCCCCCCCCAACGTCGGGGACTCACCCACCATACGCAGCTTTGGACACGAAAAAATGTCCTAAACTTCCGCAAGGCCAGGCATCCTGAACCCAACGGTCCGGGTAGACGGCAGTAGCGTTATTTGTGTCACTTCCCTCTGAAAGTCACTGACCGGAGCGTATGCTCCTCCACAATGTGGACTTCACAGCACTTCGCACCTAGACTTCGATACACCTAGACTTCGAAACCCCAAAACAACACTGATCTCAGCTTCTTCTGCGGCCAAAGGCAGGGCTCGCAGTCTCGGAATGAACCGGAGTTACGCTGTGGCAGGCTCCCGGCTCGGATGTCTTTCAAAAAAAAAGTATGAGGGGCTTAGGTAGGGTTGGTCTTCTCAAGGTTGGCTGTTGAAGCGGTTGAAAACTCCATTAGAAGGCTACATGTTGAGAGTGCTTAGGATTACATCGCACTAGAATGCCGCCTTTTGCCATGTGTACTCCCACCCAGCGGTCCGTATGTGCGCGGATGCTTGGTGGTGAGAATTCTTTGCTCATCCAGATGCGCGGATGCCTGCAGCAATGAGCTTTGACGTGAAGATGCTTCTGTGCATGGCAGACTTGAGATCAGGCTTTAAAAATCCCACGGGCCTATAGAGGACCTCTAGTGGGAAGCAAACTCGTCTGCAATTCGAATACAAGCTTCAGTCACGAGCAACGCGAGAACACCGGACGCGAATCACAAGACAACATGGAGTGCATACAGAGTAACTGATCACCAATAGTGAGCAAGTGAACATAACAGCCATTTTGCCTGCTCCAGCATGTCCGGTTGCGCACCTCAGGTACAGCAGCAGCAGCAGTATTGGAGCACAAGCTAGCGCAGCAGCAACGTAATTGACAGTGTGGATCCGTGTGGTACGCCCCTCGGTAATAGAAATAGCATCACCCCCCCCATGCGGCCGTGCCCATAAAGCCTGATGGGGCCCGATTCTTCATGCCTCCTTGGGAAAAGCTTTGTGAGCTGTGCGTCTGTTCGTCCTGGTGCTTGTGTCTTGCATTGTGGTGCGGTGCCCTGGCAAGCTTAAGCTAAACTTCTGCAGTTGCCATGAGACCTCTTGACACCTCTCATTAGTGTTAATGGTGAACCTCTCGCGCATCTTCCGTAGCGTGGGTGCCAGGGCTTACGTGGGGCGTGCACATCTTCACGGGTTTCACGGTGCACAGCGGAATCCGGAAGGTTGACAAGATTTGACAGGAGCGCAGTTTTCGGAACTCTGTCAGGACGCAGGTGAACCAGAATTCTCAGTTTAGGAGGACGCATCCTTATTGCAAGCTGTGTGCGGCACCCAAGAAGAAACCAAGCCTTTCTCGTCCTTCTGCATGCTCCTGGAAAAATGCCGAGGCAGGGTTTTAGGAGGTTGACTTGAGCACGTCTCAGTCCCTGGACTCAGACGATGCAAGCACTTCTTGAACTGCTTAATAGGTACGTCTACTCTTGAAGCTTGACCCAAGAATAAAGACAGTCCAAGTAGAAGGAACCGATCAGCTGTTCAGCCTCGTCTTTCATGCAGTAGTCACCAAACCACAGTGGCAGCCTCGGCCGCACAATAGGCTCAAACCGAAAACTCGGCAATGTGGCTTTGGGCTGCCCTCTTTTGTACTCTGCGTTTCTTTTCCCCTTCTCAGCTCTTCAGGTCTAGCCGCCTAGCCGACATCAAGCATCTTGCTCTGCCTGCCCTTCCCTGCTGTCATGGAATGCGCTCTGGGCCCACAAGACCGACCAAGAGCCGGCCTGTCTCGGGTCGTGTCGGAGCCTACATGACAGTGAAGGCCCGTCAGTGAATCTCGTGCTGGTTTTCCACGGAACCTTCATAAACACCCTTCCAAAAAATTGGCCATACCGCAAAACCTATGTAGGATCACTGTGAATCCACCCAGGGCCATGTACCGTCTCCAAATAGACACCCAGGTCAGGGAAACCAACCCAGACCCGTGAAGACCCCCATGGATACCATGGACCCCACAAAAAACACTTTCGCCCAGAGTATGACAGCTGCCCTGTTCGGACTGCCGTAGACCCTACATGTCCCCATCCACAACCTCTCCGCTGCTTCCCCCCCACCATGTGAATCCCTAAACAAGAACTCCGAAAGATTGGGTAAACATGGGCAAACAGAGAAAGCAGTTCTTGCAAGGCATGAGCAGTAGATGCGACAACTACGAAACTTATAAAACCCGTCTCTCCCCCCCGCACCATCCGATGTAATGGTGCCAGTATTGAATCACCACCTTCAACGGACACCTCACCTAAGCTCATGGCACTACGAAGCCCCGATGTCACACTCAAGCTTCTTTCTAGCTGATCTTGGCTATATGATGCCATCTGCAATGCCACCTGCAAAAGCGGCATCCCCTTTGTCGATGTTGTTCTAGGGCTGGGGCTCGACGTCCTGCAGCTTGCAGCAGGCCGGCTCTCAAAATGATGGTAAGGGGGGTGGGGCCCGAAAGGCCTCAAGGCCGTGCATGTTGCTAACAGCGACGGTGAGTAGTGGAGGCTGCCCTCTAAGCACCATCGCACACGGGTTCAGGGCCTCCCTGATAAAAAAACTTTCCGCTTGGAGGTATACGTGGGGGGGGCAGCTGTTTCCGCGCTGCAGGTTTGCGGGGCCTTGCCAAGGAAGATGTTGGATTTATGAGACCCTGGAACAAAGATGTCAGATACCCTAAACCCTGAATGAACCCTGAACCCCAAACTCTAAACCCTGGAACAAAGATGTCAGACCGAAGCCGGAAGGCGCTGTGTTCTGAGATGTCGCTCCTGTGGGGCATGGAAGCTTCTCCAAGGCAAGTCCAAACGGCTTCCACAGGAGCCACCTTGCCGCAAACCCTAAACCCTAAACCCTCAAGAGAGAATAAATAGAAATTGTATGTGGTATCATTCTGAGTTTTCCCAGGTTATTTGTCTAACCAGCTGACAAGCAGAGTTTACGTAAATTCATCCACAGGACCTGGGAAGCCAAATGCTCAATTTACTTAAACCTCTCGGCCTTCCCACCCAAAGAGTCCCAGGAGGCCAGCCAGGGCCAGAAGACCCCAACAAAAATATAAATTAGGTTCTCAAACAGAAACTTTCGTTCAAAACGTTTTTGGGACCCAAACCACTGTACAATTTCTATAAACCATGTGGGCTATTGAATGAAGCGAATACAGTCAGCATGCGACCCTCAGGATGCAGGACCCGTGCGTCGTAATAGGTTGCGGCATCAGGGTAGTAGGGCCTGGAGACTAACCTTTGAAGTGAAACAGTGACTGCGCTTGGGATGGACACTAATCATGAATGAGTTGATACAGTATTCGGGCAGGCAGAATGCAGGGTTCACGTCTCCGGAAGGATTCGAACCTAGTCCTTGCTATGTGCACGATCTGCACGATCTGCACGATCTGCCGCTGCTGTTCACACGACCCTCAAGCTTGCGAGGAGAGTGCAGTAGCAATGCTTGCAGGGAGGGGCGCCTGGAGTATCATCCAGTGCCATTTGTACCCGTTCGGCGGCTGTCTTGGCAACCTCCTAGCCACAGAAAGTCTTTGAAATCTCTCAGGATCAAAGCGGTAACCTCCTCTCCGAGCATCTACGCAGTCCTGGCAGAGCTGCTCCACAGCATGGCGGAACTCGATCTCAGATGTTGCGGCCACCACTTGGGGTCTGAGAGGTTGCGTGGAAATTGGGATGCTCGGCACCACTGAGCTAAGTGTTCGTACCGTTTAAGAAATCAGCAGGGGTCACGCATAGGCACTTCGAGATGGGCTTCCCAAACTTGATTGAATGGCCCTGCAACATTCCATGAATCTGCCCCGCTTCAGGAGGAACACACTTAACAACACCCTACCAGCCTACCAGTGTCTGGCTGTCCGCTTCAGATCGTGCACAACTCCTCAAGCGGACCAATCGCAAATCACCTCTAGGCCAAGAGCTGGGCATTGCGTCTCAGAATGAGCACGCTGGCGACAACTGTTGCACGCACCCTGGGCTGAAAGGAAGGCCGTGTCCTCTGAAGCCCCGCGAACCAGAGAAACCCGGAGCCCCTCAGCCTTTGCAACTCTTCGGGCAGTCAAAGCCCTTGGGAGCCATACAAGGCTAACACACACACACACACACAGACAGACACCAAACGGCTGGAGCCTGCATCCGACGTCACCTCCGGAGCGGACTGTGCCAGGGCCTCACATAGGACATCCGGCTGTAGCTCTTTGTATAGTTCTTTGTGTGTAGATCTCTTTGTGTAGATCTCTTGGTTGTTTCTCTGGGTTAGGGATGTTGCAGCACGCTGCAGAGCCCTGAGCCGAGGTGCACAGGAAGCCGACTTGCAGGTCTCCCTTGGCCTTGCAGAGAGGCACAGGCGGGGGGAGGGGCCTAGGATTTGGGGTTTAGGGTTTAGGGTTTCATGTGCTGGTGTGCAAGCTTTTCCCGCTTCCATCTCGAGATACTCCAAAGAAAGCATAGGGGGTTCCCTCAGGCAACAACACCAAATCGTCTGTGATTCCCGGCTTTTATGCCGCAGGCTCGGTCCTAAGACACCGTGATGCACAGTTTGCGGGCCTTGGCCACGACGGAATTGACATCCGCCTCGCTTTGGAAATCCACGACCTACGCGACTTGCCATTCAGATTTTTGTGTCCAGATAGTGCGATATAGATTTGAAGGCATGCCCAGTTGGAGACCTTTGTTCTCGAGTTCTATGCGCAGCGCCTCTTTCTTAAAGAAGAAGACAGGAGGGGTGTTGCCCCCCGCCTCTCCCGAGCCCCGCACAAAGCCCCCCTTGAGCGGCAGCGGCAGCGCAGCCGCCGCCAACAACAACACCACCAGCACCAACAGCCCACTTCCGAGATGTTTTCGAAACAAGCACGGAGTTCCAATTTAATGTGCGGCGCTACTATACACATGTAGGCTTCGTACACGAAGAGAACTGCGCGAGTATGGGGGGTGCCAGCGTCATCGGCAAGTCGGGCGCGCATTGGAGGGGTTTAGGGTTTAGGGTTTGGGGTTCAAGAGTCGCTAAATCACTGCAGTCTTTTCAGGGGCGTGGTCGTCGGGCTTCCAGTTCCGAAGCCGACTATCCTTTGGCTGTTTTTGTAACGAATCGGCTGTTCGATAAATGAATCCAACCCGAGAATCTAGCCGTCCAACCAACCTGGATGTCTGGTTAGTTAAGCGCGAGCACATGTGGGGTCTGGAGAAAGAGGGTGGCAAACATCACTTGTTTATTGAAGGTGGGTCCAGAAAACCTGCTCGAAAAAGACCTTCAATGCTTTGAAGGTACAAAGGCTTACTAACCATGGCCATGTTCGGCGGTTGCTTTTTGCATTTGGCCTTTGCGATCAAGAAGCTGCGGGCTCGTGGCATTCGCCGGCCTCAACCCCGAAGCAAGGTTCTCTTTCAGCGATGGTCCAAAAGGCGATGTCCTTCCCATGCGGCTTCTTGACTTCACTCTCGCGCTTCAGCCCCTGCAGGTTCCAGGTATGCATCACGCGCAAGACCGCATCAAGGTCCCACTGCCACTCCGAGGGTGCGGTCACTTCGCTCAGAAGCTGGATGCGCCCGGACCCGGGATCAACGTACACGGCTGCGCAGCGGAAAGGGCCCTCCCGGCAGCAGAGGAGCTCAGCTTCAGCCATGGAGACGCCATTCAAATCCCACAAGACTTGGCTGGGCAGAGTCAATCCAGGCCTTGCGGGGTAGAGGCGGAATTCGCAGACATCGCAACTGAAATCGGAGCCTTGGTGTCTCGCGCACCCTTTTCTACTCACGTCATCTAGGAACATCTGAAAGTCCTGGTGCGGAGTAAAGGAGCTCGACATCCGCTGAAATACATGCAGGTTGTATGCAAAATGGCCGCAGCAGGCACCAAAGGATGAAGTCTGAGCTGCTGCAGCACGAAGCATGGCACTGGCAGGCTCATCGTAAGCAAAACCCATTTCCGCAAAGATTGCCTGCACTTCATCTGAGTCTCGCAGGTTGACATGTCCGCGATCTATTTGAGTACGAGATGCCCAAGAGATGATCACCCCGTGCTGCGCATGCTGATTGATGTTCTCCAAGAACGCGCGCTCGAAGATGGAAGGCACATGCTCCGCAACTTCCAAAGACAGAGCCCAGTCGCTGCGCTCCTCATGGCCCAGTGGTGCTGTTATATCACCATAAGCGCAGAGGCCACCGGAGAGCTCCGGTGCATAGGGGTTCAGGTCCACTCCGCGGCTATGAAATCCAACAGCATCAAGGACCTTCAGATATTGGCCACAGCCACACCCCAAGTCCATCACGGACTTCGCTCCTTGTCGAAGCAGAAAGTTTGCGACTGTGACTGCCACAGAACGATCCATTCTGCAAATCTTCCTGGCCTAAGCACCCGCTGACATTAAGGAAGGGTGAGGAATGGTTGAGAGGAGGACCTGCCTGTCATTGATTGAGCTGCCCTTTGAGAGAATAGTGGAATGCCCGAAGACCAGTTAGGATTTTGGATTGGGGGAGGGCTTCACCTCAGAAAACGCCCGATAGGGCCTTCACTTGGAGTGCAGCACCTGGAAGTTCGGCCGAACAATTCCGCCTTCGAGTACAATCCTCAACCCTTAAAGTCCTACTTAAAGCCCCAGACAAAGACTTGCAACGAAGAATGCGCATACACCCCCCCCCCCTTCTAAACCCAAAGCCCAAAACCCTAAACACCCTAAACACCCTAAACACCCTAAACACCCTAAAAACCCTAAACACCCTAAACACCCTAAACCCTAAACCCTAAACCCCAAACCCCAAACCCTAAACCCTAAACCCTAGAAGTACGGAAGTGCCGGGCCGCAAGGGCGCCATGCTTGGAGACTTGGCTGTGGTTGGGCTGCGGAGCTTCTTTGCTTCTCTCCAACCAGGCGGCCTTCAGGGGTTGGGTTTAGGGTTTAGGGTTTAGGGTTTAGGGTTTAGGGTTCAGGGTTTAGGGTTTAGGGCTTAGGGCTTAGGGTTTAGGGTTTAGGGTCCAGGGTCTAGGGTCTAGGGTTTAGGGTTTGGGGTTTAGGGTGAGAGGTCGAAAAAGGCTTGTGGTTGGGAGCTACGTCTCAGAGTCTGCAGTGTCCGTTCTGCCTTGAACCATGACTTTCCTTGGTGGATCTTGGAATCCATGCAGAAAGACTCGTTCTTACGGCTGATTCTGAACACATCCCTGGAGGTCTCACGATTCTCAACCACGCCCAGCTTCGTCCAGCCCCGCCAAAGTCTACCAAGAAAGGAAACTCATCCGAGTCATCCTTGGCTGACTTAGATGCAAGAGAAAAGCTGTACACACAGCCACACAGCCCTCGATCCTTCAAACTTCTGTATAGGGTGAATTGAAAGCCGCTGTCAGCATCCTGGGCGGTGCCTTGAGAGCATTGACCAAGCTCGAAACTCAAACCCAGAACCCCTGGGCCCATTGAGTATCCCTTGAGTCCTGAAAAGAAACTCGCTGTTCCCACTGCATGGGGAGGGGCGTGCTCCAAGACCACGCCGGTTCTGCCGGCGGCGCCGAAGTGCTCGGGGTGCTTGGAGCCCAGATCCGGATGCCTTTTAAGGGCTCACGTGGCACAGGGCAGAAGGAACAGAATGGCGCCCACATGGCAACCTCCCTCACCTCCCTCACCCCCCACCCACCCCGCACCCCCGCCGAGCTTTCGCACTTGGACCCAAGGAAATGGTCTGATTTTTCAGTACGAGGGCTGCAGGGCTGAGAGTTCACAAAAAACCCAATACCGCTAAATTAAGGAATATTCCTTAAACTAAATAAGGATCCCTGTATCATTTACGCCTTTTTCCTTAGTTTCTTAAGGGGTATTGGGCTCTCAGCAGGGATGGTTTAAAGGGGCTTGCAATCTGACTATCAACTCCCCTCCTCCCTCCGCGACTTCTTAAGAATCTCGTGCCACAAGTCTGACCCGTTTTCTCTCTGGTGGCTTGGATTCAGGACAGAAGTTGACACAGCTCCTCTTCGTTCAAAAACAACAGCACACATGTGAGCAGGACCGCTTTCCGAACCGGCCAACAGCACCAAACGAGGCCAATAAACCAACACCATGCTAAAATCCAGCGCAGCCAGGCTGCCTGATACCTGCAATCACATTCACGGCATCACCTTTCTCGAAATTGTGCTGTGGGGCCATGATATGGAGCCAGGTGCTGCGGAAGCTGAGATGTAGGTTGTAGCCAGGCACAAGCACCCCCCAAAACCTGATCTGTCCAAGGCTAGCAGAACTGATGGTGCAATATGGGGGCTTACGACAATAAAGGGGCCCCTAACATAGACCCCAATTTGTGGGGAGTCCCTTATAAGACCCCAAATTGTGGCATTCCCTTATAAGAAGGACCCCGACAAGGTACCCCCCCCCCCCCCCCCCCTACTTTGGGAAATCAATCAACGCCGGCCTGGGAGTTGCTGAGCACACCTTGGTGGCTTTGGGTCGGTGTTGTGGTGCAGTGGGGCTTGGTGCGTTTCGCAGGACATGAGCTGTGGTGTTGGGTTTGGGAGGGAGGAAGGGCATGAGGTGTCGGCAAGAATATGCAGCCACTGCTGAAACCATCATCCTGCGTCTACGATTCTGTTGAATGGTTCTGTGCTAAGGTCCAAGCAGCAGGTGCGTCTTCGGAGATCTTCGGTGACAGATCTGCCAAATGGCAACCACGGCAGCAATGAGAGTCTGAAACCAAAGAGAATAAAGAACCTCTCGACCCTTAAGAACTCCGGGCATGAGTTGTTTAGGGTTTAGGGTTTAGGGTTTAGGGTTTAGGGTTTAGGGTTTAGGGTTTAGGGTTTAGGGTTTAGATCAACCGAACGGACCTTTCCTTCCTCCTGCTACCTTGTGTGCTGCCGCTGTGTACTCGACCCCTTCTCTGAACTTCTGAGGCCCCCTCCGGCCCCCAGGCCCAGCCCCGCCACATTAGCAACGAAAATCATTGCATGCTAGCTATCGCCGGGCACATGTTGCACTTAGACACACAAGATCGCAGAACTGTGGGTTGAGTGAACTTCTGTGTCTCGAAAAGTACAGATGGAGGGCCTCGTGGATTGCATGCCACGTGGAAAACAAGCAACCAACAAAAAAGGAGTGCAGTTCGGCCGGCTGAGCTCTCTTCTAGCCATCCTCCCTAGCCAGTAGCCATTTTAGCACAGGGAGGGTTTGCCTCGCCTCCTGGTTTGGTCCACCAGTGTCGTGACGTCGTCCGGGCTGTCGATGGGAAGACTGCAGGAAGTAGCTGTAAGTTTCACTGTGATTTGGGAGCTTCCGAAATTCGGGGTACCTTATTTGGGGGTCCTTATCATAAGGGGATCCTACTATTTGGGTAATTATATCTCACATCAAAAGAGCATCTGACCCAGGTGCTGCCGTGGGTCGGCTACATCACCCTGCTACCTTTGCGCCACCGGACTGTTCAAGTGCCACACCCACCGGACACAGGACCAGCCTTCCATCAAACGGCAGCATCACGTCTACTTCTGTCGAGGTCCATAGCAGTAGGTGCTCCTGCAACCATACATGGACTACCAGGAACCCGCTGCGCAGCTCGATTTAGCTCAACCGGCAGAAGCCCAAGAGAAAAACAAAAGCCGCTAGAATGTCTCTGCTGACCACCTCCCGGGCAGGCCAGACACACCCCAATTTGGCGGGGGTTCTTGCGTCGGTGCTTTACTTGTAGAGGCTGAGTGGTCGTCCAAACCCTCCGCCCATCCAAAACCTGTGCCTCCGAATGCTCCAAACCTATAGCCCCTGATGATCAACTTCTCGGTCTTTCGCTTTTGCTCTTGGTGACGGGCGCGCTACTGCTGTGCGCGTGTGTGCGTGTGTGCATGTGTGGGAAGCCCCAACACGCGGTGGATCCCTTACGCAACGCTGGGTACAATGGGCATTCTGCTAACAATTTAAGACGCCCTTGGTTTCGTGGTGCAGGACGTCCGTCCGTCTGTGTACATTGCCATCGCTGCACACTGGTGCCGGAATTGCTGTTGTGCAACACATGCAACACCTAAACTTCAATGATGCGCTTGAAAGCATGTCGTTTGCAAACACGGCAACATGTATGTGAAGATTAGTGATTCTGAACACATACATCCAACATTGAGGATATCAGAGTGCGGAGCATACTCAGCCTGTTTTGGGCAGTTTTGCAGCGCCGCGCCGTTACAAGTGCTCAGCATGCCCCAGAGCCCTCCAATGCACCGGTTACGACTCGTAGGGAACACTTCCTGGCAGGAGATATCCTGAGACATCCCAGTCTTCTTGAAAGAGAGGGGATCTTGAGGTGTGGGGAGAGGTATTTTCAAAGACTGCTCAGCATGTCTTTCGACTAACGTTTATGCGTGGCACTGCATTTCCGAAGGGGATGGCCAGATTGAGGTCTGTCCGAGTAGGCACAGACTTAAAGCGTCTGTCCACTGTAGAACGTCTCCTTCTGCTGCTGCTGAAGCTGAAGCTGAAGCTGAAGCGGAAGCTGAAGCTGAAGCGGAAGCGGAAGCTGAAGCTGAAGCTGCTGCTGCAGCAGACCACAAAACCAAAAGGCGCGCAACTTCCAGTCACAGATGCATACAGATGCTAGGATGACCCTTCCCGGCCTTATAGGCCTCCGCTTTCATCTGCGCTGGGCGCAGGGCCTGGGATTTGGGACCCCTGGTGTTTCCAGGGTTCGAGATCCGTGTGTGGGACATGATGTTTTGGGCTACTAGAGATGTGCGGGTTCAGGGTTGGTGTGGAGGTGCGCCATGTCGAGGTTCAGAATTTTAGAACTTTAGAGGATAGAAGAGCAAAGCATCTGCAGAAAGAAAATGTGGATTGGGGAAGTGTGCTTGAGGTGCGACTGCACTTGACAGCCTGTAGACCAGGCTGCTGACCTCTAAGACGATGCAGCGGCGCAGGCCCCGGACTTGGGTCACTTGGGTCACTTGAAATCACCCCCTAGACATGAAACGCTAAACCCTAAACCCTAAACCCCTAAACCCCTGAACACTAAACACTAAACACTAAACCCTAAACCCTAAACCCTAAACCCTAAACCCGTGGGGATATGCATCGTCATCTGTCATGGTACTCCCGAGCTCAGGTGTGGGCAGCCTTTGGCCCTATGCTCAGCTGCAACCAGGAGGTCTTCCTGTGCAAATACCCGCACCCCTGTCTCTGAGCGCAGAATACAAAAGCCCGAAGCCCTTGGTGCTTCAAATGTCGAAGCTGCGGTAGACTGACCTGGTTCTCGAGTCCTCAAGATTCATACTTGTCGCATGGAAACCTGAAGCCCACCGTCCTAGATCCTACTCCGCATGACTCTAACATTCCAATCAAGCATTCAAGAAACAATCCAGCAGCCCAAGGCCCGATAGACGCCATTGACGCATATCCGGATCATCCTAGCATATCCTAACATATCCTCATATTTCCCAAGTCCGAATATGTCCTAACATCTTAGGAAAGTAGACGTCACGTGAGGTCAATGCCTTGGGGGGGGTTGGGTCTATGCTCCCCTATGAACCTTCATAAACATATCATCTTCAATACTCCCCTGCGTTTTATATGTATATATAGAACAAAATTCCCAAGCAGGATAGGGGTGAGGGGGTTGAGGGGCAGGGCCACTGCATAGCCTGCTGGAGGGGTCGATGCTGAGAACCTGAGTTGCAGGGCTTTTGGCATAGCCTCAAGGGTTTAGGGTTTAGGGTTTAGGGAAAGTGTGCATCAGATTGAGACGGCTTTGTCTAGATGGCTGTTTGAGGCTACGCTCGGTTCACGCAGGCTCGGAAGGCCTCTCGATCTGCTTTTCCTGCGCGTGCCCGGGAGCTGTAGAAAAAGCCCTGAAAACTTCGCCTCCCAAGCGGAGGAAACTCATTGTGACGTTGGCTTGCCAACCTCCCACATTCCTGCCAAGCCAGGAGACCAAAGGGTCTGTGACAGTGCGCATCGCCGGCACCTGCAGCGGAAGTGAACAGTGGGCAAAAGCGAATCGCAGGACAACAGCGCCGGTAGAGCCTGGTTGCAAGAGTTGACTGCACGATGCATATAAAGCACTCACAGCCGACATCACCTGAACTTCCGAAAACAGAGTACTAAACTTAAACTGCTGTCAGAAAGGCTGCGTCTCACTCTTGTTTCATCAGTTGGAGTATGACTCAAATGCAAATGCTGCAAAATGCCCACATGCATCCCAGCCACTATTTCCCAAGCATTCAAAACCCCAAATGCGGAACTCACCCAAAATGCATCAGCAAACTCCAAGGTGAGAACTCCCTAAGCCTCGGACCAGCTGAGGGACCAACTCCTTAGCCGTGGCCTGGTGGGCAAAGATGCGCGCAGCGGTACCAGATTTCAACAAGCACCACCGCTCTTTCAGAAATCGTGGTGACACGATACTTGAAAACCCTGCCGCTGGTGTGGACGAACAGCCAATCTCAATCCTGTCATACAGGACCGCCCTAAAGCGCCCGAAGGTGAGACCCCTCCCGCGAGCCTCGCTGGCCACGAGAAAGCAGCCCAAGGTCCTAGGCCAACTGCCAACAACAGGGAACTGGGGTTGGATATTTCTGTTGGTGGTGAGGTACTTGAATAGCGTCGGGACTACGCATGTTCATGTACTGTCCAAATTGCTGCCGTTTATGGCAAGGAAGTGTTAGCGATGCTGCAAACATGTAAGGCAATGGCAGTATTTCTGGCCCTCATCACTGTTGAACAACACGAGTTGCAGTATGCTAAGTGATTGGTTTCAGTGGGGAAGCAGTCGTGAACATCAAGAAACCTGCCGGACATCATACCAACATAAACATAAAATAGCACACTCACAACTAAAAACAGCGAACGTTCCAAGCCACCCCTGCACTTCTGGCCTGCACCTACGTTCCGAAAAAGGATCCTGGGGATCTTGGGAATCTTGGGGGCTCGGCCTACTCTCTCTCTTTTCTCTCTCTCTCTCTCTCTCTCTCTCTCTCTCTCTCTCTCTCTCTCTCTCTCTCTCTCTCTCTCTCCCTCTCCCTCTCTCAAGAGAAACGTTTGACGGCTTAGGGGTTTAACATTTCATAACTTTTCGGTGGCTGAATAAATTGCTTTGGAATTACAGTCTCTGGGACCGTGGCGTGATCCCACCCGGGACCAACTTCGACAGGGAGTCGATGTGCTGGAGGGCGCACGCTGGCTCTTGAATGCTTGGGGCTCAAAGGGCCGGCTGGGTCCGCTATTTTGTTGTGGTTTTCTCTTCTCTTTGTTTTTCCACACTGGTGTAGGGTTGTTAGATCTCAAGTCAACCATGCTCCACGCCTCCTCGCCTGATGTCTTCCCTGCCAGAGAAGACCGCAGACTCCTAGAGAAGCCCGCAAGAGTCCGCCGAGTATCCCTGGAGTGCCCACCCTCAGAGAGTTCTGCGGAGCACCCCGCGGCATCAGCCGACACTACTGTCTGAAAACGGCAGGGTGGGAGGCATGATCCAAGTACATGCTTCGATTTTTTTGAGGCCCAGCCGGGGCTACTACCGAGGGAAAGCTACAATGTCGGTGTCGAGTGTGTCGAGGCCTATGTAGCTGATGGTGTCGCACACGTAGTCTCGCAATTTACATGTTTTGCGACAGGGTTCCTACGGTCTTCCAGGACCTCTGTCGAGAACGGGGAACCTTATCCTACCTGTACTTCCTGAAAGAGCTAACTGAGGATTGTCTACTGTGGTCTTTGTGGTGGTGAAAAAGTTGCATGCGCCATCAAAGTTGTTAGTGCCTGGGTCGGGCAAAGTGATGAACATCAATGCAGCCAAAAATTGCTGTGATGGGCACTCAAATGTTGTTCTCTAAGTCATGCGTTGACTCTTACCAGCGCATCTTCTGCAGAAATCGCCTGATGTTCTTCTCGAGGTAGCGTAAGGACGAAGGCTCATGCTGGAATTTGTTGCCGGTATGTAGGTGTGCATCCAGGACTCCATGAGTCGCTAGCAGGAATATTGGAGAATCTAGTCATCCAACAAGCATACCACCACTACCTCGGTGCATGTTCATGAACTGTTGGATTCGGTAGAAGAAAACCTTCGCTGTACCCTTTTCAAAGAATGGCCACAGAAACCGCTTGACGTACTTTACACCATCCTCCTTGTGCTTCAAAGTATCTCTGTCAAGCAATCTCTGTAGAACTGCTTCACCTTCTCGTCGATTTGGCAGCGCGGGTCCACGCTCTTCAGGTTCAAGTTCTGTGATCTCGCGCCACTCATCTACGGCATCTTCAAAAGCGAACCAGGTGCTCTTTCCGCCAGAAGACGGGGGCACTTTCGTGGTGACCTTTTGGGAGGCAGAAAGACGCTGAAGGTCTTCCGTCGATCGGCCACCTGCTGCCTGGATCAAGCTCGGTGGCTTTTTCAGCTGGCTCCCTCTGCACGCGCCAGAGCCTGCCGGGAACAATATCAGGGGCCCCTCTACAGCGCAGGGCTCTCCGGGTATTCGCCCAGAGGCTCCGCTACCACTCTGAGATGTAACCTGCGCGCTGCCAGCCTCAACCTGTGTACAGCTGGCAAGGCTTTGCCCGAGCAGCACAGACTAGCAGATCTCTATCCAGAACCTCGGGCCAAGCCACAGTTGAACTCCACAGATCACCGGTCGAATTTCACCCCTCACCTATATGAGAAAGCGCCCCCCCAACCTTAAGGCCCCACCGCATGCATGGCATGACTGCTTCCAAAGGTGACACCTGGAATCCTCATATATCGGCATTAAGGCTGTTCCTTCCGTATCCCCCACGCAGCTAACTAATGCTAAGGCCCCGCTCACGAAGTCACAAAAACCTATCAAGTGAAAGAATGCTTGCAACGCTTTCCCCGGTATCAAGGGGTGTGCCTCTTCTGACAGCCCTTCCTCATTCCTCTCGGTGCATTAGGAAGTGCGCTGCACACAACGTGCACACAGTCGTCCCTTTTGATTGCCGTTACCTTTTACAAACGCTAAACCGAAATGTCACAGCACCAAGGTCCGAAAGCCACATGGTCAATAATTAGCCTATGATTCATGCGACCAAAAACAACCTAAACCCACTCCCAAAACGAGGCAGGGTTCTACCAGAATTCAAGCCCAAATTGTTCTTGGCGACATCACCTGCACCACCCAGTTCGCAAAGGAGGTCTTGCCCTGCTGCGACTTCAAAAGTGTCGCCAGGTCCTTCAATCGCGTTCTTTCAGCGAGGTCAATGCATGAGGCTTATTTCACCGCCCCTTACACCATTACACCATGTTACACGCATGCCATGAAGAGCACTTAAGAGCTTGCATGCGCCGGCAGCTCGAGGATTTTGTGCCATCAAGACAGGGTGCCGAAGGCACACGTTGACAAATGTACGTCCCAGCTAGGAGCCAACCAACTGCCGAAACCAGCGACCGAATCAATAGCACAAGATACCAGGATGTATACAACAGGTCTACATACTCAGACAATGAACCTTCGCAGTTCCTCTGCCAGTTAAGAAACCTTGGGTGGGGTCCGGATACAGCTGGGACCTCTGTTGCACACGCTTCAGGGGACGACAGACGAGGGTTGAAGGTGTCGCAACCCAAGACTATGTAAGGCAGGATATGAGTAATGACTGGCAGCCAAAACGTCCGAACCTCAAACTTGAGGGCAAGGTTGGGGGAACTCAAGCGACATGGGCTGGAAAGCTGTCAGAGGAAAGCGCAAGGAGACTACTCGAGGGGCGTTCCCTTCGAGTGCATTTTGTGACCCCTACTAGGTGGTAAGGCTCGCCATTCCATGCGCCGCTCAACAGTCCACAAAGTCCCACAAACATCAACAGCACTCACTTGAAGGCCCCTTCACTGCGCCTTGATGAGTGGGGTCGTACCATCCTGGTGCAGTTGGGGCCACAGCTAAGGCCTAGCTCAGATCCTGTGTAAGGCAGCGCAGTGATCAATCCCCTGTTCCCTTTACTACACCTCAGAAACCCTAAACCCTAAACCCTAAACCCGAAACCCTAAACCCTAAGCTGCTGTGCCAGCTATGTCTTGAACCTTATGTCCACCCCGCGCATCCCACCCGACCTCGTGAGGCACCTGGGGAGTTGCAGCAGCAAGCACCACGTCCCCAAGAGAGTTCTCGACCTGATCTTGAAGTAGCTACCAGTGTAAAGGCCCACGTCTGCTTTTGCGAAGGATGCGAGAATTCTGACAAGCCCGACAAGACAATGAGCTCCAGATATACAAAGATATGAGAAGAGTCCGGGGGACTGTGCGCTTTCTTGTTTTTCTTCCTTGACATCTCTTGTAACAGAAAAGATGCACGAAACCAAGTTTGGCAAGAGTCCATTGCTATTTATATGCTGATGTGCGCTGGTTTTGGGGTTTGGGGCTTAGGGTTCAAAGAAATTAGGGATTTAAGGGTTTTCGGTTTAGGCTTTAGGGTTTTAGGGTCATGGTCTGGGTACTGACTCCACACCCTGTAGGCTCTGGGGCAGTTTCGGGGGTTAGGGTTTAGTCAGGGTGTAGGGCTGTAGTTAGGGTTTAGCGCTTATGGTTTGAGGGCTTGGGGTTTCAGGGCTTTAGGGCTTGTAGGGCTTTAGGGGTTCAGGGTTTGGGCAACGTAAGTGCTTGAGGGTTTAGACTCCGTAAATCTGGAAACCACAATAACACAACAACTGGAACACCCCCAAATCTAACGCGTACCAGTAATCCCCTTGGCCTGAACCCTAGAGACCTACTCTTTTCGAATAAAAAAGCGACAGCTACTACACAGTGTCCCTCCCCGTCAGGACGCCGGCTCGCTGGCCCAGGAGGATGCCAAAACGCACAGGCGTGCCGTGGAGCCTGCATGGGCTAATATTCGCATAGGGACCCCCCAAACATAGAACAGAATAATCCCTCTATTATCCTTACAAGGAAGAATATCTTGTTGTTTTTTTGGGGGTTCTTAAGCAACTGGTAGATGGGCAGTCGTGGATGTAAGGATCCGCGCGGCTGTTTACGGCGTGGTAGCAGTGCTAAGAAGTGCCATAGCATTATCATATCAGAACCAGCTTGTAGCTGTGTCCCCAGTTCCAAAGAGTTACCTTAGCAGCTTAGACTTGATACACCGGGACGAATCGGGTGCAGCTGTCCTGAAGCTCCGAGTGGCAGCAGATGCTCAGGGTTCTAGCGCTTTGTTCGGTTTCAGGTCTATCCAAACAGTCTGTACAGAGGCTAGCAGGGTAGGGGATCAACAAGAATTACTTGGGATCAAAAAACACTTTATTTATAGGCAGATCAACAAAAACATATTTGGAATCAACAAATAATTTACTGAAGGCTTCGAAGGCTTGTTGCAAGCGGAGCGGAGCCTGCAAACGCTCAGAAATGCAGCATTTCTGGCCGTTCGAAAGCTCTAAATACCGAAAAATACAGCAGTTATGCGGGAACTACTGAAAATAGCAGCACTTCTGAGTTTCCAGGAAGGCCGCAGATACTGTAGAAAAGCAGCAGTTCGGCGCTTTCAGACGAAGCTAGAAACACTGTGCGTTGCAGCATTTCTGAGTTTCCAGAGGTTGCAATTACTGTCAATAGCAGCATCTCTGCGCTTTCAGAGGCTGGAGATTCCTGTAAATAGCAGCATTTCTGAGTTTCCAGAGGCTGCAAATCAGTGCTGGCATCTTGGCATTAGAAGTTTCGAAAAAATGCGTATACTCTGAAGCTAGCCACCCTCCCCATGCGCAAACACAATGCTCGCATCAAGGGTTTCGAAAGTATGCTGCAGCCTGGCACGACCTAGAACAAAGCGGGGGGGTTGGGGAGGGTGCAACCCCCCCCGCATTTGCAAACACAATGCTCGCATAATGGGTTTCGAAAAGAAGCGTATGCTTTGAAGCAAGCTGGCACGACTTCTTCCCTGCCTTCTTTGTTTCTTCCTTCCTTCCTTGCTTCCTTGCTTCCTTGCTTGCTTGTTCGCTTCCTTGCTTGCTTGCTTCCTTCCTTCCTTCCGTCCTTCCGCCCTTCCTTCCTCCCTCCCTCCTTCTCTCTCTCCCTCCCTTACCTTCCCTTTCTCCGTCGGAAGAACAAAATAATTTTTTGTAATCCTAGATACATTGTTTTTGGGTCCTCAGTAAATTTTCTTGATGCCAAATAATTCTTTTTTGATCCGCGTGCCCTGCCAGTAGCTGTGATTGGTGTAGGGTTCATGTGCACTCTTACATTGGGTTCCTGAACCAGCTTGAGCTGCTTTCGCTAAGTGTCTAAGAACTGGCAAAAGGATATCGGATATCCGATATTCAATTGCTACTTAAGCTGGATGACGCAGAAAGACCCAGTAAGACTCTTTAGGGAGCTACCCCCCAACCCAACCCTGAAGTTTGGAGGCTGACTTGATGAAATTTGAGGCCTTCGAGGGAAGGGGAGGGTGAGGGCAATCGACCTGAACTTCCTTTCGCTTTGCTTTGTGACGAAGGTTCAATGCATGGATCTGATGGTTGGATTTACTGTGTGTAAGCGGTTGGAGGAGACACAACAAGTCACAGCAACTTTTGCACAGATGATTAATACCCTTCAGCCATGGCTTGAACCCAGGCATGCCTGGTGGCAAAGTTGCCGAAGAAGGAGCTATTGAAGGTGCCTTTGCAGGGCATCCCCTCACGTGGGGCCCATCCAGTCTGTCTCTTGGTGTGCACAAAACCCTAAAACCCAGAACCCTAAATCCTAAACCCCACACCCTACACCCTAAACCCCAGCGTCTGGAAAGATGAACAGTGAAGTTTGCAGTCTTCAGGCAGAAAAGCCAACCATCAGGCTGCATCTCACAGTTGCATGCCCCCCCCCGCGAAGTTGACAACTGTTAACGGCTTGAGCAGATACGCATGTCTACAGGGTAAACAATAACTCTGTGTACCTTTCTGCCATTTGGACTGCCCGCGCTCCCAAGGTGATATCAGACATCCTCCCACAATGCAGACCCTTGCAGACTAATCCTACATGCCGCACGTGCCTTTCTTCGCCATGACCTGTCAGGGCCACCATGCTTGCGTATCCTAAACCCTAACAAGCCCCAAGCCCAAAACCCTGAACCCTAAACCCTCAAAGGCGGTAGCGCCGCGAAGAGTCACTGCGTTTTGGGTGGTTTTAGGGTTTAGGGTGTAGGGCGTAGGGTGCGGCAGGTGGGGGGAGCGTGTCGGATGCGAGCGTCCGTGCGTTTATGCTTGTAGACCATGAGTCTGAGTCCCTGCTAATGCTTTGACAACATTTCACAGCATGAGAGGGGGCTGGGGGAGAGATCTAGGATCTATGCTGTCAGTTGCTTCTTCGGACGGAGGGGTGAGCTGCCCATAGATTCCTTTGAACAGGAAACCTTTCTTCCTCTACCGTAGGAAAGCCTCGTATGTTGCTCGGAAACCTTCACTTCCTTTTCTCTCTTGCCTGTATACTTGATCTTTCTTCCCAAGTGATTCACCAGATAGATGAGATCTTGATAGGAGGTTTGGGGAGGTGAGAAGGGGTCCTGTAGCTCCCCCGCACCCACCCACCCACCCCCCACCGCTCTCTCGCGCGTGCAACGTCCCCAGGCCCGTGACTTTTTACGCTTGGTCTGACTTGTGCTTCCGCGCGTGGTCGGGGAGGCATTCTTTTTGGAGGGGGAAGGGCATCAAACAAAACAACGTGTGGTGTCTTCTTGTGCTCCCATACTTGCTCCTTGGCTGCATCTGTGGTGACGATCCTCAGGTTTTGACACGATCACGTCCTCTGCTACTTTTTTGTTCAATAAGACAGCGTAGATTTCCTTAGCTATGATTCGGACAACATGCCGTTTCTTCACAAATTGACCTGAAGTGCCCATTATACCGAGTTTTGACAAGCGTAGCTCATTGGATGCAACTGTGAGGAACAGAGACATGCGGAACAACTTGCCACGAGGTATATATCCAGCGCGCTGGTGTCTGAGAGGCACACTCCACATGCGGCAGTCGAATGCCCAGCAACTGGAGAAAGACTGATGCTAAATTTAGCCGGTGACTCTCAGCTAGAGGTGCATCATTCTGAGGGGTTGCTTATGGGGCTGTTGTAAATAAGGATTGCCTGGGCTCCATGGCTGCTGCGGGGGTTTAGCTTTATGGTATCTAAGTTTGTTTGAAAGGTGGCGTGGTTGAGCCATGCAGCAGCCAAGCTCGAGCACATTGCTCCTACAAAGGATATACAAAACATGATGCACCACGAAGTCTGTGGCAAATGCACTCCTACACGCCACTAGTCACAACACCATCCCAACCCTCAGCCTTAATAAACAAAACCTACACCCAAAATCCAATGGTCAGACCCTGCCTACGACTCACGTCTGCTCTTTTTGACTCTGCCTTTGCGTGGCCCCCACACCTAACAGCCAAAGGAAGTTGACTGGGACCCTGCGTTTCAGTAGCTGAAAGGCTTGTCGGAGCGGTCTCGCCTGATGCCGCATTCTTGCCTGTATAAGCTGTTACTCCTAAAATCTCCTACCTTCGGTATGTGCACTTGACATGTCTATACATAGATATGCATGTGTGTATATGGTACTATATACAAATATGGTGCCTCCCCCCAAAGATCCACACTTTTTCAACAAGCATCTGCGCGTTGCCTACTTCTATCTTGGAACCCATTTCCATCAAATAAAGCACCTTACCTTAGATATGTGCTGTTCCTTTGACAATTCGATACAAACTAGCCCCTATTTCTGGCGAGGAATGCGCTAATAACATTTCAAGATCGTTGCAACATATTGCAACTACCTGTGCCATCAACACATCAGCAACAGAATGCAATGTTTTCACATGAGACTACCCCTGAATTTTGTAGCAGGATAAGACTTGAAGGCCACACCGAATATTGGTATTTGTACATTACACTTTTTTCACCTTCACCTTTTGCATTAGGGAAACAAATTAGTCCCTTGAAATGGCTGATCTAATCGGGGGTCAATCTGGCTTACGAGTGCTGGAGAAGGCCTGGCCCTTAGCCTCCTCTGGCCCTAAACCCCAAAGCCCTAAGCCCTAAGCCCTAAGCCCTAAACCCTAAACCCCCTCTAAACTCCAAAAGAGTCCTCCCACAAGTCCAGCCAGCGACTGAGACACGACCCACAGGCTCCCATGCGCAGGATGCTTTTGGGGCTAAGGTGCTTGAGGATGCGGGGTTTGGGCCTATGTTGGCTCTGTGCTTTGAAGCATGACTGGTGCCGTTCGCATGCGTTGGGCTCTGCATGTCACATAGCTGTCGCCCTCTGCTGATGCTTATTCAAGAGCTTGCAAGATCAGTCAGGGCGGCCTGATGTCTGTCATACACAGGGCCTAGGCAGTATGGGAACCATAGTCTACGATCCAGTACCGGAAAAAAGACTCCTGCCACCCCCAAAGTTAGCAAAGTCAAGTTTGGGCTTTAGCCTCTTGGAGCCTGTGGGTCCTGCAGAACTGTACAGCTGCTGTCGTTGTTCACGCTTCCTCCGACGATTCTACATTCTCTGCTTAGATGCATGACTTCATTCCCAGCGCATTAATCCGGTCCCTTTGCCTCCTTTAAAGGGTTCTGATGTACGGGACCTTAGTTTGTATAGGGCATCTAAGAAGGGGTTTATTTTGGGGGGTCCCCCTCTCAGTCTCTTAGTGGTTTAGGGTTGAGATGGCCTCATCACCTGCCAACAGCTTTCGTGAGCTGCGCTGGCATCGGGTCACCATGAGCTCACGCAGCTGCCCTCCTGGCATAGTACTTGGGTTTAGGGTTTGGGGTTTAGGGTTAAGGGTTTAAGGTTTGGGGTTTAGGGTTGAGGGTTTAGGGTTGTATCAAGTATAGTCCATCCGTGCATGTGGGGTTAGTTATTTGTGCATTTAGGGGCTATTTCTGTGACTAACAAATCAGAATGGTATGTGTGTGTCGCTTAACTGAAATTGTAAACATCATAACGTCCTTGGAGGTCGGTTCAAAGCTGGGTACAAAGTGTGAGGTGCAACCGTGAGACTATATATTGATCATAAGGCGATCGCAAGTGTGATTCAGTTTAATGGCTGAATCATGACATAGTTTTATGATAAACTTGGTCGAACCAGTAGACTGCCCATTCTGTTGCATGGCATTTTCCCCAACTCGATAGGTTTAATGGTTTGCCCAGTTTTCTGCTTGGTTCATGAATGCACAAATAACAATGGGCGTGAAAGATGTGAAGTAAACACGTGTAATTAGCTATAACCTAATCGAAAGGTGGCTCAAAGCCATGTTCACTGACTTGGGGCTCGCTGTTTCTTGCATTTAAGGTCCAATTCTGTGACTAACAAAATGCCTCATTTGAACGACATGTTCTTATGTAACGAACTGTAACATGACGTAAGTGCAGGCCAGTTTCCTGAATCTGCAGATATTGGTAGGGACCCTCTTTCCCTGTTCGGGGGGTGGGGCCGGGTGGAGGGGGGGGGGGGAACACAAACCCATGAAATTACAACTTAATCAAAAAGCGACGTCATGCAATCTTGTGACGTTAAGCTGATTGCTTAGTGTGTGTTAGAGACTGTTAGGGGGGGGGGTGGGGCGGGGGGAGGGAGGATTAAGAATACTAACGACACCAACACTAAATAATGCTCATACTAAGGATGCGAGCCATACCACTACTAAGGATCTT
Organism: Symbiodinium natans; assembly: GCA_905221605.1. Taxonomy (NCBI): domain Eukaryota; class Dinophyceae; order Suessiales; family Symbiodiniaceae; genus Symbiodinium; species Symbiodinium natans. The sequence continues at coordinate 29,794 of CAJNDS010002156.1, forward strand.
GTTGATTCTTTGCCAGTTGACACGCCCAAGCTTTGGCCTCTATACTTTGGACAGGCCTGGCCTAGCAAACATGCTTTCAAATGTTTCGTGGGCATTTCGTGTCCCACTGTCCTTCCCAGTCACTGGATACATCAATAATAGAATCGTTGGGAAGGGAGGGGTTGATGAAGTTTAGTTAAGATGAGCCTTTTGTGTCGAGGAAATCTGTTTTTGTGGGGCTGGCATCCTGTGGGCATGCAAAGAAACGGCAGAATCAACACCCACATAAGAACAACATCCGCACCCCACTGAAGCAATTCTGCACCGATGGTAGCGTCTTCCTAAACCCAAAACCCTAAACCTTGAACCCAAAACCCAAAACCCATTCTCTTGTGAACTTCCGGAGACCCATCCCGAACCTCGCGCAAGGCCAGCAGTCTCGGTGGACAGCAGTAAGACAACGACGTGCAGCAGAAGAGCGCGGTGCGAATTACTCCTTGGTTCGACGAGGGACGTATGAACCACTAATCCGCGCGGTTTAGGGTTTAGGGTTAAGGGTTTAGGCTTCCTGGCATTTTTTCTGGCAAAACATGGGGCATAGGACTAGAGGCGCTGTGCAGACCCTCCTTCCCTCCTAGGGGACAGGACCGCTGTGTACAGCGTGGTCCATTATACCATCCCACGGGCTCCGGAACCTGCAAGGTTTAGGGTTTAGGGTTTAGGGTTTAGGGTTTAGGGTTTAGGGTTTAGGGTTTAGGGTTTAGGGTTTAGGGTTTAGGGTTTAGGGTTTAGGGTTCTAGAACCACTCTGGGACTGTCTGGAGCCCTCTGTGGACTGCTCTCGTGACTCTAGGGACCTCCATGGGGCCTCCATTTCACCATGTCACAGACCCCCTATCTTACTGTTGGTTGGCAGGGAATAAGGGAATGAGGGCTCTATAAATACCATTTAAGGGATTTTATAGGGTACCTCATTGCCCCCATTCCTTGCTAACCAACAGTAAGCTTTTCAACTTTGCCTGGAATTTGTGGATCCTTTCGAGGCCCCCGACCGTCTTTTCCTGTTTTGACCACATGGAGCGACCTTGCCCGATCCCCACCACTGGCCTCTACAGACCTCCTCTGGCCAGCTAGCTGGACCTCCTGCTCACCCCCTATGGACTGTCAGAAGACTCCTATGGCCTATGACCATCTGCACCGGGCGCGTACTCGTGTGAATATTTTACCACTGCTGCTGCAAAAGAGAAAGCTTTGTCGCGGATGTCGGCACACATGAGCATGAGTAAAGGCCCCGGCCCTGATTCATTCCAGCAAGGGCGGCTTCACCTGGATCAACACTTACTGTTGAATAGTAGGGAACGGGGGGAGTGAGGTACCCTATGAAATCCCTTTAAGGGTATGAATATACATAAAAAACATATATATATATATATCTAGTGCTCTAATTCCCTCATTCCCCGCGAACCAACAGTAAGAACAAGGTGGTCGAAGTTGTGCGTCTGCCGTCTTCGCGCTATGGTTTTGATTGGTGTGTTTCGGAACCTCCTAAAGCAAGCGACTGAAGTCTTCGGCTGCTGCATGTGGTCGAGCTACAGTGTAAAGTATAATAAGTTAGGGCGTCAATGATGTGCCTGCTGTGTAGAAGGAGGAACAGAATGCACGTGGGGTTTGGGGTCAAATTTCAGGGTTTGGCTTGAGGTGTAAAGTCCCTCATGCATGGGCAACGAAACTCCAACACGAGGGCCCCCACTATCCCTGTGAGCCACACAGTGGCACGCGCTACTGGGGTGCCCTGACAAGCTCTGCAGGAGCTGCAGGCTTGGGCGTCGCCGCCGCGGACCTTTCGCAGCAGCAGCGGTTCATTTCGGTGCCTTGTGGGAGATCATGAAATCCTATATTACGTGCAAGAACAACCAGAATATTATAATTATATGCCCCGTAATGAGGTAGCTACATTTACCAGCGCCCTGCACCAACAACATGTCCGGGCTCCCAAGTCCTCATGTTGATGCTGAAGCATATTGAAGCTAGGCTATTTGTCTTGGCAGCCCAGTAACCATGTTATAGTAAGGGTACCCTGGTTGTTTAGGGTTTAGGGTTTAGGGTTAGTGGGGTTGGGTACAGGTGCCATCAAGCTCCGTATCTGACTCTGCTCAGTACCATCGGCTGTGCCCGGCTTCGGCTGGCAGTTCCGCCCAGGGCACTGGCGACAAAAAGACACTGTTGTTAAAGGCAGATCCTTCTGAGTCCTGCCGGTGCAGGGTTTAGAGTTTAGGGGTTTAGGGGTTTAGGGTTTAGGGTTTAGGGGGTCGTGACACAGAACAGAACTCATGAGCCCACTGTGCAAAGTTACTGCGAAGTTGGTCCTCTGGGCGGGAAGACGAACCACTCTTTGCCTCGCATGTGACGACTCAGGAGGGAACACCAAAGTGTATGGCTCATCACTTGTGATGTTTGCCCGGTTAGTTCGGTTGCGTCCTAGGACGCATCTCAAGCCTGCATCCCGAAGCATGTGTGCCCTTTCCCAACCAGCCGAGTGCAGGATATGTCGGGGTTTTCCGAAGTTAGGGGTACCTCATTGGGGTCCTTATTATAAGGGAATCCTACCATTTAGGGGGGGGGGGGGCTATTTTTAGGGGTCCCCTATTTTCGCAAACCCCCCCCATGTAGAGGATCCCTCTGCTGGTCCTGGCCTGCGCTCGAGGGGCCTTCCTCTTCGCCTGTCAAGCTTAGAGAAGGAGTTGGAAGAATCTCCACTGCGAGCTTCAGATACAGTGTTTGAGCATGCTCATATGGATACACCCGCGCTCTCCACCCACAGCACCATCAACCCGCCCATGATGACCATCTCTCGATGTTGCAGGGTTGCTTCTATGACGTGAACGGATGAGTGGTCGAAATGTATCAGCATTGGGTCAAGAGACCAAGTTCGAAGTCTTCGAGGTCGCAAAGGCACAGGGCACGTCATGTTGCAAGCTTGTGGTGGGAGCTGAACTCGGCAGCCGTCACAACTTTTCCACACTGAGGGATGAGCTCACAAGCGCGACGCATTTCAACTTCAATGGGTGGTTGAAGGTTGCTCTGCAACTTCTCTGGGGCTTGTCTGCAGAATATCACCTTCTGCACAACCCAAGGTTACATCAAGCCAGGGGCCACTTTTGGAGCCTTCTTTACGTTGTCACGCCTACGTGCGCACATGGTGCCTCGGGTGCCGGTGTGGAGGGCGGCTGAATCCGACACCTCGGCTGCATTTTCAAACCTCTATGGGGGAAGGTGTTCAAGGTTCTCCTCTGTGCACCCCTTAGGGGAAAAGAAGTTTCCCAATCTAAGCGCACGATTTACATATTTCGAAAGGAGAGAGCGGGGGGAGGGGGGGGGGTTGGGAGGGGCTCCGTTTTTGAAGGGTGGCCCTGGGCTCCCGCACGCAGTGCAGGTCTCCCCGAATAGGAGCAGCTTGTTCCCTGGCAGCCTCGGTTAGCTGGCTGGCCAAGGGCTGTGGAGTCAACGTGTTGGCAAACGCACGCTGCAGCCAATGCACATGCCCTTGAACATGGGCCTCCCAGAAATCGGAGACAGATTTACGTACGAAGTCAAGCGTGTCTTGGTAGCAGGATACCAATGTTCCCCCCCCCAATCTCGCATCCCAGGCTTCACACTCAACTTTTTGCGCCATGCGCGCCGCATGCTCTCACGCTCCTCGTTCTGCACGTAGCTTCTCAGCTCGAACACACTTCCCCACGACATGCCATGGGTGGCAGGTGGATGGCTGCTGGAGGCCACCTGCATGAACATGTCAGCCTTGTCATCTCCAGGGTGCATTGCAGCTTCTCGTATGAAGAGCTCAGAAGGGTTCTTGATGTCCGATGGGCCGACCTGGCGAAAGAGAGCCCGAATGCCTAAGCTATCACACCGTGCATCTTCCTAGTTCGTGGGAAATGGGGCAACACCAGCCGCTTTTTTGGAGCTTTTAGCACAAACTTCCTTTGCACACGTAAATGGCGAGAGAAGCGCCCGTTCGCCAAAAGTGGCTTTCCATGTACACTGCGTGCGATGCGTGCGCGACGTAAAGAGACAAGAGACTTCTCACAAAGAGTGGTTCTCCAATGAAAGCTTCAGATACGCTGCGTGCGCGGCGCTGTGAGAAAAGCCACTTCTGGCAAAAACTTGCCTTTCGAGAATGAGTGTTTTCGGGTACATTGCATACGTCACCTTTTCGCAAGAATGTCGCTTTTCACAGAAAGTTGTTTTCCGGCAAAAAGCGTCTTCATGTTTAGAAAATTGTCACCTTCACGTGCGCATTTTGTAAATGACGAGAAAAATCATGTCAGTTTTCGCAAAACGCAACCATGTTTGTTACACAATAGGGTGTGCCAGCGCGGCTCGGGTGTGCCTGTTTAAGCGTGCAGGCTTCCTCGTCCCCCCTTCCACACGCAAACGTCCAGCAATATTGTGCTGATAGTGATAGGGCTGCCCCGCTTTTCGCAGAACATGTCGCTTGTCGCACACTTCCTTGCGTACGTAAACGGCGGAGAAAAGTCACTTCTCGCCAAAGTGGCTTTTCGGGATTGTCTGGTACACTGCGCACGCGACGCCACCAGAGAAGTGACTTTTTGCAAAACGCGACTCTCTGACAAACACACAAGGCGTTGTGCAAAATGTGGCCTTTTAGGACCATCTGCCCCGTAACATCAAACAAGTCCTACACGCCAGCACAGCCGCAGTGTTTATTTAGCCCCCGTAGAGCCTAGAGTTGCAACTTGCAATGCATGCCTCCCGCAACCTTCCTGAACTGCCGGGACCATGGGATACACGACATGCGAAGAGGGCTTTCACAGCAAAAAGGCTCACAACTCAGATCTGTCCGTGGCTCTTCGGCTCTCTAGATGGACCTGACACGCTGAGCCCTGAAGCTCCTTACAGCAGGCTGCACACCCTAAGGGTCCATGTACCTATAGTAGTACATACCTGGGCCCTAAAGCTACCCCTTAAGGCCCCTTGCAAATACCCATATGGGTACACGAAGCCTTTCGGACAAGCTGGGCCTTCACCGAGGCATGGTTTGGAGCATTGGCAGAGCCATCCCACCACCTGCAAACGCAGTTCGCACTCGCTCCTCGTGTCTCCTAGCCTTAGCCTTACAATGCCTTGCACTTGGGATGTCCCCCTTTGTACTAACAGTCCTTAATAGTGATTATAGTACGTCCTGTTATTATCCCTACTAAGGACTGTCAGTATAAGGGGGAATATCCCAACCTTGCACCTTCAAATTCGAGTCTCCAGAACTCCGAAGCCCCAGTTGCCAGGCTTCGATCCAAATTGTGAGAAGCTGCGCCAACAAATGAGAACCGTACCCCGCTCCGTGATACAACACTGTAAATCTTGCGCTACCTGGGGCTATGTACTTCAGTCATTAGTGGTGGGGGCCGTCTGTTCGTGCGGGTCCCCGCCCGTCGCGGCCCCACCTTGTTCGTTCATTTAAGACCTCTTACTCCCTGTAGACAACCTTCAATAGGCTCTGGGCGCGATGAACCAGAGCAGGCGAAACCTTGAACACTGAACGCCTCCTTGACTTTGAACGCCCTATGAGTCTCTATCAGCCCTTTAAAAGGAAATACCTCAAACCCCAAACCCTAAACCCTAAACCCTAAAGTCCTAAACCCTAAACCCTAAACCTCCCCTGCCACGTGGTACCTCGGCCTGCTTTCTGGCCCTGTGAAGGCGTCATCAAGGCCTGGACGTGGGTCTATCACGTAGCGACTACATAGTTGGGATGTTCCCCCTTATACTAACAGTCCTGAATAGGTATTCGAGTAGGGCGTACTGTACTACAATCCTTATTAAGGCCTGTTAGTTATAAGGGGGGGAACATCCCAACTACACAGTGACTTAACAATGCTTCTGGGCCCGTCCACATCTACGAAGTAGTAGGGCCTACATGCTTTCGAAGGCCCTCCGGGTTTCGGCCTGGGGCCCCTTTGCCTTAGCCCATAGGCTCAACATGCGACCCGCTCGAAAGCCGCAACACCTGAAACTCTCGAGTAGCTTCCGCCAAAACCCGCCCGTCGGGGCCGCCACCTCCACGACTGCCACCTGAAAAGAAACGATGCATGAGGCTGACTTGGGGCAAAATATCACCTCGAGTTTTACATATCGATCCCTGAGCCCATGTTCGACCTGCTTGACCTTATTTGAGCCACTTGAACCCGCATGGCTTTTAACTAGGCTTGTAACATCCAGGGTACAGTAGCTTCTGCGGGCTAGGATTTGCAGTAGAGAGCCGAACACACACCGCTAAAGCTAGGCTTGAATCCGTTGAACCCTCGAAGGTTTGTAAGACACATGTGTGCCCCACTCTGCAAAAAATGGAGAAAGAATGCGGACAGACATCTGAGTCCTCCTGAGCCTAAACCCTAAACCCTAAACCCTAAACCCTAAACCCTAAACCCTAAACCCTAAACCCTAAACCCTAAACCCTAAACCCTAAACCCTAAACCCTAAACTGAGTCCTCCCTGAGCCCTGGGCCTCAGCCGAGGGGACCATCTTCGGATCTCCGGTGATGATGATGGTCGCCATGGAGGCCCCGGCTGGCTGGTTGACCTCTTCATCCCAAAACGGACAGGGTTTAGGGTTTAGGGTTTAGGTTTTAGGGTTTAGGGTTTAGGGTTTAGGGTTTAGGGTTCAGGGTTTAGGGGTTTAGGGGTTTAGGGTTTAGGGTTTAGGGTTTAGAGGTTTATAGGGTTTTTGGGTTTAGGGTTTAGCACACAGCAGCCTGCTGTGCTATGCTGCAGGCCCCTAAACCCTAAACCCTAAACCCTAAACCCTAAACCCTAAACCGCACTTAATAAGCTGTGCCTTGATAGTGACGCCCGGGTGGTTTTTCCGGATGCCGGTGATGGTGGCACCTGCTGGGCTTGGTAGCCCAGGAACAAACGATTCTCGTACTCATAAGCGCACCCTTTTGTGGGTTTAGGGTTTCGGGTTTCGGGTTTAGGGTTTAGGGTTTAGGTTACCAATTTAAGGGAGCCTTGAACCAAAAAGGGAAAAGAAAGGGAGCGACCCCCAGCGCTCGAAACTCGATGATGGCTTGGCAAGGCGAGACGTCTTAGAAAGATCCCTTCGGTCCTAACCCTAAACCCTAAACCCTAAACCCTAAACCCTAAACCCTAAACCCTAAACCCTAAACCCTAAGCCCTAAACGGCCGCGAAACATGTCGAGACCGCGCGCAAAGGAACCCACAAGCTGCCCATGATCTACCATGCCTCCTCGGCCCATCAGCCCACCGATGAGGTTGCCTCGATATCCGCAGAGCTAGAAAAACCGTCGGGGATGTCATCCGAGCAGCATGCTGACCAGGCAGGACTGAATACGTAACGCTTTTTGAATAGGTAGCGCTTCTCTTTGCCTCTTGTTGAAAGCAGAGATCTGGCTCAAAAAGAGCCTGAGGGATCTCCGCAAGCCGTCGATAAGCCCTAGACCACAAGGCCAACCAGTATAAGCTTCCGAGGGCAATTCTATACTCCCCTTAGAACCTCAATAAAAGCAATATTCGTTAATATATTCTTGGGTTTTATATAAACAAAATGAACATAATTCCCAAGGGGGATATAGAATTGCTGGGAGCCCAGCCTGGTGTTGGTATTTCTCGATATGCCCCACCAGCGTTGACCTGCTGAAATTCGATGCTCGCATCCGAGAGCGTGACCGCACAAACTACTGCTGGATGAAAAGTAGCTGCCACATGCATACACTTCAGCAGAACATCCTGAAGGAGACTAGAGATCCCACTATGCCTTGGCAGAACTGAAGTCACCTCTATCCCAGGACGTGTTCCTAAAGTGCCAAGCCCGCGATCCACGACACGGGTTAGGGGTTTAGCTGTGTCTATGTGCCTGATGGACCAAACCCTACGACGGAGGCTGCTCTTTGCATTCGCACGGCAACTACCACGGAACTGTCCTGCCAACAGACCGTCCAGGTTGCCTGAAGTACAGCCTTCAAAAGCCATAAGAAAAGCCATAAGAAATTCACTGTAGCCACCAGGGCCTTCAGTAGAGAGTGCTAGCGAAAGTGCAACCAAAGAATGCCTTACGGTCTTACGTGCGCTCTGCAAAGTCTCTCCTTCCGCTGAAACCCGCAACCCTCAACCCTCAACCCTCAACCCTAAACCCTGCAGTGCACAGTGCGGTGCAGTGCCGGCCTCTGTCGACGCAGAGGTTGTTGGCAATGGTGCCTTTTTTCCCAACTTCTGCAACAAGCAAACAAGCACGTGGGGCCCTGAATGGTTCCCTCTAATCCCGAGGTACCCTGAGCTACACCCAAGCAATTCACACGCGCGGACTCTATGGGGTTTGCAAAGGGTGTTGTAGTGCAAGCGCAGTTCCCTTAAATTCAGGCACCAGCTCTTTGAGAGCGGCTTACACCCCAAACCCCAAAACCCCAAACCCTAAACCCCAAACCCTAAACCCTAAACCCCAAACCCCAAACCCTAAACCCTAAACCCCAAACCCCTTTTCGAATCCTCCGGATTGGTTGCCTCTGCCAGTTTTGGAGGCCCAACATCGCGAGTCTTCCCACTTAAGGGTGCCTGCAGAAGCAGAGAGTTCAGGGCAAAGGTGCCCTGAGTCGAGTCAGTTTAGGGTTTAGGGTTTAGGGTTTAGGGTTTAGGGTTTAGGGTTTAGGGTTTAGGGTTTAGGGTTTAGGGTTTAGGGTTTAGGGTTTAGGGTATGGCTTTTTTTGAGCTGGTCTGGAGGGATGGTTGTTTGTAACCTGGGCTTTGAATTGATTTAGGGCGCGGGGTGTGTTTGGGCATGTCTGGATGTCCTAAACCATATTAACTAAGCGACACTTAAGCAGCCAAAAGTCTCGCCAACCTTTAACATCCTCCAACTACTTTCTAGGTTTTAGGCTTCAGATAACAGTAAGCTGATGCAAAACACAAAACGGGAACTTGGATTAATACTTAAAGTCGTCGAGTGGGGATGAATCTTGAGTATGAAGGCGCCAGCATCTCCTGCTGGATGATTACCAATGTATAAATCTGACTTTGATGCTGTCTTGCAAGTAACGCTAATGTTAAAATGGCCGCCTGTATTGCCAGCAAACGCCAGCTATGAACGCACAGTGTTTACTAATCCAGGGCGTGCCCATCCGGTCTCAAGATTCTTGGTGTTGAACTCATGTTTACAGGAGCGCAGGTCCTCTTCAAACTGCACCCTTTTCCTAGCTACTTGAAAGTGCGCACTCTCCGGTCTTTGCAGTCTCTTGCGTTGTCTCTTGCACTCTGTGTCGAACATCGCCCAAGGGCTAAACCCTAAACCCTAAACCCTAAACCCTAAACCCTAAACCCTAAACCCTAAACCCTAAGCCCTAAACCCTAAACCCTAAATCACGTTTTCACCATTCGCTTGTGCTGCGGGTAGCGGGCTGAGGCGCCGCTAATGCTCGACTCACCTCGGCTCACCTCTTCCCGCATGGCGAGCATCGACTTTCAAGCACTCTCTTGCAGAGCTTAGGGTTTAGGGTTTAGGGTTTAGGGTTTAGGGTTTAGGGTTTAGGGTTTAGGGTTTAGGGTTTAGGGTTTAGGGACGTTTCCCATACAACTCGTGCGCTAACACCAAGGGCAGGATCCCATGCTGAAGTTCAACTGGAGATGGTCGATACTCCCCTCAGAACCTTAATAAAATGAATGTTCTTAACATCCTCTGGGGTTTAGGGTTTAGGGTTTAGGTTTTATATAAACCAAAATAAAGAAATTAAAGAAACAAGACCCAAGGGGGATATGGTCTTGACAGGCGCAACTCGAGCTTTAGAGGTCCGTGGCCGATTCTCACGATGCGCTTGGAGGGCCAAGGCACTCAAGTCGCCTGGCAAAGCAATCCAAAACTGTCCGATCTACCGACCAGGGTTTAGGGTTTAGGGTTTAGGGTTTAGGGTTTAGGGTTTAGGGTTTAGGGTTTAGGGTTTAGGGTTTAGGGTTTAGGGTTTAGGGTTTAGGGTCACCATATTGACTCAGCTAAGTGTTCTCAGTCGGACATTGAGTCCGAGAGGGCGTTTATGCTCCACGACATCTTTGCGATCGGAGGCGACAGCATGCAGCTTACAAATTCATTCCGTCAAACGATATCCAAAGCGGCGCCCACAACTGTCGCATGGCGCACAGCACCGGCTCTTAGCCCGAGCTAGCATGCCAGGTGACAGTTCTACAGCTGTAGAATGCAAAAGGAGTCTTCTAAGCAAAGAGCTGTGCCGTTCTTAAGTTCACTTAGTGTCACGTAGTGTTTCTGGCGCTGGTCCAACGTCTGCATCGCCCATTGCTGACTGGGCCTGTACCACCTCGAGGTATGAGGAATAGCTGACGCGTGGGTGGCCATTGGCGAGGAGAAGAACAGGCTTCTGGCATTTTGAGTTGTCCCAATAGCCCGAGAATTAGCTCTGTACCCATGAACCGTCGTAGTAGTATGGAAAGTCCTTCTTCCGAACGGCCCCGCGGCTTCAGCAAGCCTCCGTCTGCACTTGTCTCTTGATCAGAAGACCCGCGGTTTCGGGCTGTGGGGCATTCTTGATGATTTTACGGGTGGGGGCTTAGAGCTTGGCGAGCTCTTCAAGTTTCATGGCTGTGGCTGGTTCGTGCCCTGGCATCCCAGTCCTTACAGCATGCGTGGTTGGAAGCAACCCGCAGGAGTACAAACCCAAGGCTAAAGCTGGAAGCGCAACTTGATCCCCCCCCAGCAGGGACTTTTTTTGGCTTAGGATTTAGGGGTTGAGGATTTTGCGGACAGCATGGCTTGCTGTCTTGCGCAGACGAGAAGTAGGCTTGCGAATAGGTGTTGAAGCGAACTGAACAGCTCTGTTGAGGCGTCTCGAACGGCTCTGTGTCCAACTGTACAACGCTTCGCGGTCGGGCTCAGAGTAGGGTGATGTAGGGTGGCTAAGCTCAAACCATCTTTCACTCTGTTTAGGGTTTAGGGTTTAGGGTTTAGGGTTTAGGGTTTAGGGTTACCTGGACCTCAAACCAGCAATAACTTGAACAGCACCGGCCCGCAACAAAACTGCGAAGGTATCGAGTGAGCCACTGAAGTGCAAGGGCGAGAGCTTCAGGGCGGATCCGGACCCCCTTGGCTGCTCCTCCATCTTTAGTTACTTTAGTTCAATGTGGTCTAGACTTCACTGAAGTGCAGATGACTCGTGCTTCTGAAAACTGGCATGTTGATAACAAGATTGCAGCTCACCGGGCCGAGATGTCTTCAAATGCCAGTCCTCAACATGGCTGGGGCACATGCATTCAGAAACGAATCGCTCCAGGTGGGACTAACCCTAAACCCTAAACCCTAAACCCGAAACCCTAAACCCTAAAACCCTGAAACCCTGCAAAAAACTGCTGAGCTTCAATTGTGTGCTGAGCCCCGCTTGCAGCGCTTCGTCTAGCAGAATTCGCACTCGAGGAAGATCTCTGCTCAGGATCCATGTGCTGGCCATGTGCAGTGTGCATAGCCAGACTGGATCGAAAATGAGCCAACGCTGGCGCAACGCAAAGTGGAACTGGACTCAAAGGCTTGGGTGTGCCGTGGGATCTGTGGCATCTGGGCTCAAAATTTACCTCCTCAGATGCTGATTCTTGCTGATGCACCGCCCACACTCACCTCCCGAGCCATACAAGACAGGCAGAAGCTCTTCAAAGAGCTGCATGCCGGGATTACATGTGTTTGGCACCAGGCAGCCCCAGTTGCCAAGAGGAGTAAACAAATCTCCACAGCCGCGGGCTTGACGGCCATGCAAAGCATCGCCCGCAAAAGCAGGAAGGAGACCCAAACTCCAGAAGTTTCAAAAGTCCTACACCCTAAACCCTAAACCCTACACCGTGATAAGCCCTCCGTACAAGCTCAAGAGTCTCAAGAACATCAAGGGCCAACTCCAAGTCCTGTTGGCTGACTGAGCCACCAAGTTCCTCATACTAAGGTTAAGTTTAGGGTTTAGGGTTTAGGGTTTAGGGTTTAGGGTTTAGGGTTTAGGGTTTAGGGTTTAGGGATCTTGGGACTTGTGTACCCAGGTCTTTACCATATTTAATGTGGTTAGGGCTAGGGCGTTAGGATCTGTATTTGAAAGATGTCGAAAGTCTTGCGCTGGCAGAAGCTTGTACAATAGCAGCTGCGAACTCATGATCAGGACCGGGAAACTGGAACCCCAACACCAACAAGCGCGAGCCCCGGTCAGCCATGACACCTAAACCCTAAACCCTAAACCCTAAACCCTAAACCCTAAACCCTAAACCCTAAACCCTAAACCCTAAACCCTAAACCCTAAACCCTGAACCCTCAATTTTCAAATTAGGATACGGTTTTGGGCTTCCGCTTTCCCGCGGCTGGTGGACTACCAAGATCCTGACCACAAAACCATCTGACGCTGCTGACCCATCAGGTCCTCGGATGCGCAGGGGATGATCCCTGTTTAGGGTTTATAGGGTTTAGGGTTTATGGGGTTTATAGGGTTTAGGGTTTGGGGTTTATCGGGTTTGTAGGGTTTAGGGTTTACGAAAATAAGGGGCCCCCGCAATATAGCCCCAAATGATCCCCAATAAGCTACCACGAATTTCGGAAACCCCCAGATAGTTAGAGTCGTGAGTTTTGCAGGAAGTCATGGAGAACACCCAAGGGAGGCTCTAGCGAGTCGGGCTTGGCAGTGGATAACACGCCTCATGCCTGACGCTTCGAGAACAGACTTTTGTGTCACGGCTGCTGCCATGTTGCGTGAACTAACTACCAGCCCAAAGAGCCCAATATCTCTTAATTAAGGAATATTCCTAAAATCGAAATAAGGATCCCTTCATAACTTAAGCTATATTCCTTAATTAAGGGGTATTGGGCTCTCTGGGAGCCTTCGAATTCCGGCCATTTTCTAATCGTTCCTGTGGCGACGTCCGCATGGGCGAAGTAGCTGAAGGGCATTTTCTACGGGGCTGGCCCTCGTGCTGACATCTCAGTGGCGACGCGCGAACATGTCGTATCGAACGCGCCGCAGAAGGGATGTTCTCAAAAACCCTGTGCTTACTTCCAGCACCTGCGCAGAGCCCACCTTTGCAAAAATGTGCGTATTTACTGAAGCCGTGGACCAGACAGCCCTCCCAAAGACAAAAACATGTCATGTATGAAAGCAGGGAGCCTTAACCATGCTCATGCATGGGTTGTGGCCCCAGCTGCAGATTCGAGAAGATGATTCACAAGGCCCGCATTCGTGAGTCAACGCCCATCCGAGATATCCCGCACCACTTAGACTATGTGAACTGCACTTTTTGGAAGCGTTCATCTTGCATTGCAAGCTGCAGCCACTTCGTCACACTGGTCTTTCCAGTCATCGTCTTCCTCATCGCTCTCATCGTCGGAAGAGTCAAGCCCCTGCAAGTCAGACGTGAAAATTCATGCGCATGACGACCAGGTAGTGCCAGAAGTGGTAGCAGTAGCAGTAGCAGTAGCCGTAGCCGTAGCCGTAGCAGTAGCAGCAGCAGCAGCAGTACCAGCAGCAGCAGGAGCAGCAGGAGCAGCAGCAGCAGGAGCAGCAGCAACAGCAGCAGGAGCGGCAGCGGCAGCGGCAGCGGCAGCGGCAGCGGTAGCGTCGTCGTCGTCGTCGTCGTCGTCGCATACCAAAGGCCCATCTCCAAGACAAACACAAACAGCAGCTGAGAACCCTGAGTGCCTCGCAGTCATGACCCGGAATCGGCCATTGTATCACTACACTACATTACACTACGCAGTCTCGTGACGGCATATGACAGCACTCAGCAAAACAGCAACTGGAATGGCAAAGCGAACGGTTCATGCTGACTCCACACTTCCATTCTTACACCCTAAACCCTAAACCCTAGACCCTAAACCCTAAACTCTAAGCCCTAAACCCTAAACTCAGTAAACACAGAAACCACTCCTGGCCTCCTCGAAGCACGAGGCCTTCCGGGCTTTGTGGCCGCTGGGGCCGTCAAAGGCCTGAGAGGTCAGGATGCAGCTACGGTGTGCATGGTTTAGGGTTTTGGGTTTATAGGGTTTAGGGTTTATATGGTTTAGGGTTTAGGGTTTAGGATACATCATGTTGCATCATGTAGCATCGTTTTGCGTCTCTTGCCTAGTGCCGGAATTTGCCTCAAGCCTGCTTCCTCTGCATATTGACCCGACATGACCCTGCCCTAAGAAACGATGCAGTTGGGTCTGGGTCCAACCCAAAACCCTAAACCCTAAACCCTAAACCCTAAACCCTAAACGTGTTTCGAGCGGGATCTGATCATGCATGGCAGCACGCGCTGTTGGCAAGGCTTAGAGATGATCCCAGGATCTAGTCTTGTGGTCGGCACATGTCGGCACTGAAAAGGTCAAGCTTCCATGCGTAGGGCCTTAGAGGCCCGAAGCTTATGGCTCGCAGTTCTGGAGCAGGCGTGGTCTACGCTGGGGGGCCAGCTTCCTCGCCAGTTGCACTAGGTTGTCGGTTGAGCTCACCTTAAAGTCGTGAGCCTGATCCTCAAACCCTGAAGCCAAAAACTCCGCACATCCATCCGAATCCCAATGCCCCACCAGCCCTTCCTTGCCTTGGTTCGCAAAGGTCGGCAGTACTCTTCCCTCATCGCCTCATCCTCGGGGTCGATAATGAAGAAGCCTTGGCAAATGAATGGCTAGGGCCCCTTCTTGTGCTGTTATTCTGCGCCTCTAGATGTCAACGCGCATTTAGATGTAGATGCGTGCATGGTTCCAGAAGCGCATCAATATATACACAATGTATGTGTATAAGTATAAGACTACATTAATCACCCCCGGGTGATCTAGGTCCGAAGTCTCTTCGGCAACGTTGCCTGAAAGCAGAATGTTGCATGCATTCAGGCCCGATGTCGGTCTCCAGACATGTGCAGACAAGTGGCGAATGTCAGAATCTTTGAAATTAATGCCTCAGCAGGTGAAGCTGCAAGACAAGTGCTGAAAAAAGGCTGACACCGAGTGATCCTGTGACGCTCCGATCAGCACGTCAAGATGATTGAACCTCATATTTAGGGTTTAGGGTTTAGGGTTTAGGGTTTAGGGTTTACCGATGCAGAGACAATTAGGCAATCCCTAGCTGCAACTAAGCCACTTCGTTGTCGCGGCCGGACGATGTCATCCAAATCCTTCTCGCCAAAGGTGGCTGCATCTCCGAGCACCTCCAGCCACAACCATAAGCCGGGCTTAGGGTTTAGGGTTTAGGGTTTAGGGTTTAGGGTTTAGGGTTTAAGGTTTAGGGTGGGACGTGGTTAGGCCCACACATGCCCCGCACCATCATATGCACCTCGTGCAAGGCCTCCGACACTTTTGCGTGGCGCTCCTCAGAGAAGTTGCGAGGGAGAAAGCATGTAGGACGAAGCCAGAACTGAGTGGATCTGACCTTCGTATCTGACTGAGACTGTTCACTCTTGAGGATGATCCACCACGGAACGAGTGGGGACAAAAGAAACCTTAGCAAACGCGGTCAGGCCTAAACAGCGGCGCGGAGGGAGAGGGAGAAGGGGGGGAAGAAAGATTGAGGAAAAGGTACAGAAAAGGAAAGAAAGGCAGAAAGAAAGGTGGTAAAGAAGTTGAATTGAGATGTTTGCCGATTCTGCAAGCAGCGAGGACATGGGGAAATGAATGTTAAACTTGTATGTACAAGAAGTAAAGAGAGAGAGAGAGAGAGAGAGAGAGAGAGAGAGAGAGAGAGAGAGAGAGAGTGAGTGAGAGCCCTAAAACCCTAACCCTAAACCCTAAACCCCAAACCCTAAACCCTAAACCCCAGCGAGAGCAGCGAGTCGAGGGGCTGCGTTGATGATGGCCGTAACCAGCTTGTGGCGGAGCTCGTCCTCCTCCTCATCCTGCGCCCACGTTCCGAGAGCGTGGGGGTCTACGATATTAGGGGGTTTAGGGTTTAGGGTTTAGGGTGGTTTACGATATTAGGCGTACCTTATTGGGGGTCCTTACTCTAAGGGGATCCTACTATTTAGGGGCGTCTATATGAGGGGCCCCTTATTCTCGTAAGCCCCGCAATCTAGCATGAGATGATGCGCCGAGGCTTGAGACTTGAGAAGCGCATGCAGTGCTCTGTGTGCCCCACCCTAAACCCTAAACCCTAAACCCTAAACCCTAAACCGTCAACCCTGAACCCTGAACCCTGAACCCTAAACCCTAAACCCTAAACCATGCAGCCCGGGGGCCTCTGTCGAGGCCGCCGTGCACCTCCGAATATCCATGTGGGGGTTTACGGTATTAAGGGGCCTTATTCTAAGGGGATCCCCACTACTTAGGAGGTGTCCCGTATTTTCGTACACCCCCCGTGTTTCAGAATTTCGGGAGTTCCTGTGGATTCCTTGAACTCCCATACGCAGCCAAGCCTATCTGATCGTAACTCTCAAAGGTTCACCATGTTCACCACCACTCCATGCCCGTGAGCCCATGAGAACCCAGCCCGGCCACATAAACCCTAAACCCTAAACCCTAAACCCTAAGCCCTAAACCCTCCCCAGTGTTTCTCGAACTGTCTTCATCTATGCAAGCCTGCACATCCTTGGCAAGTGCCGCATGCCGCAATGTGATACATGAAAAATCAAAGGTGCCTCTGAGCTCTAGATCCTGCAAGGTGCCCTTAACTAGGGTTTAGGGTTTAGGGTTTAGGGTTTAGGGTTGTGGGTTTAGGGATTAAGCACAGTGCCCCCACAAAAACACCCTGAAACCCTTGTGACAGCTGTGCTGGGGCTCCGACGGTTCCAAGTCCAGTGTGCGCATAGCCCGCTGCAGCCACGAGGCCCTGCGTCTTGAGTTTCACTGCTTTGGGTTCAAGGGGGGGTTCAGAAGGTTTAGAACTTGGGGTCTCCAAATGCCCAAATTGCTTTCACTTGTGCCCATGACTTGCAGGGTATTTAGGGTTTAGGGTTTAGGGTTTAGGGTTTAGGGTTTAGGGTTTAGGGTTTCAAGCACAGCTTGCTCGGGTCCGCCAACAGAACTCGTAAGAGCTCTGTTCTCCCAGACAGGGTCGCTTAGGAGCTTCGGGCTTCCAAATGCTGTATGGTTGGGTTCAAGGTTTAGGGTTTAGGGTTTAGGGTTTAGGGTTTAGGGTTTAAGGTTTAGGGTTTCGTGAAACGATACTAGTCAGAGCACAAGATCCCACGAGGCTCGCTGACTGAACAACGAGGATTCAGGATTGCGGTGTGCAGGCATGAGTGGCGCAGGGCAGGAAGTCCTGATCTTCTCAAACCCAGACCTGAACGCAAACACCCAACTCTTCACATCTCCTGCCATCCTAACATCCTAACATCCTTACACCCTAAACCCTAAACCCTAAACCCTAAACCCTAAACCCACTGAAGCATCTTTGCGCTGAAGCCCTGGATGTTCCAGCCTGCCCGAGCTGTCAAGGCCATGTCGCTGCGCAGCCTCCAAAAACCACTCAATCTCCTCGGCTGCCGACTTAAGCTTTGCGAATAGGGTTTAGGGTTTAGGGTTTAGGGTTTAGGGTTTAGGGTTTAGGGTTTAGGGTTTAGGGTTTAGGGTTTAGGGTTTAGGGTAGCTTTGCGAAGAGGGTTTGTTCGCGGCCTAATGGGGCTGCGAGAGTGAGGAGATAAAACTCGACCTCAATGCCAAGCCGCATGGTTGCTGGCATATTTCTCGGTGGCCTTTGCGTTTCTAGCTGCTAGAATGGAAACGACTGCTGCGGCTGCTCTGCTGCTCCCAGAGGATGCTGCAAAGTGTCGAGCATGTCTGACATCGTGCAGCCTCTCTACAACCATGGGCTATTATACCCTACAAGCCCTTAAACAGGCCCTTTATAGGGTTGGCTAGGGGGATTATAAGGCCCAATAGCCCATGTTGGTATGCCACAAAAGCAATCAAAACCACCTCATCATCCGACGGCGCCGACGACGGCGAAAGAGAGCCAAACGATGCCGTGGAGGCGGTCGACCGAGTGGAACCTCATGGGGGTTTAGGGTTTAGGGTTTAGGGTTTAGGGTTTAGGGTTTAGGGTGGGGCATCACCATGCATCACTAGCGAGGGCTGCGGCCCATGACGCGACAGCTGCCTTCAGATGGACAGACGAAAAGCGAAGCAGAAAAACTCTGCGCACAAACTGATCGGAAGCCAGACCAGAGAGCTGGAGGGATTCCGAGATAGACTACTGGAGCAAGATACCCCTGATGCATGTGCAGCGTGATATCTGACGCACCTACGATATACATCTATATATATATATACATACATACATATTACGTATGATTACGTGGTGCAGCGTCGCCGCGGTCCGGCCTCCCGTGGTACCCTGTGTGGTGAGGGGGGGTTAGGATTTAGGGTTCTCAGTGTTGTAGGGTTTAAGGTTTTAGGGTTGTAGGGCTTGGGGCCTAGGGCTTTTGAGGGCTTTTAAAGTGCTTGTTCCGGGTTGCAGGTTTTAGGGCTTTAGTGTTTCTGTAAAACGAAGCTCAAAAAGTGACGACAGTCACAAGGATGGATCGCGCCACCTACGTGTCGCATCCTCGTGACTGTCTGCACTTTTTGAAAAAGACAAAGCTCCAAAAGTGACGGCGTCATAGAGAGGTGCAGAAACAGAAAGTCAGAGAGAGAGAGAGAGAGGCCGGGAGACATAGAGCGGGAAAGGGAGACCCTGAATGACCTCGTAGCTCAGCATGCTGAAGCCCCCTGCACCTGGGCCATCTTCGTTGAGGCGTGCCACCAAATCCAGCTTGTCCAAGGCGCCCGGCCTAGGGTTTAGGGTTTATGGCTTAGGGTTTAGGGTTTAGGGTTAGGGCCTATTCTAGTGCAGCTTAGGGTTTATGGAGGGTCTGGGTTTAGTCTGCCGGCAGAAGTGCTAAGGGCCTTGCTCTTGGTACAGAAAAGCACGGCGGGCTACAGGGTCCCAAAACCCAAACCCAGACTTCAAACTCCAACCGACGAGTCCCGACCCCAAACCCTGAAACCTGAACACTCCACTCATCTCCACTGTCCACCCCTCGGCCCTTTTAAGCCTACTTGCACCTTTTGGGTGACGCAACATCAGGGGGGTTCCGAAAATAGGGGTGCCCTTTTTGGGGGTGTCTTTGAGGGGATTGTCTGCTATTTGGGGTATAAGGGGGTGCCCCTATTTTGGGAAACACCCATCAGGGCCTGGACCGCACGTGCGGCTGTTCGCCGTCGCTCTCGCTCGGAGACCCGGAACATTCGGATGACGCCTCGGCACCGCAAACACCCAAGCCTCCTAAAACCCAAATAACAAATAACCCTAAACCCTAAACCGTAAACCCTAACCCTAAACCCTAAACCCTAAACCCTAAACCCTAAATGCCCTGAGTAGCCCTGAGTAGCCCGGGAGCAAAAGCCCGAAAACCCCCAGCGAATCCCATCAGCTCAGGCCAATGGCCCCCTGCCAGCCCCGCGCCCGCCGTCGGGCCAGGGTCAGAACCTCCCGCAGCCACGAGCCCAGAGAGCCCAATACCCCTTAATTTAAGGAACATAGTTCAAATTATAAAGGGATCCTGATTATGATTTAAGGAATATTCCTTAACTAAGGGGTGTTGGGCTCTTTGGGAACTTTTCCATCTCAGGGCTCCAAGTTTTTGGGCTGCAGGGCATCGGGAAATTAGGACTCTCTCGTCTCTCACCATTTTAGGCCATGGGACGACGTCACAAAGCCTATCCCTGACAGATTGCAAGTTGCTTGGTGGGACAAGGGCCGTCAGCTGCCACGCTCGGGTGCTGTGTGCACCTTCTCTCGGGGTTTTTGTCATGTGGCCGCAAGGTCACGCAAAAGGGTTTAGGGTTTAAGGTTTAATGTTAGGGTTCCATTAATAAACCCCCCCCCCCCATCTTGTTCTGGTCCCCGGGGTTTGGAGGGGTGGAAAAAAAGAGGGGGTGTCAATAATGCGGATTCTGGGGGTCTGGGGTCTGGGGGTCTGGGGGGGGGTCAGCTGTCAGGGTAAGGGTAGCCAGCTGAAAAGTCTTCTCTGCAATGGAACTCTTCAGCCATTTTCAGTAGAGTTTTCAATTCCTGGCCGGAAAAATTTTACAATTACCACCCCATTATTATTATCACCGGACCCCCCTATATAGACTTGTTTACATACATCGGCCCGAAAACCTCCCGTAATGGAACGTAGTCTTCGGCTGGGGCCCTCTGGCCCGGCGAATATTACTATTACCATAATTAAAAAAAGGGACTCTTAGGGTTTAGGGTTTAGGGTTTAGGGTGAGCAAACTCCCGGCACCTGTCGCTCCAGTTCAGGTCGAAGCTGGAAGGCCTCCGTCGGTCGGGGATGGCATGCGCTGCTCTGAACTGCAAAAGCCTAAACCCTAAACCCTAAAATCCTAAAACCCTAATAAAGCCCTAAAGCCCTAAAGCCCTAAAGCCCTAAAACCCTACAACCCTAAAACCCTAAAACCTAAACCCTAAGTAACCTGTTATTTAAACCGGTCGTCAGATTCTCCCAGCAATGCTGTCGCCGAGCATTCTTCCGGGAAAACACTGCAATACACTGAAGAACCCTAAACCCTAAACCCTAAGCCCTAAACCCTAAACTGAAGAACATCCCCTGCACCCCGGCCTCACAAATGCGGCGCATGGCCTCATCGACATGGAAGCCACCTCCAACAAGCTGGTTCAGGGTTCAGGGTTCAGGGTTCAGGGTTTAGGGGTTTAGGGGTTAGGGGTTAGGGTTTAGGGTTTAGGGTTTAGGGTTTAGGGTTTAGGGTTTGGGGTTTGGGGTTCAACTCGGGGCCCTGGTTGATGACGATCCAGCGGCCCAAAAAACGTGAAGTTGGACCTCGCTTCTTCTGTAGTTTCATCAGCGCCATGGTCAATGTGCGTACTTTATGCCTAACAACGTTTTTCATTTCGGATCCGACAGCAACCGTGCAGGATCTTGATGAAGCCCACATGTTTCATGTAGTTTTCGTTTATGAGAACCGCAAATGGGCCGCCGTGAATCCCCTGTTTTTTTGTTGAAGCCGGGGCACGTCTGTTACCAGCACCTCCGAGCGAAAACCAACAAACAGACAAGCTTTGACCTATTTAGCTTATGTTGCAATGGGATATAATGGGATCAAACAGCACTAGTCTTCTTATGAACAGAGCAGGTTCCATCTGATTCCAGCATGCCTTCCAGAACCTGCTGGGACCATCGTTCTCCATGCCGCCTCTCAAGAACTTCCTTAGCTTGCCGTGCTGCAGGCGGCAAAGCCAAGCCAGCAGCTCACATCACAACCGCTGAACTCGCCAGAAGCCTCCAAAAGCAGGGCGTAAGGACACTGGGCCTTAAGGGCGCTAGTGTTTAGGCAGTGTTGGGATTCGTGCTTTAGGATTGGGGAGTCTTCGATGCTGCCAGTGCGGCTATGAGTTGTGTGGTTCGGCGCGTGACGAGACGCACGCGGAGGCGGTCGACGACCTGTTCCTGGGGCTGATGAGAATAGTTGAAACGGAGTTGAGAGTTGGATGTAAGGATTTGCTGAATGTGGCCGGAAAATTCCACCTCCCAACAGCCTCGCTTGTACTTCAAGTCTCAATACCAAATCCAGCCCCAATCCGAAGCGAACCCATCCCTCTTCTCCATGGCTGCAAGCATTGCAAGCTCAGGGTCTCGTTTCCACTCGCCCGGTGCCGGAGCAGGTGGCGGCTCAAGCCTCGAGGACTTCCGGGAGCACTTCGGGCTCTGCTGCAGGATTGGGATGTGTTTCGGGGGGTCTAGGGGGTTTAGGGCTTAGGGTTTTTCGGGTTTGCGGTTTGGGGTTTAGGGTTGTGTGTGTGTGTACTGCAAGTAAGGGTGTGCTGCTGAAACCCACAAATAATACGGCTCTTCATGGCGTCTCAGACCCGCACCCGGAATGCGGGGAGGACGAGACCTCAGAAACATCTGGAGCGGCTGTCAGGGGCTATGGGGGTGCTCAGACATGCGTTCTATCACAAAGGGCGCAGCACTGTGCTGTAGGCGTCCCTGGGGGTGGGCAGTGGGGGTGCAGAATAATTACTAAGCCCAAGCCCTAAGCCCTAAGCCCTAAGCCCCAAGCCCTAAGCCCTAAGCCCTAAGCCCTAAGCCCTAAGCCCTAAGCCCTAAGCCCTAAGCCCTAAGCCCTAAACCCTAAACCCTAAACCCTAAACCCTACTTGCAGGTGGAGTCGCGTCCCTGAGCCGAAGGGCCTCGCAGGTTGGAGGGTCAGGGATCTTCTCGTCGAAGTTTCAGGCATTCTGCAGGGCTTGGAGCCCTTTAGGCTGACATCCGAAAGCCCTCAAGCCCTCTGAGTACTTACATGTCATGACACGTTGGGCTACACGTGGGGCATACTGAGCACGACTGACAAACCGTCTGTGCCGCGTCCCTGCTTGTCGCTTAATGGGTGCTGCGGAATCAAACTTGCAAACGGACACAACTGCTGAGGGATCAGGTTTGCAAACGGACAGAACTGTGACAGAGCTGCTGAAGAAGATGATGGACCGCAGAACCCAACATCCTAAGCCCCCAAACCCTTCAGCGCTGACATGGACGGCCCTCAACTTCAACTGAAAATTGCAAGCAAGATCTGTTTATGTTGCCACACGCCCAGAGCACACACACACACACACACACACACACTGAACACCTGTACAGGGGGTGCTAGCCGCTATTTCCGCTAGCCATTTTGCCATCTCTGCCGAACGACTCGACGGGAAACCAGCTGCACCTCAGCTGCTCTCAAACGGTCAGCTGAGATGTGATTTGAGATATGAGGGATGAGGGATACTTTAGGATGCAGCAGTGGCTTTGAGTAGTGCACGTGCCACCTCGAGGACTTCAGGTTCTCCTTAAACAAACTTCTGTTGAGGGGGCACTACTTTGGAACATGGACATACACACACACACACACCCACACCCGCGCCCACACCCACACCCACACGCACACGAGAAGCAAACTGAAACGCCGGCCTCGTTTAGCCAAGCAAATGCCACTTCCCGACAGCCCAGCCGATCATGGACCAGCACAAATAAAAATCCACAAGCCAGGTGATGTCCATAATTGTGGGACATTGCAGGCAACCTTGGCAAATCGACGATGTCGGCAACAACAATGGTTTCTTTCACAACAACCCCCTCCCCCTCCTGCCACGGAAGAAAGCGCCCGCAACGACACCTTCCAGCTTTTGCCTTACTGTTGGTTAGTAGGGAATGAGGGAATGAGGCACCCTATATCCCCCTACATATACCCTATAAGGGATTACATTATACAATCCCTTAAAGGGCATATATAGGGGGATATGGGGTACCTTAACTTCATACTCCCTTAAAGGGTATATACAGGAAGATATAGGGTAACCCATTCCTTCTTTCCCTACTAACCACCAGGAAGTGGCCGAAGCACCCGACGCCGGACAGGTGCCGAGCGTTTGGCCACCCGCAGCGCCCGCCGCCTCGTCGGGATGAGGGGTTTAGGGTTTAGGGTTTAGGGTTTTCGGATGTTTAGGGTCGAGGATTCTTTGTATCATGCTGGGAGATGTTTGGTGATTAAAATGATGTACAAACTCTTGTCCAATGAGACTTGACATTATCCAGCGCGCGACGCGTGAATGTACAACCGGAAGGGACGTGAGAACTGTTCCCCAACCGTAAGAGCATGGGGGGGGGGGGACAATTTAAAGGTTCCAGGGCAGGTTCGGGTCCAGGCAAGCCAGCCCAACAACTCGTTAGTTTTGCAAGTCGGCGATATGATCGCCCAGTTTTGATGCATGCCTTGCCCACTGCTTGGAAAAAGTGAGAACCTGCATACCATTGCATACAGCTGACAGGGAAATGTTGTGAACGTTACACCCTTACATTGTCCTGGTTTGCGCTTAGGCTGGCCGCCCGATGGAGACTGCCTACTTAGCTCAGCCTACATGCATGCGAAGGTGTGAAACATGGTGGTGGTGGCGGTGGTGGTGGTGGGGGGTGAGGGTGGTGGCGAGGGTGGTGGCGAGGGTGGTGGCGAGGGTGGTGGTGAGGGTGGTGGTGAGGGTGGTGGTGAGGGTGGTGGTGAGGGTGGTGGTGAGGGTGGTGGTGAGGGTGGTGGTGAGGGGGTTGGAAGTGTAGGGACGCGCACACACACACACACACCATGGGCCCTTTGGTGACACCGGTTTTTGTACCCTCCTCGAAACAACGGCCCTGTGTCCCCGCAGGTCACCCCAGGCCTGGCGTTGTTGGCCGCCTTCTGCCGCGGGGCACGCAGGGGTTGCTGAACGCGATGGACATACCTTCGGTTCTGAAAGGGTCTTGACTCCTCGAGGAATGGGGGAAGTATGGATACCAGCATGGGCTATTAGGCCTTATAATCCCCCTAGCCAACCCTATAAAGGGCCTTGTTAAGGGGGTTAAAGGGTATAATGACCCATGTAGGTAAGAGGTCCCAGGACTAGGAGGGCTCGGGGCCGTCAGAGCAGAGTCGACTGTGCAGGCCGAGCCACATCTTCTAACAGCTGAAAAAGAAATCGATTCGCTTTCCTGGCGGTAGTGCCCAGACCCCTCGAGACATTCGAGTGGCATTGGCACGAGATTTGAAAACGGCCCCCCAGACCGGATTGTAAAATAAATTTGAGGACCATAGGGTCCAAAGAGCAGCAAAAGATCATGTGATGTTATGTGATGTTGTGGCTCGATGCGATTCGTTGTGACTACTTTGTGCCTGTTGTGACAAGGCGGTGGGGATTTTAACCCTTTCGTAAAATGTGATCCCGCTCCGTATGAGCATCAAGTGAACACATCGCACATGCCAATGTCAGGACGATATGGTCTGAAATGACCCTTGTTTTAGGGTTTGGGACTTAGGGCTCTCGGAATTCAGGGTTCAGGGCTTAGCATTTAAAGTTCAAGGTTTCGAAGTTCAGTTTAAAAGTATTGGGTTTAGGCATTCGGCTAGGTGTAGGGCTAGGGATTCTGGTTTAGGGTTCTGGTGTTTTGGGGCTTTCAGGGTTTTAAGGCATCGGCTTTTCAGTCAAGGCTGGGGGCTTCAGGCTTGCAGAGTTTTAAGCTGAGGGCTTGAGGGAATTGGGTCCAGCAAGCCCTGAACCCGAACCCTAAACCCTGCCCATACCATGATTGTTTTTCTGCTGTTTTTTTTTTTTGAGGGGGGGGGGGGCGGGCTCTAAGGCTAAGCACGCAGGGCGACTCAACAGCCTGGGTATTTGCCACGATAGCACACAAGGCCCTAATTGACAAACCCCTCGCTGGTCCTCCAGTCGCACGAGGCAAAATCTTACCACGCTGAGCCTCGCTGTGCAGCGTGCAGGTTGGAAGCATCAGGGGTTCTGGTTGGGAAGATTTGTTAACTTTAGCTGATCTTGAAAGGACTACGCCTGCGCTTTGCCTTGGGCATGACGCCTTGCTGGACCCCCTCGTTAACCCCTGGCGGTGAATTTTAGATCCCTCCTAAACCCTAAACCCTAAACCCTAAACCCTAAACCCTAAACCTTAAACCCTAAACCCTAACCCTAAAACGTTCATTGAGCTGGGCATCGGATCTGCGGTATAAGTTCGACAGGTAGCGGTACCTCAGCTGTTGAAGAGTGGTAGACTGAGGCGGCTTAGGGTTTAGGGTTTAGGGTTGAGGGTTAGGGGCCCGGGGGGGAGGGCTAATACAGGGGGAGGGGATGTCGACCACGAGCCAACTCAAGCGTATCCGGGCATGCCCAGAAGTTCTGGGGTTGGCCGGGCTGAGTGATTCTGATTTGTCGCAAGTTTAGGGTTTAGGGTTTAGGGTTTAGGGTTTAGGGTTTGGGGTGAAAGGCCAAAAGGAGGCAAAAGGATGCCAGGAGCCCAAATCACGGCAAAGACCAGGGCCCAGGATCCCACGGACAGGAGACAAGGGACGACAAGAACCCGACAAGAGTGAGCCACATGAAGGGAGACAAGGAAGGACAAGGAGCCCAGGAACCTGGCCACAGCCAGAAGGCTGGCAATCCTTGCATGAACTAAGGGCCCCAACAGCACACTGCTTGGGGAAACAACTCTCATTTTTTCTCAACATCGTTGAAGTAGGCGTAAATAAACCAAGCAGACCGTGCAGTTTTCAAATCGTGTCTTTACACAGGTCTTGCATCCAGACGCAAAGCTGCCTTGTGCGAATGCCTGGTCTGTCCATCACGTAGCTACGTTGATTTACGAGGAGTACCTAAACAGCTATGCATGTGGAGCTCTCTCCTGTCTTAGCCAGCTTGATTGTAAGATCCTGTTGGCCTCTGTGCAACACAGGCATTTTCAGCTGAGCCGCCACTTCAGTGTGGAAGACAGCTGCACCCACCACAAATAGGGTGCCAGCTGCACCGATGGGCACGTCGCAAGCGAATATTGCAGCGAAACTCTATGAGCAAGCCTGAACTCCACAACGCAACAAAACATCCTTTACGCATATCACAAACTATCCATTCAGAGCATGAATTGAAAGGTGAGGTTAGATAGCAAGGAGGTTATAGTCAAAGCCTCCTCGGACAACTCCGAGGAACAGGCGCCTTGAGGTGGAATGGGCCCAGTCACGGGCCCGTGGGAAACAGAAAGGCTTTGGGGCCGTACGTGCTTTTGCTGCTTGTGGGTTGTTGATGAAGAGTCTTGTCTGGCTTAGGATTAGGGGTGGGTCGTTGGAGTATGAAGGTCTGGGTGTGGGTAAAGGTCTGGCTGTGGGTACAAGGTGAGCTGCGAGTAGACAAAGATCTGTTCTCGCGAAACCCGGATTTCTTGTCTGGGTCGTAGCAGTTTCTTGAGCCACACGAACCGGAGGGCAAATTCATGGTCCAATGATGCAAAGGCAGTGGCAGGGTGGGTTCACATCTGCAAGAAGCTTGGCAGGATGTATCAGCCCCCTGAAGTAGGCAGCGTAGTCATATAGCACGTGTATGCACTGTGTTTAGGCTACGGGTAGGGTCACCTTCACCAAGTAACCAAGTATCCCGCTCAGGAGAGACTTAAATTTCCCACCTCGCCCTCGTCGAATTTCGACGTGGCTGGCCCCCGGGAGATCTTTCTTTGCGACAAGCCTTAGCTTCTGTCTTACTGCTAGTTAGTAGGGAATGAAGGAATGAGGTACCCTTTAGCCCCCCTATATATACCCTTTAAGGGACTATATTATAGATAAACTATATGGTCCCTGAAAGGGTATATATTGGGGATATAGAGTACCTGAACTATATAGTCCCTTAAAGGGTATACATCGGGGGCTACAGGGTACCTTCGTCCATCACTCCCTACGAAACAACAGTAAGTTGTGTCTCACCACGAGCTTGCCGACTACCTAGCCTCGGTCTCTCATTCTGTGCGCCTTTCTCTCCTTTTCTGAAGCTCCATGGGCTATCATACCCTATAATTAACCCCCTTAGAAAGGCCCTTTATCGGGTTATGGGCTATTGTACCCTACAACCCCTTAAATAGGGTCGGTTCGGAGGATTCTAAGGCCCAATAGCCCACGCTCCTTGACTCCTTGCCGCTCTCTCAGTGCCTGTTCTGCTGGCTGATCGCGCCGCTATGGGGAGGTAGTGCAAGTGAGGTCTCACGGCGAAGTCTTACAGAAAGTTCAAAACAGGGCGCCCCAGCGATGCACATTTGCATCCCACCTTGCAAAGTAAAGCACAGTCCACCCCAACCCTGACCAGCGCTGCTGTTTGCTTACGCCAGGACATGATTTTTACCGGCTTGACTTTTGAAAGCCCAGTGGGGCATGACCGCCTGCAACATTGCCAAGTCCCTCCGATTGCGTTTAGCGGTTCAAGCAGAACTAACGTAGATGAGGCCTTGTTCAAGAACCAGGGCTTCTGGACCATTTCGGTAAGTTTAGGTACTGGGTTCGAGCTCAGGTTCTTTCCTGAAGCACAGCAGCATCCGACAACCGAAGCCCTAGATGAATGGCATCCAGGTGCCTGAAGTAGAGGACGAGCGAGACGAGCTGCCTCCCATCGCTGCTTGCGCTTCAGTGTCTCAGAGTTTTTCAGGAGCTACGAGGCTGGAGAGGTCATCAAGGTCCAAGCACGTACTGGATCCAACATTGTGGGGCGAGATGCCGAATCATGCTGCTCTACAGGAGATGTTAAGATCCTCGACTTCATGCGGCTTGTCCCAGGACATTGATGCGCCAACGTTGTTGCTTCCTGTGCTCCAATAGCTGCTGGCAACAGCAAGCTGACAATGAGGTGGAGGTGCGAAGTTCTTCAGACCAGCAATATGAGGACAACGAAACTAGCTGTCTCACGCAGCTTCCTTTGCACCTCTCCCTACCGGCCATTGGACAAGTCCCAAGGTTTGGGAACTTTCTCATTTCTCTCATTTCCGTGCTCGACATGGCTATCCAATCATGCTGAATCCCTAATCCCTAAACCCTAAACCCTAAACCCTAAACCCAATCCCACTGTGCCCGATTTGGGACTCACAGTTCTGTAGATTATAGTTGCAGGGTTCTGGAAGTTCTTGGTGGTGAAGCCTCGGGCTTCGATTTCCCCCCGAAGCGGCCACTTGCCTGTGTCCCAAACGTGCTCAATGAGAACTAGCACTGGATACCTAAACCCTAAACCCTAAACCCTAAACCCCAAACCCTAAACCCCAAACCCTAAACCCCAAACCCTAAACCCTAACCATGGGTTGGGAGCCTCATGGAAGACTCAGGATGACATGATGAGACCTTCGGAGCCCCTTAAACCCCGAGCAAAGGTCGACTTCCTGCCACTCGGAAGCCCTTACCGAGTTTCGGTACTTCTTGTTTCGGCAATGAAATATACGAATATATGTATATATGTAGATATGTAGATATGTATATGTATATATATATATATGTATATACATATATATATATATATACATATATCCATGTAAACAAAAAGGCACTTCTGCTTGTTGCAACTTGAGTAACAAGAAATACTTGTCTAGCAAGCAAAGACTTCAACGGGCCTCTTCGACGTTCTGGCCGCCGCCGGTCACGACGGTGGCTACGGCTGCGCCTCGTGGGTTTAGGGTTTAGGGTTTAGGGTTTAGGGTTTGGGGTCCGGCGGCTCTGTGGCTGGCTTCCGTCAAAAAGTGAGCTCTTTCGCTTTCTCTCTCCGTCGCTTCCCCTCTCTCCCTCTCTCTCGCTATGTGTAGGTGTATACGCTCACCCCCCCCCCCCCTCTTCTCAGCCCCACCCCGGAATGGACAATGTCAAAAGCACACCTTAAAAACAACAACAAATTCAACAGCGCAAGAATGCAAAAACCTTTCTGGGAGAAGCTCTGGGAAGTTTGGATTCTTCGGTTTCGGTAAACTTGCCTAGGAAAAGGCTCCAAGAGCAGAAAGCTTTCCAAACAAAACAACACGTGGCAAACCAGGGCCAAGAATACATTATCTGCGCAGCAAAGCTTCTTACTAGGGAAATCCCAAAACCAAGATCCCAAAATCCAAACCTCAGCAGAACTCATCCCAGAAAACTTTGACTGCTTTGATTTTAGATAGGAGAAGGACGGTGAATGCCTGAAAAACATTACGAAAACAAAAGCCGTCATGAACAAGAAGGGGCTTTTGGGCACACAACAAAAGCTAGTTAACAAAAAGAAAGGGGCATCCTATACTTAATTGCGAATAGATTTGTCGTCTAGATGTTCAGTCCTTTGCTGGGTTTTCGTGAGTGAGGGTAGCGTCCATCTGGCTGTCTTATGAACTGCCTGTGCGCCTTTTACATTTCTTCAGCGGGCCTTTGCCCTTCATCTCGTTCTTTCTCAAACACTCAGTAGTACTACAAAAGAATGAAAAAGACAGCGACTTAGCAAATGCCAAAGGTGAGTAAACAGAGTGAACGGAGAGAACACAACTTATTCATGCTTAATTTAGAGGAGAACCATTACTACTTCATTGTTTTCCCATCCGGCACACGACTTTTCTTGACAACGCTCCAAGTAACGCAAAATGTGAGCAGTGGTGCGAGGAAAGTTGCAATGATGCTGCGAGGAAACTGAACTTTGGAACGTTCCGACTTGTCGACTTTTTCTTTGCGCTTTTTGGGGTTCTCTGGAGTCTCACTTACCATCTCTTTCTAGAATTCGTAGCGCCCCGTCCCCCACTCTAAATTTCCGGAACCTTCTTGTAGTGCCGAGGCCATTACTTACATCTTTCCCATGAGGTTTAGGGTTTAGGGTTTAGGGTTTAGGGTTTGGGGTTTGGAGTTTGGGGTTGGCTGCCCTTCAGCCCCCTGAGGTCTGAGTCTCGGTGCCCACGCGCTTCGTTGGTGCGCAATGCACCCACAAAACGCCTTGACCCAACTTTGATGCCCTTTCCATGACCCCCCCGGCCTTGCTCCGTACCGTTCACGCCCGCGGCGGCTGGCCATCGCCGAGCACCAATGTGAGTTAAGCTCCTTCGAAGTGCAAAGCGACCCAAGATTTCAAACCTTTGTTATGGGGATTCCGAGATTAGGGGTACCTTCTTGGGGTCCTTGCTATAAGGGAATCCTACTATCTGGGGACTTTGATGCTTTGGGCTCTGACGCGGCTGCACGTGCAGCGGCCAGCTGATGTGATTGCTCTTGTAACAAGCTGGGCCGTATGTTCGAAGGCGAGAGTCACATCTCAGGGGTTTGGGGACACTGTGGCAGTGTAGTCGGCGTGGGTATCCGTACTTGGTTTCCGACACGGCCACCAACATCTTAACGGCATACGAAGGCCAGAAACACAACTTGTGCAGCTCAGAACTACATTCCCAAACATGATCTGAGTGCCGGACGTTACGAGACGTCCATCGTTGTTTCTTTTGACTGCTTTGAGCCCACGCGGCGACTGAGCAACAACCATGTTGCATTCAGTGCTTGACTTTACGAGGATTTGGTCATTTGATGAATGAATGAGACTCCCTTTAGGTCTGTGGTAGAAATCTTCGACCTTCTAATCAGTCTAAAAGCCTTCAGAATACATTGTAACTTGTGCACCAAGCTCATGCCGAGACGGACCCGTTTTTGCTGATTGAGGGTAGGGTCATGCCTCTGACAACTGCAACAATCTTTTCTGGGGTTCCTTTTTGCTAGCAGTTGTTTTGAGTAGGGCTCCTCTCATCAGATGTTGTGATTCAATTGCCACCCTTTTGAGTCGGATTGCACTGGCATGCGAGCCTTCCACCGCGAAATGTTGCAAACCTTAACCTGGGTATTTAAGTCCTCCGTCATCCTGAACCCAACCCTTCATCCAAGCTCTCCGCCCCGTCTTCAGCTTCGGCCGTGCGCAGCCCGGCGACTCGGGCCAAAGCTCGCGAAAGGCCCTCAGAGAACTTAGGACTGCTGGCTTGGTAGATCTCAGCTGCCAGGCTTTTCTGGTGAATCTGAAATCCAGCGACGTGCATTAGAAGTTCGGATTTGCAATCTCCGTGTTCGGTACTACGATCTTGTGGCGTGTTCTGTTGTTGGGTGGTTGGGCGTGATCCCGGCGGAGGGTAGGTGGCTTAAGCCACTGAGTGATAAGTGTTGTTTGGATCCGATGGTACGAGGGGACCTTGACAGCCACCGAAAAGGCTTGAAGTCTAACTGTGAACTGCGCATGGAGACGAAAGGACCGGAAAAGTCAGCTGGAAGCTCAGCGTATGACATGCACCACCAAGTTCCTACACAGCACGAAGATGCGTGCCACTGAGTGCCCAAACTGGTCCTTCTCTTCGGAGACCTGCATCAGAGAGATCGTGTACTACAAACTCCAGAAGTCGCACAGCTGAAACACCTAGCATGGAGCTTCGAAACTGGCGGCAACGTTGCCTCTGGTTCCAGGCATCCATCAACCAATCTTGTGTTCGGTCTGTTTGTGAGCCCCCTCTCGCAAACAGCATCGGGCCCGGTGTGAAGGAGCTGCATGAAACACATCACTTCGCATATCTTCGGATCTTGTGTCGCATAGCGGGCACAGTGTGTGTGTGTGTGTGTGTGTGTGACGCGTGTCTGCATTCGGGTTCGCGGCCCCTATCAGGCTTGTTTTTGGATTGCGATTTGGTTCTTTTAATTCTAATGGTGATAACTGTTTTTCATCCCGCCCAGGTTTCTGAGGTAGTCTGATGTTTCCCTGTGCCTATTGGAAGCCCTTGTACGTCATATGTCCTTGACCATAGAGGATTAGCAACTTAAGTCGGAGAGCAGCTTGGTATTTGTGGCCCCAACTCATGGCACTCACGAGTAGATTCAGCCTTCAACAGCTTTGGAGGTCTGATTGTGTGCGGCTTCTGGCACGCAGCGTGGCGCAGCGTGGGGCTGTATTGGACCATTTCAAATCAGAACCTTTCTGGAAGGGGAGGAAGGCAAAGATTGCAAGCTGTGTGCGAAGTGCGATCTGGATGGAGGTGCTTGATTAAGGAATATAGTGTAAATTCTAAAGGGATCCTTGTTATGATTTAAGGAATATTCCTTAATTCAGGGGTATTGGGCTCTTTGGGTTTGAGTCAAGCTCCTAGTCGGAAAGGTTAAACGAGAACTGGCATTCAGCGGAAGCAATCTGACAACGATGTGCGACGAAGTGATCACCCCCGGGTGTTTTCGTAAGATCAAAAACGGCCTCTCGATCCGCAAAACTCGAGAGGGCAGCAAGGGTCCATGTTTGGCATGTGCAATCATGTAGGGTTTAGGGTTTAGGGTTTAGGGTTTAGGGTTCAGGGTTCAGGGTTTAGGGTTTAGGGTCTAGAACAAACAACCAAACACATTGAAGGTTGGGTGTTTTGGGGGAGCCTGCCTGGAGGAGGGCTTCCATGTCCTCACCAGAAGGGCTTCAAGTTGGAGAGTGTTCGCATTGCACATATCTACGAACTAGGACCCAGGTTTAGGGTTTAGGGTTTAGGGCTTAGGGTTTAGGATTTAGGGTTAGGGCAATAACTACAGAATTTGTTCGGAGCTTCCGCTTGGTGCGGCAATGCTCTGGCTCTACAAGGCCTTGCCTATGTCCCTAATGGTTCCAGGCTTAATATGGGGTTTCCGAGATTGGGGGTACCTTCTTGGGGTCGGTACCATAATTAGGGGGATCCTACTACTTGGGGGTCTATATTAGGTTCCCTTAGGCTCGTAAACTCCCACTACGGCAGCGGGATAAAAACGACTGAAGCTACCATTGCTGCCATAACAGAACGATCTAGTTGCAAGCTCAGGCGCGGGAACAGGCCAAGCAGAAAACTGACTCTCCCGCCGCACCCCAAGGCCTACTTACCTGGAGTACATTCCGGGACCTCCTCACCTCCTCACCTCACAAACGCGCCAAGTTCCTGAATGCACCTTTGCTCTTGGCAGGCGCTCCTCTCGATTTACCAGGCAGGCAGCGCGCACGCGGCACATAAGACCATGGTCACACACGAGCCCTGCCAGGGTCAAGACTTCCGCAGTGTTAGGGTTTAGGGTTTAGGGTTTAGGGCTTAGGGTTTAGGGCTTAGGGCTTAGGGTTTAGGGTTTAGGGTTTAGGGCTTAGGGTGCATCGCTGTGTTTAAGAGGGCCGAACGCTTCAGGGGCTCGAGGGTGGAGCCTTCGAAGGGTAGCTACGGCACCTTAGTGTGGGCCCTTTTTTGCGAAGCCCTTACATACCCCTTATATACCCTGTAAAACCCTAAACCCTAAACCCTAAACCCTAAACCCTAAACCCTAAACCCAGGGGCCCATACTTCAGAACCCTTTAAAAAGAGGTCAGGGACCATCTTCCGGGACCATGAAGCTACCCTTGGAAGGCGAAGAGCCCAGGCCCTACTACGATTGAAAGGCGCTTCGAACGTACTCCGCCTCAAACTCAGCCAAAACGCCACGCCGACAAGATACCCGGCGATGACACTGGAAATTCCAGCACCATGCTCCCTAAACCCTAAGTTTGGTTTGTGTGTGTGTGTTGGGGAGATTACCCCAGACAAACGCTCAAACCCCCCAAACTGCACCCTACAGGTCCCCTTAATGATGAGCCCCGTCGATCCCCCCCGGTAGTCGATTCGCACATACACCCGATGTGCCTGCCAAGATGGTGGTCTTGGGCTGCTGTGTAGCGGCAGCCTTCCGACTTTTGGGGGCTCTCGAGAGGGCTTCAATGGAAGGGTGAGCTGGGCTCAGAACCTTCTAGAGATGGCGACAGGGGCATTTTGCAAGGCCTTTTGGGTGTGCCGAGATCCTCATGGCGTGCAGTACTCAACTCAGTATTCCATTATTGCCACAGGGCTCCTCGATGTGGTGGTAGCGGCATTGCGTTTCAGCGTTTAGTTTGCCCATGACGGGTACTGGGCTGAGTGTTCCCATCCTGCTGTCTGTCCCTAACAGGCCACGCTTTAGGCATTTTTAAATGACCAGCTTGCCATTTTCAACTGCGTATGCCGTGCTTTTTGGAAGTCCTCGCTGCGAATGCTCATCCTGTCAGGATTCCCGTGTCGGCGCACCCATAGCTAGGTGTCGGCGCCTCCATCCCACAACAGTGCCACTACTGATCCCAAAGCCTTACAAAAGCGCGATGAGAAGGCTTTCGTGAAGAGGATGCTTGTTTTGGACTGGGTCTTAGGGTTATCACGGGAGTTAGGGCCGGCTTGGGTCCATCCTCACGAACGTCGGAGGGGATCTCCATCACTTCACTTTGTGCGACGACCTTCCAGAAAAGGTCATGGCTGGCTGTAGGGCTGGCTTCTACTTGCAGCTTCAGGTTTTTGCGGACATGTAGATCACTTGAGGCATTCACAATCCAAATCACGGCACGGAAAGGACAGGACCTCCTGATATTCCGGCGCACGCCAGAAACCCCGACAAAAATGCTTCGCTTCACCCGTCAAGTCCTGAAAATGGTCAATCTTGTTTCCTCCAATTCTGGCGGGCAAGGTAGACAAGTTCGCACTGAACTGCACAGGCTTTCCTGAACAACAAAGCCAGACAAGAGCAGCCTCCTCGACGTCGGAGCCCTGTCACGTATCAAGCAGTGTTGCATTGTGAACAATGCTTTGGGAAAGCAGACCAGCACAGCTGTCAGCAAGCATGGACGACTTTTAAATGCTTCACTCATCTTATGCTTGTCTCCCAGGCAAGACCGGAGCTGCACATGTCTAACGTCACTGAACATCACTGAACACAAGCCGCTCGCAAATCTGCCAGAGGCACTTCCGAATCAAAGTGGAACCCTAAATCCTAAAGCCCTAAACCCTAAACCCCAAACCCAACGAGCTGCTGCACCATGCTAAACTTCACCGAGCAAATGCCAACGCAGATATCTTGCCTCGGCCGTTTCGTTGTTTTCAGCAGGCCTTGGGAGGCGAACGGGCCGCTTTGCAAACATTGCAAGCTAGCCAATGAACAAGTCCCCCTGTCGTGATCAGCGTCTGCAGGCTGGACTCGACCAAAACAAGCGACGGCAAAGACATAGATTCGAGGTTTGTGGGCAGCCTCAAGTGAAGTAGCCGAGTTGCAGCCGAGGATAAACTGTACTTGCAGTCTCAGAAAGATTCACAATTCGGCTGTACATAAAGATACGTCCTACCTAATTATATGCAACTATACCTAAAACACCACAGTCACTATGTAAGATGACATCACATACCCGCCTCTTAGTGCCCCTAACATGCCGGCGATAATGCATAGCCGCAGGCTCAGCTCGACCGAATCGGCACTCCTGCACCTGCGCACTCGCGATTCTGGCTCACACACAGTGCTTAGACGGAACGCCATTCCGAAGGACGGCTGGGTTGTAGCATGACAGACTTGCACGTGGCGCATTCCGCAACGGCTTCGTGATTTCTTGCAGTGAAAAGGGGGGGGGGGGGGGCGTGAAACAAGATCCTCCCTAAACCCTAAACCCTAAACCCTAAACCCTAAACCCTAAACCCTAAACCCTAAATCCCGAACCCCAAACCCTAAACCTGAATCGTGCTCGAGGCCTCACGGACAAAGTGCCGCCAGAGCCGGTGCCTCGCCAAAAGCGCGTTTCAGGATCGGGTTTAGGGTTTAGGGTTTATAGGGTTTCGGGTTTAGGGTTGGTAAGCAAGTACTGGCAAGTACAGCCTTAGTTGCGTCAAGGGCTACTCATGCACTCTCAGGTCGTGGGACCTTAAGTTGAGGTCGTCTGCGGTTTGCTCATGCAACTCCAGCGCAACCCAGGTGATGGCTTGAACGATGACTCAACTCTGGGCAGTTTATCGTCCTTACAAGCGAGAGATGCCAGAAACCCTAAGTCGAAGCGGGTGCCTCGGGACGGCCTCGCGGCTCTCGCCTGTGACCTGCAATTTACTGCTTCCAGTGCCAGGCAAGGACCAATCGTCCTACTTATCGTCCTAACCTAGGTGCCTGCCCCAAGGCGACCCACGCCGACCAAGGGCGACTCAACCCAAGGAGACGCCTCTGATTGCCCTTCTTTTTCTTTCCTCTCTCTCTCTCTCTCGCTCTTTCTCTCTCTGTTTATTTCTTTCCTTCTTTCTTTTTCGCTCTCCCACTCTCTTTCACTCACGCTCTCACGCTCTCTTACTCTATCTCTCCTTTGGCATAGCTAGCGAAAAGCTTCCCGAAAGCAAGCGCTTGTGTTCTCCCTGGCAGTCGCGGAATTAGGGACAGTAGGGTTCAGTGTCAATGCGGTAGATTCAGCGTTTACGGTCTATGGTAGGTTACAGGAGGGGTTCGGGTTTAGGGCAAAAGTGAGACACCCCTAAAAAGTAGATCACACACTGGAGACCTGCCTTGTGACACCCGCGAGACCCCAAAGATAACTAGGATCAGGAAGGCGCTAGAACAGAAAACTGCAGGGGGACGCCCTCGCGAGACGCTCACATGTCATAAGGACAACTGTGCCATACTAGATGCTGACAGATGAGACGCCTTTTGCCTGCGCGAGACAGCTTACGTCAAGCACCCGGTATTGGTGCTCCGAGCCTCTGCGGTATAGATGTCAGACGCGTGTGTTGATCGAGACATGATTTACGCTGACGAGCCTCACCTGGGCTATCCCAAAACCCTGGCTGCGCAAGCCTTCTTCCACTGATTGATGGTTCGCTGTGACACCCACACCTGAGCTGCATTGGCAGTGCTTTGCTGCATTAGTACCTTCGAAACCCTTTCGGCTACCCCCTGCCAAAAGCCTGCTCCTTTGCACAGCGTGTGGAGCTCCCACGAAGCAGTAACATGCCACAAAGTTCAAAGCCATTGCATGCTTAGCACCAGGCCGCAAAGTCTGTCGCTTCACCCTGTGCTTCAAGTGATCGCACGTCAGTCACGGTGTACCTTATGGTTCGGATGCTGCGGGCTCCACATCTGTCCAATATTTCCACAGCATCGAGTTACGCAACAACGCTGCTGACTGTGGAGATCTCTACCCCCTCTGCCACCTAGTCCGGGCCCACGGCTTGGAACTAATCAGCTTGGCTTTCAGGTCGTACTCCTTGCAGTAAGCCCTGCGCAGCGAGTGTCTTCCGAGATCGACCCTGGACCCTGAACTCCATCAGCTGCCATGCTGACCAGTGACTTAGAAGTTGCTAGAGGGCCA
Source organism: Symbiodinium natans (assembly GCA_905221605.1). Classification (NCBI taxonomy): domain Eukaryota; class Dinophyceae; order Suessiales; family Symbiodiniaceae; genus Symbiodinium; species Symbiodinium natans. Next base: position 67,175 of record CAJNDS010002156.1, read on the forward strand.
CAACTGACGGTGGCACAAGGTGCTGTTCTGCAGACCCTGCTTCATGGTACCGCTTGTGTCGCATTGACATTCATCTCGTCTGGAAGAAGACGAGATGGAACCACTACTACCGGTTCTCTCTACGACAATATGCTTACATTTTTTGCACATCGCCTTTTGAAGCGACAGGCCCGCGCCTAAAGGCTCTGAAGGCGGCCCGCGCAACCTGTGACGCCAAGAACAATGCCATCGTTTCAAGAAGACCGAACTGTTCATGTAGAATCTCGCGAAACACGCGACGGCGACTGTCAACCTGACGTGAGAGACCAGCAACTCATGGCGTTGTCAAGAAGTCAGCTTGAGTGGTGTTGGGTCCCAGCCTCTTCATGTGCAGCGTCTTCCAGCCGGAGCAGCGTGGACGAGTCCAAACCCCCATAGGCACCGCCCATCTGCCGGAACGGAAAAACGAGCTTCTGGGGTTGTAATGGTGGCTGTGGCAAGTTCCATCTTCATAATGAAGGCTTCCGCTTCTTTGAGGCATGCAAGAGGCGACAACGAAGTACCAGCAAAGCCGGGTAAAGCCGGCATATCACCCTAAACCCTAAACCCCAAACCCCAAACCCTAAACCCTAAACCGTTGAAGCCTAAACGGTTTAGGGCCGCCTGCTCTAAAGCCGCCGTCGGAAGGATCTTCACCTGCGGCCACCGCCACTGTGAGTCATGATCCAGGATTGACACCCAAAGAGCCCAATACCCCTTAAATATTCCTTAAATCATAATAAGGATCCCTTTATAATTTAAGGCTATATTCCTTAATTAAGGGGTATTGGGCTCTCTAGGCAGAAGTTGGCTGCTTCTCCAAAGACAAGCCCATCACAAGTCTTTAGGATGATCTGGTTGATTCATGTTTGGTTTTTGCCCACTGTCACTGAATCCTGCTTCGGTTTGGGCATATGAAGTAGGGTTTTTCCCCACCCTCAGTGGGGCTGTTAGATGTTGAGGACAACTATGCGCATAGCGAGTCTTTCCAGACACAACGACACAGCGCTCTACTGCCACACAGCCGCCCTGTAGTGGCCAGTAGGCTTCCAAGGCCGGCGATTGCACTGCAAAACAGTGGCCATACATTCCCTTAATTAAGGAACATAGCTGAAATTATAATAAGGATCCCTTTATAATTTAAGCTATATTCCTTGATTAAGAGGTATTGGGCTCGTTGGGTGATCACTTCGAGCATCCCCAGCCTCTCCCCAGCGCATACTCGCTGGTGATACTGCCCATAAAGACTAGGGTTTAGGGTTTAGGGTTTAGGGTTTAGGGTTTAGGGTTTGGGGTTTAGGGTTTAGTAGAACGTCCCGGGAGGACAAACAAACTCGCCCTGTCTTGCGTCACAGTACAACAAGCTCAAGCCTTTTTCCTTGAATGGAAACCTTGTCGCAGCAGCATACACCAAGCGCAGCCTTCATATTGGTTAAGGAATACTGCTGATAAATCATGCCTAGACAAAAATGTTCTACCTCCGGAAGCAGATCCTTGACCAACGAGGAGACATCATCAGCATGTTGATAGCAAAGCCTGCCAAAGCTATCATGTGCTAGCCTAGTTCCACAATCTTTGTTCCGAAAAAGGTACGTTCGTCAGTAACCGACGCGTATTCGGACCAGTAAACAGGCACCAGGAAAAATAACAACCTTCTCTGACGCCACTTTCGTGTTTGTCATTCCATACTCTCCATACTAGTATTCCACTTGCTGCTTTTTTCAATTTTGGCCAGCACATTAAATAGCATGTGCTGTTCTATGGTGTCAGTGTTATCAGACATCTTTTCCAGACATCTTTTTCAAAGAGGCGTGATTATCAAGTTGGCGCCCCGCTGGTCTGCAATATGTTTTTAGGATTTAGGGTTTAGCGCTTAGGGTCGTGATGGTAGAGGCATATCTGGTTGGTGACCATGCCGTCTGTGTCTCACGTTGTGCAGCTTGCTACAAACATCAGGCACGAACGTTCCATGTTCCTTTCTGCAACGGGCACATGCCTACTGCTGTTCGAGACAGCCAAGTCACGAACCGGCAGAACAGCTTGATGGAATGCGCTGCTCGATACACAAGCTGATTGAAACACGAAACCCGAAACCCGAAACCCTAAACCCTAAACCCCAAACCCCAAACCCAAACGACTCTGTGGGCTATGTGTTCAGGCCTCTCCACACCAAATAGCGAGAGGATCAATGGCCATTTCCGTGCCCCTGGAGGCTTCAATGTTGTTTGGATGTTGGGTCTGCGGTGGGCTTGGGATGGCTTTGGGACCATTTTATGGCTAAGAGTATCAAGATGCAGGATTGCAAGAGTTGATGCCTGGAAAAGAGTCGGGGGCAGCTGATGGGCAAGTCACTTGTGCTATCGCCTGTGGTGGTAACATCCGAAGGCCCTATAGTGACTTAGTGACTCGACCGCATGTGAATGCGCCATTGAATCCGGGCAAAGCTGTGACTTGAACAAAGGTTTAGGGTTTAGGGTTCAGGGTTTTGGGTTCTAGTGATAGCATAGTCTAGGACGGGAGAGCTGTTCCCGGAGATGGGCATCTGCCCTGCCTCCCCTTCACCAGGGATTGCGCATAGATGGGCGGCTCGATCTCAGATCAGGAAGGTTCTCAGGAGGGCTCTCATCCTTGAAATCTAACATCTAACTAGGGTTTCGGGTTAAGGTTTATAGGGTTTGGTGGTTCATAGGGTTTTAGGGTTCAGGGTTTGGGGTGTAGGGTTTTAGGGTTTATGGTGTAGGGTTTAACTGAGAAAGACTTCCACGGGAGCGCTAGAGAGAGCCCTCGGGTGGGCGGGGCATGGGCAGAGAACAGTGTGAAGACTGCGCAGACGATCGGTATGCAGGTACAGCAGTTCAAGCAAAGAAGGAGGCCGCCCCAGTACATAGTTAGCTACTCTAGAGTGCACTTGCAAGAGCACTTACAGCAGCAATCACCAGCAAGTCGGCAACTGGAAGCCAGTTGCCAGCCAGGCCCCAGGCAGAAGAATCTCCTTCCAAGATGTTTTGCAACGTCCTGTCTGCACCTCGCAGGAACCTGCCAGGGCAAACTGAAGGCGTTTGTGCTGCAGCTACCCTTCCTGATTGCCTGCACGCTCAGAATGCCGGTGCAACCATATGCAATGCGCAGCTGTCACTTCATGCACATTAACCTGGGGCAGCCTGATTTGAACTCCCTGCACCTGTGCTTTGAAGACCCCATTTTTGGAGACCCCTCCCCCTTACGATTTGAATGGTGGGTTTTCATGGGAATGGAGGTAACAGTAAGAATGGTGGGTAGTGGTGTGGGAATAGTGAGTAAAAACGGTGAGCATTTAGTGGTGGGGGTGCGAAATGGTGGGAATGGCGGGTACTGGTGGACATGGGCGCATGGTCGGATGGATCTGGCGCGAAGCCAAACGCGATCTCGTCGTGCGCACAACAGTTCACACGCGCTCTGCCTGAATCAGAGTGCAAGCAGAGTGCCTGAATCAGCCTCTGGTTTCACCCAGTGTACCACCTGATGGTGGTGTTCTGCCCTTCTACCATCTTCTACGCAGGCATTCCGACCTTCACCAAACGGTGACACGATTCTCACGTGCGGCAAGCACAAGGGCAAGGAAGCCACGTGCCGGGAGATTTGTCTTCGAATGGCGGATGCTGGTGGGAATGGTGCGCAAAGGTGGGCAATGGTGGGCAATGGTGGGTAATGGCGGGTAACGATGGAAATGATGGTGCGTAATTCACGGTGGGAACGGTAGAGATGTTGGGTAAGAGTGGGATGGTGGGATATGCAGGCGTTTAGCGGCTGATCGTGGGAATGGGTAATTGTGGGTAATGGAAGGAGTGGTTGTCATGATGGGAAGAGTGGGGTAATGGGGGGAATGATTGGTACAATGGTGGGTCATGGCGGGAGTGGTAGCAATGCGTAGTGGTGGGCAATGGTGGAGAATACTGCGAAAGGTCGGTAATGGTGGGCACTAATCGGGATGGTGAGCAAGTGTAGGAATGGTGGGTACTGGTGGTTGCATAGTGGAATGGCAGGTATTGGTGACACCGGTTCAGGGTTGAACTTGAATGGTCGATCCTGCAGAAATCACTGGCATCCGCATGCATCCGCTCTATATACTGTATCATCAGTAGCAAAGCACCACTTGGCTCGCAAACGCATCATGCACCGTAGGCTGAGCCTCTCCAGCCAGGTTCCGGGGACGAACGTCAGCTCTTTCGCTCGTCCTCGCTTGCCCAGCTGCATTACGTGGCTGTCATCTCTTGTGACAAGAACTTAACCTGCCGATGCCATGATCATCTAGAGCTGTGTGAAAGTACGAAGACCACATCCTGTGAGCTACATGCGCCGCCATCCCAGCTTCAAGACGTATACATCACGGCTTCCATGTGGGTACACCGATGCGGGTTCGCCCAAAACCACATCCAAACTTAAACAGCGTTGAGGACCGTTTAGGATCTTAACTTTCGAACTCACACACCGCTGGATGAAGCCTGTATGGAACCTGCATCAGGAAAGGACTTTGATGTCATTGCTTACCTTTTTTCCTGGTGCACCCTCAGCCCGAGTGATGAAAAGTTGCTCCTTGGCTCCGTGAGATTTCCAACTTATGTAAAGAAGATGAAAGCGCTCTGCTGTACTTTTCCGCCCTACATCATCTAGAGCCGCAAGAATCAACTGAAGCTTCTCGCAATCGATGGTGAACGAGTCCAACACCGCAATGAGAAGCCGGAAAGGTCGGATGTGCCAATCGCTGCATAGCCCTAAGCCCTAAGCCCTAAGCCCTAAGCCCTAAGCCCTAAGCCCTAAGCCCTAAGCCCTAAGCCCTAAACCCTAAGCCCTAACCCCTAAACCTAAACTAACCCCTAAACCCTAAACCTAAACCCTCCGAAGGCCTTCGGCATTCTTCAGCTCCTCTGCGAGGCCTCCAGAGGAACCCTCACACTCTTGCTGAACCTACTCAGGGTTTAGGGTTTAGGGTTTAGGGTTTAGGGTTTAGAGTCTAGGGTTTAGGGTCTGGGGTTTAGGGGGATGCCCAGAAAGCCCTGAGCTCACCCTACCAGGATGGGCCATTAGACCCTCTAATGTAACCAACCCTATGAAGGGCCTTTTTAAAGGGGTTATACAGTATAATGGCCCATGCCGGTAAGCCTGACCTAGCCTGACCACAACAACTCGAACCCCGCGTTAGTCTGCTCGAGCTTTCTGGGAGGAGGGCCAGTGGTTGCACTGCTTGCAATCCTGAGGGTTGAGATGGTCTTAGATGGACCTTCGAGCTTAGGTTGAAGCATTTTGCGGCTGAGCGGTTGAGGCTCGGAAGAAACATCCCCAAAGCCCCACTGGAGCCCTCTTAACAGCCGGGTCGCGTTTGATTGCATTTCGCCGCTCGCCAGTAAAGCGCTCTACTGCCTCAAGGCGTTTGCACAAGATTTCATCTTGGGCGTTGGGTTTTATCGCGCACTCAGCAGGCATGTGAGGTATGCTTACGCAGACAGGGGATGCAACTAGGGGCGGTGATTATCAGCAGTTCTCTCAACACTCCGGAAAGCAAATCGTTAAAAGAGTAGTAGTAGGGATGAGGCAAACTCCATGAACCTTTTCAAGCCCCAGAAAGTTTAAACTGCCGTTTGTCGACGCCCACTCAAATCACAAGCTGCGGAACCGAAATGATCAAAATCAACCTTGCTGTTGTCAGAGACGGAATCTGAGAGAAACTGCTTAAGGCAGAGGCTCCGGTACTCCAGGTTCTTCAGAGAAAGAAACCAGGGAGATAACTGCTGCCCCAAAGGATGCTTGAACAAAATCTGGAAAAAAGTTCTGTGTGCCTTTACTAGAAACAATGCCCAGCAGCGAAGGCCAGCCCCAGGAAAACTGATCTTCCCCACTCTTAACCCTGGTTAGAACTCTTTCTGTTGCCTGACAGCCAACAGGTCTTGGTTCCATCAAGTTGGAGCCTCGGACGATTCAGAAATCCCATCGCCGGCCCCAGAAGGCCACAGCTGCAAGTTCAGCTTCAGCCTTCTCGCTTCAGATTAGGCCTTTCAAGAGCCTTTCGCTCAAATATTGACTTGGTTTTGCCTAAGTCCGAAGTGCGAAAAGATACCGTTTCATACCAAACCCTCAAATTCTTCCTTGATGTAACGAAGAAGGCCCATAGCAGGATGTTAGTTTCTTCTTTGAAAAACTCCAAAGTCGCCAATCCCAAATCCCCTGCCCCCCCACCCACCCCTCGTCAAGCCCCTCCCACCCCCCCGCCTACACGATGAATGCCTGAATGCACAAACTAAAACCCTTAACTGCCCTAACCCTAAACCCTAAACCCTAAACCCGAAACCCGAAACCCTAAACCCTAAACCCTAACCCTAAACCCTAACATGACTGAAGAGAGGCACGAGCGGCAAGGAGAAACTGGCAAGCTGAGACTGGAGCGAGCGAATTAGACTGAAACTCTTTCCGCTGGCGGCGCAGCTCTGTGTTGTGCTCATCCTCGGAAAGCAGGGGTTTAGGGTTTAGGGTTTAGGGTTTAGGGTTTAGGGTTTAGGGTTTAGGGTTTAGGGGAGGCGACTGAAGACAACAGCTGCTGCCCACGTTCATCAAGGAAAGGACCCGTCTACGCAATCCCAAGAACAACTCGCAAATCCCTCCCCAGGCCTCCCAATGCTAAGCCCGACAGCCAACAGATCCCACTCTCGCCACCATCCGGTACCCCCCAGCAGGCAGGAACCAGAGACTTGAGACTCAGCACGCAGTGGTCAGCCTCATAACATCCTAAGGCCCTATGGACAGGATGAGCCTGGCCCCTATGCTCCCTCTGATCTCCTGAGACTTGGGCCACGCACTTTTGCAGAACCTGCTGCAAGACGAAATAGGTGCACGGATGCGCAGCAGGATGTAAAGGTGCACAGGGGTGGATCCTTTGTACGACCGTGGTTGTGCATGCGTACACGTGCACACACTGGAAACTAAGGCTTTCAGGAACTGTAGCTGGTGTGCTAGTGTAGGGCCACCTTGCACCTGGAAAGAATATTTGCATCGGTGGTCAATTGTCAATTCTTACTACAAGTCCTCTTTGCCAAATCACGACCAGCTCTGCCACATGAAACAGGAAGCACTACAATAAGCGATGCCGACAGCAGGGACCGATGTGGGACATTCGGCACTATACTGCCCTAATCCTTGACTTTACTCTCTGCACCATGCACCATGCACGCAGCCGCAGGAGGCCTGCACCCCTGAACCTCCAGGCAGAAGCTTTCAAGAGCATCCCTTCAGCAAACAATCGCGCCTGCGACGCCCAACGCACGAGCTGCACTTATCTGCACCCCTCTTGAACAATCCGAATCCTGAAGCGAAGCCGATATTTTCCGGGCCTGGGAGAGATTGGCCTGTGGCCTCTCTGCGCTACTTCGGCGCCCCAGGCTCAGCTGACCTGACAACGTTTACGGGGCTTCTTGAGGGATGCTACTGCAATGATGGCTGAGTGGTTTTTACGTACTTTCTGAGAGTGGATCGCCCAGATCTTGCTCAGAAGCCTCATAAGCACAAAAGAATACAGAGGATACCATGCTCCCAGGTGGAGGCCGCGAGCGGCTGGTGTACAGTGAGTATGAAGTTCGAGCCGACTTTTTGCCGAGCAAGGGGAGCGCACTTCGAAATTCTATTAAATAGACCTCTTCATATTAATGATTAAGGGAACCCTACTATTTGGGGACTATATTAGGGGCCCCTGAAACCCTAAACCCTAAACCCTAATAAATTATCGCAATGCCCGCAATGCCCTTCCCTCCTGACAGTCCTGCAGAGCTGGCAGAGCTCTTAGAGGCAGCCTGGGAGGTGGTCACAGCGTCTGTACAGCACCAGGTAAGCCTCGGAAAGGGGTTTAGGGTTTAGGGTATAGGGTTTAGGTTTAGGGTTTAGGGTTTAGGATTTAGGGTTTAGGGTTTAGGGTTTAGGGGTCAGGGTTTGGGCCCTCGCCCCGTTTGGCACCAAAATGCACAGTGAAACATAGGATCTCAAAGGGAACCCCTTGGCAGCCCCGAAACATACAGTTCCACGTGCACAGATGATGCTCTTGATCCTTGAGGTATTCGACGCCTCATAGTCCAAATGCGAAATTGTAGTGCTTCTTTCTCTGCAGAGCAGAGCGGGGTGGGGGGGAGCCGGGGTGGGGGGGAGTGGGGGGGGGGTGGAGGGGGGGGGTGGGGGGGCGGGTCACCATGACAAATAGTACAGGCTGCTGCAGAGTTGCAAACAATACCTTCCGGGTCCTGTTGATTCAGCTTGTGCGATGGCAAGTGTCGCATGCTTGAATCTGGCATTGATTCGTATGCCTGCTTGGCTTGCTACTTGGCATGGCACAGTCCTGTGGGCATCGGTGACATTGGAGGGTGTGTATGCTGGGATGCACAGGTGATGAGAGCTTCAAACCCGGACCATGTCCACAACAACGTGCCCATCGGATTCAGCCTGACCTATTCTGATCTCTCGTATGCTCGTGTCAATGAAAGCCGTATGTCATTCCAGGAAGCTTGTGACGTCCCTAGTCTCGAGAAAACCGCCGACAGAAATCCTTTGGAAACCCTAAACCCTAAACCCTAAACCCTCGATCCCACTCATGCATCTCACAAGTCGGACAGGTCTGATGGCTCTGACCGTGCTGGATTCGATCCGCTCAGATGAACCAGCCGCCTGTAAGAGCGGAAGACACTTCATCCATCTTCCGACTCTCTGGGCTCCATGAGGTTAGCATCTCTTGATTCTTGCTCTCATATGGAGCTAACCGGTGCGTCAAATGAAGGTCATGCCGTGTCTCAAGGAACGGACGGTTGCGACAAAGGCTTATGAATATTTGTGACAAAACCAAGGGCTTAACCAAGGGCTTCAACAAACTGCAGTGGAGTATGTGTGCTGCTGTGCTTCTGCCAGAGGGTTCAGGCTTCTTTCTTTGGGCCAAGCAAAACACGAAGCCGTTCGAAGCCCGAAGCAAGACCCCAAGAGACAGCCTCTTCCGCCGCGCCTGCCGACGGGATTGAGAAGGTTCGGGGACAGAGGTCTAAAACCTGCTTCTTCAGGAGCAATGCTGCTCAAATGAATTCGGATGATGCGGCATCTGCCCGTGCACTACCTATTCTATACCACCTGCCCCCAACTAGGCCCGACACTGCCACCCATCAAGTACTTTCACGGCATGTCGTTACCGGATTTATCTGGGGTACTCTCTATTGCGCTACTATACTACTATGGAAGCAAACCAGCCCTGATATGTACAGCACTCACAGGTACATGTTGACAGAGGGATGAAGCTAGGGCCCGTGTCCCTTTGATAGAAGATTGCCAAGCCATAGCAACTGTTGAACGATTTGAAGTCTGACCAAACCACCTAACATCACCTAAGTCTATAGCCGAACACCCTGTAGCAAAAGCAGACCAAATCCTAACCAATGCCCCTGGAATGAGGGCCATGCCGCAACTTCCAGGCGCAAAAACATAGGTAGCGTTGATGCAACGACACTTCCCGCTCTTCGGGACGAGGGGCACGCGCCAAGAAACTGTGCAACGCAAGAAACTGTGCAACGCTTTATGTTGTGCACGTCGTTGTCTAGAGATTCCCTATGCAAAGCTATGTAGCTATGTGCATCGTTTGTGTAAAACTACCAGGCCGAAATCCCCCCGCGTCATATTTAGCGCCTTCCGCTGCAGCGGTTACTGCCTCGTCGTCCAACCGCCACCTCAGAAGCTCAACAAGCAAAACTACGGTTCAGCGTTTGGGGCTGTACCAGCATGGGCTCCCTATAACTCCTTAAAAAAGCCCTTTTTAGGGTTGATTATGGGGATTCTAGGGCCTATAATTGCCCATCCTGGGAAGGGAGGGCAAAAAACACTCATACCTAAGCACGTGAATGTCTAAAGATGATATGGGGCCGCGTGGGCTGGAGCTTGGCGTCCGTTTGCAAGCCATCATCAGATTAAGAACCTACCCATAGGCGCCCAGTACGAGCTGGCTGGCTGACATGCTATTTCCTAGCTGCCCTAGCTCCGACCTCAGATCTCTTGAGTTTTAATGAACTGAAACGAGAAGGAAAGGAACATCTTTTAGCAACCCGCAGTCAACCCTGAAGGTCGTCTGGCAGTTTTCTGGTCAAATAAGTTCTACAATTTCCAGCAGATTTTTGCATCGCGGGCAGCCAGCCCGAAAAATCGGCCGGAAGTCTGCTACTTGTAGTGTTGTTTACTATCTCCCAGAGAACTGCAGTAATGTGGCTTGGTGTTTAGGGAAATTCCACGCCCTGCATGTTCAATGAAACCCCGCACAGCGCTGTCCAGGCAACCCTTCGAAGTTGTTTGGAACCTGATGCAAGACATCGGCTCGCGCAGACAATCCAACAACTTGCCAAGAACTGCCATTGAGACCCTCCTGCTTAATTAACCTTCATGCGAACAAGCACCAGGCTGCATCTCAGCATGGGGCTTTGCGAAAAGCATGGACCCAAATATAATCCCCAAATGAGGACCCCTCAATAAGATTCCCTTATCATAAGGACCCCAAATTGTAATTCCCCAAATTGTAATTTACTAAGGACCCCCAGTAAGGTTACCCCCCCCCCTCCCCCCCGAATTCCAAATATCCCGAGAGTCTCTGTACCAAACCCTAAACCCTAAACCCTAAACCCTAAACCCTAAACCCTAAACCCTAAACCCCCCCGAATTCCAAATGTCCCGAGAGTCTCTCAGCCAGCGGCCAGCTTCCCCGGTGTGTTGGAGCCCCTGCAGCGGCCTCGTAAGGGTGCTTGAGGCTTACATGAACCAGGGTTGGGTGTTTAAGGCCAAGGGTTCAGGGTTCAGGGTTCAGGGTTCAGGGTTCAGGGTTCAGGGTTTAGGGTTTAGGGTGCTTGAGGCTTGCATGAACCCACTCTAAGGGTGTGTGATGGCTTCTGGTGTTTCTAGATGCTTTTAGGGACCAGGCACGTTAGCAAGTCTCAACCTCCAAGCAAATTGCCTCAAGTATGAACCCTAAACCCTAAACCCTAAACCCTAAACCCTAAACCCTAAACCCTAAGCCCTAAACCCTAAACCTTAAGGATGCCTCACCTTCCTTCTGGCGGTCCCTCAGAGAACAGCCCATCCTGGCAAGTTTTCGGGAACTCAGAGCGCTGCGTCCGCCCCGGCACAAACCTTTGGCCGCTTGGCGTCCGGCTCCCTGCAGGCCTCCAGGGCATAGGGTTTAGGGTTTAGGGTTTAGGGATCTTTCTTGGGCGCAGATGTCAGGGGAGTTCGGCTCTATATATAACCCACTTATAAGCCCCTTAACTAGTCCATGGTTGGGATAATATTCAAACTTTAGGTTTTTCTTCCTTATTGGGTTTAAGTACCCTTAAAAAATGCAAAATGCTACCCAACTATGACAAAGTTAAGCGCCCCCGATATGGACATAAGTACACCAATAATTGGTTCATAAGTACATAGCTCCTTGTGACAAAAAGCTAAGCCTCTGAGTTCCTAAACGGCTCAGGACAACAGGGAGAGAAGATGCGAACCACAGCCTGCGTTTAGGGTTTAGGGTTTAGGGTTTAGGGTTTAGGGTTTCGGGTTTAGGGTTTAGGGTTTAGGGTTTAGGGGTTAGGGTTTAGGGTTGTTGACTACAACACAAGCGACGCTCCTCCGCGTGCTCCTCGTCAGCCTCCCTATTGACACCTGCGCTCTGGCGACATAAACATGTTAAACAAATCTCAACATGTTACTCATGTGGACTGCGGGGTATTGAGGAAAGCACTTTATCCCACGTCTCAACACCTGAACGGTTTTAGCCGACCAGGCCAACACAGGCAAGCAATGCGGCGGAAAATCAGGAGTACGTGCACATGCTTGTTTCAGATGAGTGTGGGCAACTTATTAAGAGCCTTGTAGGTAGCGTTGGTGGCATCCCAGGCGAGTGTGCCAAGCGAACAGGCGATGAGTGAACGGAGCGGGCCGAGTTCGCCCGTTTGCTTCCTGAAGGCCTGGATGAAGCCGGTTTCATAATTGAGCCCAGGGTTCTGAAGCTTCGTTCTTGAACCTGGATAACTCTACACATCTACCTTGCGTGGTACTCCTCCTGTACTGAAGCTCCCACGAAGCACACGCCCGAGTCCAGAAGCAGCTGGCCTGCAACTGAAGAGACGTAATGCTCCTCGCCGGCCGCTCAGACGAAGGACTCTGCTTCATGATCTTGGGTTCGGGAAAGGCCTAATTGTTAGGGTTTAGGGTTTAGGGTTTAGGGTTTAGGGTTTAGGGTTTAGGGTTTAGGGTTTAGGGTTTAGGGAACAACCTCCTAAGCCTTGGTTGACTGTACCAAGAGGTCCAAGAGCTGGTGCAGCTTCAAAGCTCCTCATCCTCGCTAAGCAGCGTCGCTCGATAGTGGCCTGCATTCATTCATCGTCGGAAAACTTCTATACTCCCCTCCGAACCTTCATACAAATAATATATTTTAATATCCTCTTGGGTTTTGTACAAACAAAGATTAAAAAATGATTCCCAAGGGGGATATAGACTTGGGGGTTCAAGACCAGGCCCCCGAAAAACGCCCTTCAGCCACTCATGTTCAGTCGCTGGCCCTGGGGTGAGCTTCGTCCAGCTATGACAAGCTGCTCTTCATCCTAAACCCTAAACCCTAAAGCCTAAACCTAAAGCCCTAAACCCTGCACGTCATTGTATCTGAGGCACTGACCGCTGTGCGCCGAGTCTGAGACGTGCTCCAGGTAGCCAATGCACTCAAAAGCTATCGGCTGGGTCGCCTTGGGATTTAGGGTTTAGGGTTTAGGGTTTTTACTAGGGGTTTTAGGGGTCTCAGGATTGCCAGAAAACGGAGTCCCAGGTGTCCCTGAAGTTTAGGGGTCCCAGGTGCCGCTCGGGGAGCTTGGGTGTGCTTTGTCTTTCAGCTGCGAATTTGCAGTCGAGTCGCCCAGGCAACGCAGCTAAAGACTAGCTTCCATAGAAGACTTCAATCAAACGCGCCAGCAAAGTCTGGCTCTTTCTGTTGACTGATGTCGACAGGCCGCTGGCTCACGATCATTTTCTTAAAAACCTCAGCCCGATTCCGAAAAATTAAGCACCAACCCGCCACAGACTCAACTCCTCAACCTCAAACCCTAGCCCAACGTGGCTTTGACTTAAAACCCCGTGCGGTATAGGCCCCCAGCCGTGTCTCCAGAATCAGACACCTGCGCTTCACATTGTCTTGCAGTTCACGGCTTCGGGTGCTTCGAGCCATTTGCAGATCCTCGGGACACAGAACGATAGACATGAGTTTTGAAAACCTGGGTTCCGATGCGATGTTGTGAGAAGTTCGTGAGTCTTTCGGTGGTCTCAACCTCGAGCCTCAGAGGGTATCACCGCGGAAGACATCATCATGCAGCGTTATAGACAAAGACCCATCGACACATGCTCAAGGCCCTTGGGCCAGGCATGAAGTCCTGATTTCGCACTGCATGGCATGTGACACGTTCTGTATGGGACTAATCGTGCTTAAAAGGTATGATACAGACAGCCTACATGTGTGAAAGCTGATGCGAAACAAACACTTCACCCGTCACAAAACTTTAGCTGCTTGAAAATCGCTAAACTCCTCACTCACTTCTGAGCAACTTGGCAATTTGGCGGGTCAAGCCTTGTTGGCGAGAGAGCCTCCCAGGTTAAGTTCCAACCTCCGCCTCAGCTTCGGGTTTGAGGATAGGTGGACTAGGGCCTGGGGCAGGGTTGTTGGCTGAAGGTTCTGCGAACCCTGAGCGAACCCTGACTACGTGAACACGAAGTGCTTGGACGCTGAAAAGCCGAAGAGTGCCAGAACGGGTGCAAAAGTGAACGACTGGGCAAAGCACTATCTAGGGCTCTCAGACCTGACCTATAGTGCTTCCAAGTCACGCTCCAATTCCAGGCGAGAGACATTTCATGTTATGTGCATGCTTCACCTTTGGACTGAACCTCAAAGCAAGACTGACGCAACGACTATCAACATGGATGTGAGACCTTATTTGGGGCATAACACGGGTACATATTTCGCCCCTTAAACAAAGTCTGAGGCATCCGGCGGGAAGGAGACTGGGTGAGCCAGGCGCCTGCGCTCCGCGGTGACGGCATCGAAGTGATACCTGACGCTTTCTCGATCTTTGTCGTCTTCAAACCAAGGGCTTCATTTTGGAGGGGTTTAGGGTTTAGGGTTTAGGGTTTAGGGTTTAGGGTTTAGGGTTTAGGGTTTAGGGTTTCTGACATTAGGGGTGCCTTCTTCTGGGTCCTTATTACAACGGAATCCTACTATTTGGGGAAATTGATTCTAGGGGTCCCCTATTTTCGTAAACCCCCATTTCAGACAGCCTTTGAGACCTTCAAAACTGCGGATCTGACAATGCGACTTAGGGCTGTGGGGGAGTAGCGTCTACGCTGTCCAAGTTGTGCCTAGGTTGGGTAGATGGTTGACCACTTTGAAGGAGGGGCGACATCGGCTAAATATCTACTCCACAAATAATACCTCTAACCTGGTCCAACCTCATGTCGAAAACAGCAACCGATCCCTCAACTACAATACACCCGCGTGTCAGTGCTGCATACATTGTTCAAATTGCTCAAAGTTGGCGAGTCAGCTTTGAGTCTTGGGGTTTAGGGGCCCTAAACCCTAAACCCTAAACCCTAAACCCTAAACCCTAAACCCTAAACTGTAAACCCTACACATGAGCGGTTCAAGCTTTTGAGCCGCCTCTCCACCGTTACGTGCAGGTAGGGCGGAAGCTTCGACAACCGGGTGGTCCGCCTCGCATCCACCTTCACAAAACGGTTTAGGGTTTAGGGTTTAGGGTTTAGGGTTTAGGGTTTAGGGTTTAGGGTTTAGGGTTTAGGGTTTAGGGTTTAGGGCTGAGCGCTCATGTCTCAAGGTTGGGTTCTCGGTGACCTTGGTGTCCGCTTGAGCGGGCCAAGCTTCTCTCGCCTTTGCGAAGAAGAGTGTTGAAACCCGATTTGAACCGGGTTCAGCAATTCAGGCTTCCGATGACGGGTACATAACGTCAAACCCGTTGGCTCTCTTCAAGACTAACGCTCCAACTCAGTCAACTCATGCCTTGCGGTCGCAAAGAGGGCACATCCACTGGTTGGAGCCATCCAGGATCTGGAGCACAGGTGTACAGGCGCAGCGGGCAGGGACTCATGAACCCTTCGTTTTCTGCCTCCCAACATCATCGCAGTTTAAAGTAGGCAATGTGCATCCCAAGCCACAAACCCCGAACCGCAGCGCGGCGAAGAAAGCAGAATGCGAAGCCGTTTTCTCAAAAACCCAAACGTTGAGACTCGACAAACTACCGCTCTTTCGGGTAACCGACATCCTCGATGCACTTGGACATTCTGGACTGCGCAACTGTCAAAGCTTCAGACCCTAAACCCTAAACCCCAAATCCTGAACCCTGAGCCCTAAACCCTAAACCCCAAACCCTAAACCCGAAATAAAATAAAGGAAACCAGTTCCCTGGACTGAACCCCAGGTGCACCTCTTCTGGAAATACTGAGTCCTGGCCCAGATAACGTTTCGGCTTCTGACCGGTCTTCAAACTCCAATTGCGCGAGGATTTCGGAGTGGGTTTAGGGTTTAGGGTTTAGGGTTTAGGGTTTAGGGTTTAGAGTTTTGTTAGGCTTGCTGGATATAGGGGTGCTTTCTGAGTCTAGAGGCTCAATACCACTTGGCATTGCAAGGTTTGCAAGGCTTCTGATACGGCCTGAGACTGCAACCTTTTCGTGCAGTTGACCCCAACGAGTAATAACCGGACTTCAAACAAGTTCAAGGCTTGGCAGCGTGGCACAGGCTCTGTGCTCTGGTCTATGCTGTGCAATCTTGCTGACACCTAGTACGCGCTACACGCATGCATCAGGAATCACTTGCCCTAGTTGAGGGGTTTCCAGTCTGACTCATGGCAAGGCAGTCGGGAACTTACAACAAGTTCTGTGTGTCGGCTCGACTTTCCTGCACATGTCGACGTTGGGTGCTTTGCTCGGAAAGCCTTCGTGCTTCAAAACCGCATGCCCGAGCTGACACGAGGGACGCAAGTGAACTTCTACTTGTGCTGAAAGGAGCCAAAGAGCAGGTCGCACATACTAGCCACTAATAGAGCATCTGCTTGCAACACCCGCCGAAAACCATGGGCGGTGCGCCACTTTGTACTTTGCATGCCTCTACATTCCACACCTAGTCATGCGAATCCAAAGGCCGACCGCCGGAGCTCTCCGTGTCGGTACAGACATGGTTGCATGAAAGTCTAGAGCAATAGTAGCGGAACTTGGAGAAATGGTAGCGGAACTTGGCGCATCAACATGAGCATGGAATCCGCGATCTCACAGACGATTCTAGGGCAAACAGCCAATCTCGTAGGTGTTGTCTTCAACACAAGAAACGAACCTTCAATACTGTGCACATCAAAGAAGAGAGCCCCTGTGCCCGACATTTTAATTCCCGTCATTCACTTCCCTGCAAGTTGTGAGTCCTTGGGGAGCCTTCGAACCCTGAACTTGAAGCCACGACCCACATACCCTAAACCCTACGTAAACCCTAAACCCTAAACCCTAAACCCTAAACCCTAAACCCTAAACCCTAAACCCCATGCCTGCAGGATCTTCTCCAGCCGCACGGTCGGCAGTGGACGTTTTGCAGCCTGGGGCAGTTTGTGGAAGGAGCTTGGGAGGTTTAGGTTTAGGGGGTTTAGGGATGTGGATGGGGTATCGGACCTCTGGATCCACAAAGTGGGATTTTTTCAGGCTCACAGTTCGCACGGCGTTCTTTGATTGATCATCAGTGGATCCTGGGCGCACAGACTTGCCCTGTCACATTCAAGCCAGCAACATCATGTCTGACTGCTGGGAAAGGCCCTTTGTGAATCCTAACCATACGAGAGACTAAAACAATGAGACTTGTATGTGACAGCAAGCCTCAAACATGGTTGCATGAGTGCGGTATGCGAACTGTAATGGGGTCAGTGTAACAGTGTAACTTGTGAGCCAGTTCCTTTTTCGAGATCGCCTTGCGGTAGACGAAGATTCGTTTTGAGACTGCACTTACCAATGAACGGCTTTAGACTCTAAACCCTAAACCCTCCTAAACCCTAACCCCTAAACCCCAAACCCTAAAACCGATCAAAACTCAAAAGCTTGAAAAAGGTTGGCCTTCTTGGCCTTCGCCTTTGGGTTCGACTTGCGTCCGATGGCGGCCTTCGAGGCACAAGCACACTTATAGCAGTCTTTCTCCTCCTCCTCCCCCTCCCCCGCCTCCGCCTCTCTCCCCCCCCCCCCCTTCCTACTCCCCCTCCTACTCCCCCTCCTACTCCCCCTCCTACTCCTCCGCGACCCTCTCCTCCCCCTTCTCCTCCCCTTCCCTCTCCCCCCCCCGCCAGTGTACAGATCCGTGTATCCGTGTGCAGAATTGAGAGCAGGAGAGCAGATGCCTCTTGCGACTCCCGTGCTTCCAGAGCCATGGCGACCTCGGAAGGAGTTTGGGACTTGAAAACCGACACTCAGGAGCCGCATCCTTTCCTTAAAGTATCATTATTATCATTGGGATTGGCTCACCAAGGAGAATAGACCAAAAACACCCGAAACATATGCACATTGCGGAGGAATGGGGTTGGCGAGCTTGGTTAGGGTCTGTGGATGTTGGCCAAGCTCCGACGCAGAGGTCTCTTGCGACTACTGACCATGCTGACGCCATGATAACCTCTGCAGTCAGAGCCCTGAACCAGAAAACTTGAGCTCCGGAGCTTTCATGCACTACATTCTTCTGGCAGCTTTTGGACTGGAGGGCCCGGCTGGAGAAAGCCCCGCCCTCAGTTCCATGAAGCTCTCTCGCTTCTCGGAAAAGTGGCTGGAGTCCTGGGGCACAATTCGAAAGAACTATACTTCCCTTAGAACCTTAATAAAAACAATACTTTATTGAAAGAATTCGCAAGGGGGGTATTGAGAAGGGGTGTGCAAAGGGGAAGTCTGAAAAGCGATGCACATGCTGAATCACCAGAAGACACGGCCCGACCAGGAGTCCCCGTAGTCCAATTATTTTGGTGGACCCTCCCTTGAGTCCATAATATGGGCATATCCCAAAGTAGGGGTACCCGCTTTATACCCCAAATAGAATAGAATCCCCTTAAAGGGATCCCCAAAAAGGGTACCCTCCACCCCCCAACACAGTTCTGAGGCCTCGAATGTGAGGCTTAACAGTCAATGGTCGAAGCGCAACTGCATCCTTACTACATCTCACGCATCACAACAACAAGCCATGGAGTCCTGACTGCACTGTACAATCGTGGAGGATTCCCCCTCGAAGAGAGTCGGGATGAAATCCCCACCACTTCCTCGCTTTCAGACATGGTGTGGGACGTCATGGCAGTGTGGCTGAGCCAGAACAGTGCGTCCCGAACATCTCTAGTCTCTCAACCCGGCGATGGTCGCGAATACATCCACACAATCCTTGTGTCGCTGCCACTGCAACTTCATCACGAAAGTAAGACATTTCTCAGCTGTCCAAGTTCCAATTGGGTTTAGGGTTTAGGGTTTAGGGTTTAGGGTTTAGGGTTTAGGGTTTAGGGTTTAGGGCAAACCACCCCTGCAAGCCAGGCCACCATCGGCGACGTCGGCGACCTCTCGCTGCAGCCAGTCGAGCAGCAGCGCGCTGAACTCTGTCGCGTCAGCCTGCTCGCTTGACGCGTTCAAGGTTTAGGGTTAGGGTTTAGGGTGTAGGGGGTAGGGTTTAGGGTTTAGGGTTTAATTTCGGGTTTAGGGTTTAGGGTTTAGGGTTTAGGCTCTAGTGGGCTCTTGTTTCCATCGTCCTGGACCTTACCAAACCCACCCTGCGTGACACTGAAAAGGTTCCTGAGGGTTCATGGTCGGCACAAAGGAGCCTCAAAGTAGAGATGGGAGCAATATCAAAACTGCGCGCGTGGTAGCGTGTTAGAATTAACTGATGGTAGGTATCGATGGGGCTGAACGACGATTTCGCCCTAGAGTTGTGTTACAAATTATAGGAGATGGAATCAGAACACAGCGGTTTCACAGGCTTTTGCCGATTTGTAAGAGATCGTTCAGCGCCACGCAGGCTAGGAGCCTTGAGCACGCGAGCCACGGCCGGCCGTGAAGCGGGAACGGGAACCCCAGAGGTACCATCTCCTGAAGTGGGTATCCCACATATCCCACCTGAATTCCCAATCGGGATGAGGCTCCTGGAGAAGACCAATGGTAGGGATGGGCCCAAGCCGTTCCGGAGCAAAGGGATGGCAGCCGCTGGGACATGACTCCATCATTGACCCAGGCTATGACGGCTATGAGGCAAGGCAAAATGCAGGGTTTTTGCCTGCTGTGGCGCAAAGTGTTGGCACAGTGGCTTCAACTGGTTCTCGGATCGCACCTATGAACCAGTGGCGCCATGGTTGTCGTCCCCCGGCCTCCACCGAGAGAGGACGACGGAGGACTGAGGGAGCTGATGTCCACCTTTAGCGGAGCTCTGGTGAGGTTGGCCGAGCGAATCAGCTCACGATGTCCTTCACCAGGCAGGCACGGATCGAGCAAAGGTTGAGCAGTGATGACAGCCATAAGGTTGGTTGCTTCAGAGGGCTCCCTAAACCCTAAACTCGAAACCCTAAACCCTAAACCCTAAGCTTAACCGGATGTTGCCGGATGCAACCTTGCTGCTTGCGGCCGCGGATGCTCTTTCTGGGACCGGTGTGCGCCAAGTGCCAGCGGGTTTAGGGTTTAGGGTTTAGGGTTTAGGGCAAGCTGGATTTCGGAGTCAGAGCACAGCGGGTCCAGATGGGAAGAAATTGGGGGGGCAGCCGAATGATGCAAGGTATTAAGGAAGCTAAAGGCAAGGGTGCAGGAGAACTCCGGGTGAGCGGCCGACGTGTAAGTGTTGGTGCATTACGGACCTCTCCTTCCAGCGGATGGGCGAGAAGATGCGGGGCAATCTAAACCCCAAACCCTGTACCCCAAATGGGCTAAAGGCGAAGGCTGCTGCAAGGGTGTTGAGGCTGCCCAGGATCAGGAGCCGACTGCAGCCGAGCGAGGGCCTGCTCCCATGCGCCGAGTATGCAGATCGCCTCGATCCCTTAAGAATCTAAAGATTAGGGTTTAGGGTTTAGCTCCAAGAGACTGGGAGAATCCCGAGCGAGACTTGGCCATTGGTGTGGGCTCTTGATGCGCAGCGCTTCGCTCTGAAGCTAAGTTCGGGGGGAGACAACGCGGTTCACAGGAGTTGCACAGGCGCAAGGCTTGAAGCAGGCCATTCTTGGCGAAGTGATCGCTGCAACAAGGTTCCTGTCAGAGAGGTGCTGTGCCATGTGAAGCCAGGAGATGCTTCTGCGACACGTTGTGCAAGGCCGTGTGGACGTCCTAAGAGATTGTGTCGAGTGCTTGTCATGAGACCAGAGTAACTCAGGCATTGGCGGAGATCATGGCTCAGCTTCGGTATGAAGGCTTTCTGGTTATATGGGAGGCTGGGCTCGGATAGAGGAGGGGAGTTTTACTAACGACCTCCTGCGCCAGCGTTTCGCATCTCATCATGTGTTTCAGACCTTTATTCATGTGGATGACCCGCAGCAGAATGGACGCGTTGAGGCATTCAATGGGAGTTTGAAGGCTCGCAGCCGAACGCCGCATGGACAACCACCGGCAAGCTTTGCACCCGCTTGAAGATGATCGCCTTTTTGCCAACGGGTGCGACTCGGACTGACTGAGCAAAGGAGACGGAATCAGAGCACAGCAGCTCCACAGGCTTCTGCTTTTCAAGAGATTGCTGGGCGCTCACCTGCATCATGCCAAAAAAACCCTAAACCCTAAACCCCAAACCCTAAACCCTAAAACCTAAACCCTAAAGAGATCCAGGAGCCTGCCTGCTCCAACGCATCCACCCGTGCGGCCGTGATGAAGTCCTGGGGCGGACAAACGCTGGGACCCTCAGACATCCTCGCACCAGTCCGGTAGACCAAACAAGCAGCAGAAGTAGTAGACTATAGTATTCCATACTACGGAAGAATTAGCAGAAGTAGTAGACTATATGGAATAAAAATCAAGTAAAGATTACTGAAACCTGAGTGGTGGAGCTTTGAAGGCCTTGAAACCGAAACCGAAGCCGGGTTGAGTGCTGCTCTTTCGCAGCCTTGGGGTCCACGACGCGCGACTCGCCCTCCGCCAGCAAGGCGAAGACCTTGCAACGGAACTGGCAACTTGTGGGGGCTGTGGACTTTACAGTCCTGTTTTGTCGGCTGAGGGCTGCTGCATTCATGAGGACATGTCTGCTTTCGTAGAGACGCGGAGCCTAGACCCAGCCCTGGCGGCACTAGGTCTCAGAGCCCTAAGGCCCAAGAGACTCAGCACAGAAATCCGAGTGCACGGAGATGCTACTTGTATCCCCTTCACCTCGAAGCAAAGCCTCAGTCCAAGTGAACCAGCCCTGCTGCTGCCGTGGTACTCGCTGCAGGGCAGCAACCACTTGGCTCTTGCAGGTCGTCCTGGAATGGGCGAAAGGTATAGAGGAGTTGGGCTGGGGGGTCACCGTCACTTAGCTTTTTGGAGCGGAGTCCTCGGAGGGGGATAGAGAGATGATCCGTAAGCACCGCAAAAAAACAGAGAGCAAAGCAACGCCTCAGCCTCGCGCAAGAAGCGCCCGATGCGTGTGTCCACCAATCCGGCGTCGTTTCCCGGCCCTCCCGGCCTTCCCCTCTCCCTCCTGCCCCCTTCAAGCATTTACCATCCCCGTAAGTGCCTAGGCTGGCGTTTCTGGCGGGTTTGGCTTAGAAATCTCGAAACAGCCCAATGCTAGGCACCAGGGGTCTGCGACTAGTCAATTCTGTGCTGGCGGTTCTCAAAGAAGCAGAGTGAACAGACTCAGCAGAGCAGGAACAGGGAAGTGGATGTGGCCTGAGGCCAACAGGCAGAAACCTCATGTGTCTAAGGCCTTGTCCGACAGTGTCATTGCTTTGTCAGGATTGAGCGTGTCTTGGCAGCCCGCTTTTGATAGCTCCCAAAGAGCCCAACACCCCTTAATTCAGGAATATTCTTATATCATAATAAGGATCCCTTTATAATTTAAGCCATATTCCTTAATCAAGGGGTACTGGGCTCTCTGGGTTAGGGAATTATTGGGTTGGGGAGGTTGCGAGGCGGCCCACCTCAGCAGGCAGTAGCGGAAGTCAATGTTGAAGAACCTTGGCTTCAGAGCAACAGATGGATCTCCTTTGTTCCTTTTTTTTTTTTGGGGGGGGGGGGTTTCAGGAAGCAAGCTGAAGCTACATCTGTCTCTGTAGCCCTAGTAACAGATCATATGAATCATATGCATACAAGATGCGGAAATTCTTCTGACGAGCAAGAACAGCGGCTGGGGAAGCTACAGTCCGCAAGTTAGGACTTCTCTCCTTTCAAGTCCGAGGAACAGGTACTGAAGCAGGCTGTTGAGGTAGCAGGTGGCACCGAGATTCCTGCAACTTTCATGTGAAAGAGCGTCCTTGCGCAGTACGTCGTTGCAGAGTGGTGAATTCAACTTCAGTGAAACCCAAAAGCAAAACATGGGGGGTTAGACACCCAAATAGTAGGATCCACTTATCATAAGGACCCCAGAAAGGTAGCCAGAATTTCGGAAACCCCCACAGAGCAAAACTCTTCCACAGGAGCCCTCAACCCTAAACCCTTAACCCTTAACCCTAAACCCTAAACCCTAAACCCTAAACCCTAAACCCTAAAGCAGCACGCCTGAGGCCGGCCGGCGGCCAGCTGCCCTGGCTCTTCAGACGGCACGACTTGGAAGGGTCCTGGCAGCATCTCCATAAGGCTTAGGCTTA
>CAJNDS010002156.1:95000-367500 GCA_905221605.1 Symbiodinium natans
AACCCTAAACCCTAGACAAACTTACTGGCGACCTGGGGTTCAGAATGTCAGGGACGATAAGCAACATCTTATCACTCTCCAGCAAGGTCTGTTTGTTTGAAGAGTTTCGGGTTCAGCAGTGGGTTTAGGGTTTAGGGTTTAGGGTTTAGGGTTTAGGGTTTAGGGTTTAGGGTGAGGCTTTTTGAACCAGCACCTGGTAGATACTACAAGTCCCGCCCACAAACGAGGGCTGCACTCATCCTTGTGCAGCGACGGACTTCACCAAGGCCCCAGCCGACTCACTCTTGTCAAGGAAAGAGAAATCCTGCGAAGCAGTCCTAAACCCTAAACCCTAAACCCTAAACTCTAAACCCTAAACCCTAAACCCTAAAACAGTCCAAACAGAGCAGGCCTTCCCATGTTCAAAGCCAGATTTAAGAATGTCAGCCGCGGGGCTTCCACCCAGGGTTTAGGGTTTAGGGTTTAGGGTTTAAGGTTTAGGGTTTAGGGTTTAGGGTTGGTTTAGGGTTTAGGGTTTAAGGTTTAGGGTTTAGGGTTGGTTTAGGGCTTAGGGCTTAGGGCTTAGGGCTTAGGGCTTAGGGCTTAGGGCTTAGGGCTTAGGGCTTAGGGCTTAGGGTTTAGGGTTTAGGGTTTAGGGTTTAGGGTTTAGGGTTTAGGGTTTAGGGTTTAGGGTTTAGGGTTTAGGGTTTAGGGCATGGCCTGTGAATCCCTGTCCATGGCCTCCGAAAGGAGGGAATCGAACGAACTCTCAACCCACCAAAAAAGACACGAATCTTCCCTTAGAGCCAAAACGAAAACAGCCCTTGAAGAAGAGAACCCTAAACCCTAAACCCTAAAACCGCAAACCCCAAACCCTAAACCCTAAACCCCAAACCCTAAACCCTAAACCTGGTTTTTAACCTCCTCCCTCAATAGGGGAGTATAACTCCCCCTTCGTTGAGAAGGCGCGCCTCGAGTGGCGGCGATGCCTCTGCGGCCTTTTGTGCCTTTGTTAGGGTTTAGGGGTTCAGGGGTTCAGGGGTTTAGGGGTTTAGGGGTTTAGGGGATTAGGGGTTTAGGGGTTTAGGGGTTTAGGGGTTTAGGGGTTTAGGGGTTTAGGGGTTTAGGGCTTTAGGGCTTTAGGGCTTAGGGTTTAGGAATTTCTCAGAAGTTTTCATTGCATTTTCCTGAAACTCAGAAGGAAGTTTGTTTCCACGTTGTTCAGAGGACTTCTTTTCTTTGTGTCACCGCGCATACTTTCTTTGGAGGGGAGTTGATCGGGCTTGTCTTAAACGTAAAGCGACGGATACTTCACTTTTTGATACGAAACCTCTGTTTGTATACTCCACGGTTGGACAGGAAATCCTCACCTGCATTTCCTCACGTTCGGTACCTCTACTTCCTCTTTACTCTCATCAGCACCAATTCCCGGAACCACAAGCTCCACGCACAACTTTGCGACTCGAAGACCCATCCAAACATGAAGGGTTTAGGGTTTAGGGTTTAGGGTTTAGGGTTTAGGGCAACCACGACTTGCTAGGTGGACTGCAAAGCCCTGTAGCCCTCTTTCTCTAGCAGCTTCTTGCAAGCCGAGGAACGGCCCTAACCGCGCGGGCGTCGGCTTGGCTCTGCGCTTGAGACTTCCTGCTTCAGAAGCGTGGTTTGGGGCCTCGAGGAAGTTCGGCTTTGGACTTGAAAGAGCCTTCATGTGGGTTCGGGCTGGAGCTTTTCAGGAGTTGCAGGTATGATCGGAATTAGGCGTCGGGGTTTCGTTCGAGGCATCACCCTCCTGCCAGGGTTCAATGTTCACATGAAAGGAGCTGTACACACGTATCGTGAAAAGTCTACTTTTGGTTTCGAAGGCCCACTGCGTTCACCGCATCATGCTCTAGCATGGAACCCGTAATCCCTTTTGCAGGGTCGGTTCGCTCCCCCCAAGCCGTGAGGCTGCAAGGTGCATGGGGCTGCGACCTTCAGCTTGGAAGATAAGCTAGGATAAGCTTGTAGAGCCTGTGGAAGATAAGCTAGGCCGTCCAGCTGTGTTTTAGAAGAGTTGACAATGACAAACTTGTCTCCCGTCCAGAACAGATACTGTGCTGCATCTGCGCTGCATGCCTCTGGCACGAGGCCACGAGCACGGTGCTTCCAATCCCATCGTAGGGCATTGAAGCCATTGAAGGGACTGATATTACTATTACTATTATTCTTGCCATTATTAATTGTTACTATTGCTTTCAGTATTGTTGTTATTATGTTTGTTCGTCTTCTGAGAACATTTAGGCACTTAGAAGAGCCAGGATCGAGGCATTGTCAGAAGCTACTAGTCGCGGCTACTCCAACTCTGCTCGGATTTTGGAAGAATGCCTCAGATGCGTTCAGATAGACAAGTGCCTACATTCCGAGTTCACCCATCCAAATTCGGGCTCGTGCCTCATGACTCTCATTTGGGTGGTTGTCAAACTTATGATACCTTTATCCTAGATGTTGGTTCCGTATTCAAATATCAACAACAAAGAGACCATAATTTTGACCCTAAACTCCCTAAACCCTAAACCCCAAACCCCCCTAAACTTTAAACCCTAAACCCTAAACCCTGAACCCTGAACCCTAAACCTTTCGGCTTTCAGCTTGCAGAAACGACTCTGGCCTCTTCTTCGGCGCCATGCCGGACTGCTCGACCCTCCCCGTGCTCAGCAGCTGAGCCAGAGAAGCATGGGAAGAACACGGGAGTTTAGAGTTCAGAACTTTGGTTGCCGTGCATATTAAGGCACTTCTGTGGACACATACGAACGATTAGGGTATTAGGCTGGGTTGAGGAATGTTGAGAATGCTGCGATAAAATCGGCCAACTCAGGGGTCAGTCTTGCCCAGAGCTGAAAAAGTGCGGGGAGTGCGGGGTTGTCTCGGCCGCACTTGACTTGATGCTATGGTATGACCATATGGAACCCTCTGTGCAGCGGGGGTAGTGCTCCTCGAAAGTGCATTACATCTACCGACCTCATAGAATGATTCGGCTTGAAGCAGACGAACTAAAGTACGACCCCTCAAGAATTTGTATCGCCTGTCTTTGCATTGTAACCCGGCGCCTTCTGTTTTGTCGATTTGCCGACCCCGTTTGCGCGCTTTGAGGCGCTTTGGCCTCCCTCGGTGGCCCCTTGGGTCAAAAAACTCGTCAAGTCGGGGGGAAAGACTTCGGAAAGACTCGGTAAAGAGCCAGTGGAGAATTGAGTTTCTTTAAGTATGCATAGCCACACATTCTCAAACCCTTGGAGATTCAGGCGGTTGAAGGTAGCCGTGGTTGCTGAAACGATTCAAGCAATGACCCATCGACACCAAACCACGGCGGCATCCTGCCCAAAGTCCAAGCATGCTTCGCATGCTTCGCATCGGGACGTACCGCCTCACGGGCCGTGCGCTAAAGCGTTTGCTGCTCCCTTCCCACAGCTCAGCAGGCTGTTGGAACATTCAACAGGTTCTGTAGATGATCCGCAGCATAAGCCGAAGTCACATGAGCAAGGGCACCAAATGAGCTGAGACAGGCGAGAGCGCCGCTGATGGAACATCTTAGCTCATCTTAAGTCCATGACGTGTCTAGGAAGCCATGGGAAGGTAGCTACCTTGCAGATTTTAAAGGCTCTGCGTGTGTTCTCTTCTGGCAAGAGCTCACGCCTCAACATTTCTTGAATGATTTTTTCCTTGTTTCGGATGATGCAAGGTTGAGGGCACAGGTTGTATGGTTCGGATTCGGGGGAGGGGGGGGGGGGGGTGGGGAGGGATGATGATACACCCTAAACCCTAAACCCTAAACCCTAAACCCTAAACCCCAGAAAGGATGTAAACTAGTGCAGGACTTGAGACTCTGGGAGTGAGTCTCCAGCGGGTCATGGGACTTCTCCTGTATTGTCCACGGGACCTGGAACCCAGATGCATGCGTTAAACCCTAAACCCTAAACCCTAAACCCTAAACCCTAAACCCTAAACCCTAAACCCTAAACCCTAAACCCTAAGCCCCTAACCCTAAACCCTAAACCCTAAACCCTAGTATGGAGTCCAGGGGCCTGTAATGACAATACCGAAATACGACCTTGCTGGAATTTCAGGTTTGGTGTTCCCATGCAAGCACGCATTTCACAATGTTGCGCCAATCTTTGCGCGACTATGATCTGTACAATTTTTGTAGTTTGGCTCTGTGTCTAGCTTGACAAAAGGACTAGGAAATGCACGATGTCGCAGAAAATGTCCCTGTAGAAATCCCCCAAAACCAAAAACCAATCAGGGACTCTTATGCTAGGATGGCAAGACTTTCAAAAACACAAACGACCAAACCAAAACTAAACAACAAACACCAACTTTCAGGGACTCTCCATTTAAAGAATACCAAGAGGTCCAGGAAATCTTTGTTGTAAACGGGATAACAAGGGCACCGTAAAGTGCCCTCTCACAGTCCCCGTCTTGATATTAAAACAATACAATATTTAGGGTTTAGGGTTTAGGGTTTAGGGTTATTCCTGCGGGCTTGGATCAAGACTGAAGCGGCGCTGTCTTTAACTGATGTATAATCGCGAAGCAAATGTTCTCCCTTATGCCCGCGCTTGAACTTCATAATGGGGGTTGCCGAAATTAGGGGTACCTTATTGGGCAAGGGAATCCTACTACTTGGGGGTCTATTTTAGGGGCACCCCTATAAGCCCAAAAACCCTAAACCCTAAACCCTAAACCCTAAACCCTCAACCCTCATATTGTCGAAGCCATCACCCCTTTCGAGAGGTCGCACAGGTGAGCCGCTGCCATCACGCATCTAACTGCGTCAGCATTGCCACGCCCCGCTTCACCCAGTGGGACTCCTTGCCGGCGGGCTTAGGGTTTAGGGTTTAGGGTTTAGGGTCTTTAGTAGCAGATCAGGATCTTACAAAGCTTCACGATGCAAAAGCAGAACAACCTCTTATGCTTGTCATGCCGCTTTGAGTCTGTAAGTTACACGAAACAGGTGACCTATGTGCAACAATCGCGCAAGCATGTCAATGTCCAAGCCCGGATTGGGTTTTGTGAACAAAGATTCGGATTTGACGATGGCCATGTGGAGGCAAAAGCTGTAGCTTGAGACCGCGTTTCAAAGTGCGGTGCAGACTTCAGGGTGCTCCACTTATATACATCTGATGCAAAGCAGGACAGGCTTTCCATAGGCGCTTCTGCTGGGGATGGGCACATGTACTCCCATGCTAGAGCTAGAGCTCAGCCCTTGCCCTTGACAGCAGGACGTGACGCATACCATGTCGCACGTAGGAGATGCTGGGAGTGCGGCTTCTCGTAATGATGCAATAGTGCTATGGGTCAGCTTGATGGACATACGGGCATCATCTTGCCTCTAAGATCCTCTAAGTCTATCCGCGGACTCATGGATGACCCAGAAACCCACTTCTACAGGCGCTGCTCAAGCCCCGAAGCCCCAGCTTTGCGATGTGGATCTTGCCAATTTTCGCCAGGATTGTGGTCCGACTAAGAGCTATATATATATATATAAATAAATATAAAAATAAAATATAAATATAAATGTATAAATAAATAAATATATAAATAAATAAATAAATATATATATATATATATATATATATTATATGGACAGGCACTTCAACCAACATTCATCCCTCAACTTCGCATGCAGCAAAGCAGCTGGGTGAGAGGAGCGCAACTTGATGGGCATCACCTTATGTTGACAGGGTTTAAGGGTTTAGGGTTTAGGGTTTAGGGTTTGGAGGTAGGAGCTTGATTGGAGGGCTCAGGGGTCTGAATCGGTTGAAGCCACATGTACGAACTCAGGAAAGCACAAGCTTGAAGAGTTCATGGATTTGTGAACATTCGGAAAACGTAGGCCCCATGACAGGTCCCTTCAGAAACCTCCATGTTCTCAATACTCTTGATTGCACACCTTAAAGCCTTAAAGTCCTCTGTACTCCACTCTGATAACCCCCTGTTTTCTCTTGCGCTTCATGATGGCAGCCAGGGTTTTTTGTTGAAATAGTAGACCTCTATCTGGGCGATGCTACGAAGAGGCTCAATTCCCTGATTGAATTTACACGGCTTGCTTGGCGGGGAGGGGGTGTCGGGGGGTGGGGTGGGGGTGGGGGGACAGCCGCACCGCCATGGGGTTTGGAAAGGATTCATATGGATTTTGAAGGAATGTCCATTGACGGCACGCATTGGCACCATTCTTTGAAGCAAATTGCATGGCTTGAAAGCGCCGGACCCCCTGTGCAAACACAATGTTTGTCACGATGGATGCAGCTTCTGTGCTGGCTTTTGTCAGGGTGTTAAAGAACTGTCTGAAACTGATTGGCAAAAAACATGTGCGAGGGGACCTACGGGACAAAAAACACAAGGAGCGAAACAAAACAGGGGCATTGGAAAAATACGCCCTCCGTTAAAAGGTTACGGGCTCGAGTGATCGGAATTGTGGAGGATGTGGATGCGGGTTCGCAAGTGTTTTGTGACTAAGACGGAACTGCTTGGAGCAAGTTTGACGGGTGGGCTTTGCCATGGCGAGCCCAGCACTCCTTTCACCCTTGGCAGACCTGATCCGGAAACCCCTAAAAACCCTCAAGCATCCTCAGGCCCTCAATTGATGCCCTCATCCCAAGGTTTCTTGTGAAAATACCTGTTGAGCCTTCGGGTCTAGGATCGATGTCGGGAACGAGGGTTTAGAGGGGTAGTAGCCGAAAGAGCATTCTCAGGTTGAGGAGGGAAGGGAGCCGAGTTTTGACAGCACTCAATTGCGACGGCGAGCCCGACGTTGACAACAAAGCAGCAACTGCCCCCCCTCAGGATGCAACTGCTTCAAGGGTTTAGGGTTCAGGGTTTAGGGTTTAGGGTTCAGGGTTTAGTGACGGTACTCAGCCCTCAACGAAGTTGGTGCTGTGGCCGGTGGTCGACAGGACTCCCTTTCTCGTAGACACCTGTCACATGGACATCGAGTGGTTTAGGGTTTAGGGTTTAGGGTTTAGGGTTTTGGGTTTAGGGTTTAGGGTTAACATGATCGTTCACACATCTTTGCCGTCCTTTGCCCTACTGTAGTTATATCGAAACCTAAAACGGTAAACCTGAAGCACAAACACGCCGACCCCTTGCTGGAAAGACAGGCGAAGGACATTTCACATCGAACCATGCGAAGCTCAAAGTACGATACAGCCATACTTTCTACAAAAAAAGCACAGAAGAAGTTCGCAACTCTAGATCAGCTCAACTACATCCATCATGTGTTGTGCAGATGTGCAGAGCTCGTGGGCCCAGGTTCAAGGCGCCAACCGTTCTCCTTCTCCAACACTCTTGTGGCCCACATAGCTCGCCACGCAACGTTCGTGCTCTAACGACTCTCGGTCCGATGCCTTGTAGAGAGGACAGTCGTACCATGGGAAAGTGCGGAGTTCCGCCTTGCATCAGGAGTCAGCAAAAAAACTGCGAAGTAGAGTATCTTGTCGGATGGCATTATTCTCAGTTGTTTGTTCTGCTGCTCTCTTAACCCTAATCCCGGACCCTGATCCTAAACCCTGAACCCTGAACCCTCTGCCTCCCTCGGTCTCCGTCTTTCTTTCTTTGGGCCCCTCCCCCGGCGCTCTGGACGCACCCCGGTTGTCGGTGCGGCCGCGGAACCAATCGGTGGGGGAGCGGGGGGGGGTTGATATTCCCCGTTCCCCCCGCCGGGCTGGGACCAGTCTCTCAAAGGATCTATGTTAAACCCTAAACCCAGAACCCTAAACCCTAAACCCTAAACCCTGCATCAGCGCACTGGACGTCTGACCTCAAATTACGAGGGCACACCAGAGAACTAATCGCTTCAACGTCGCGGGGCTCCTGGAAGCGGCCTAGAATTGAAGCTTGTCGGTATCGTTGAAGTAAGTACCCTAAACCCTAAACCCTAAACCCTAAACTTCAAGATGCAGGAACGCCAGGGCCTTCTTGCAGGGAAGGATCCACAGCAATGGCACCGGCACCTGGTCACCGACACAGATTTGACTTGTCCGTGGGCCCTTGGGTTTTTGGCAACCTTCGGGTTTAGGGTTTAGGGTTTAGGGTTTAGGGTTGCTGGGATTGCAACTTGCACTTTGATCTGGAAGCCTGTGCCAAATTCCCAGCATTCAGCATTTAGGGAGCCAAGGCACGTAAAGAACCTTCAGATCACTCTCTGCCAGCTGCCACCTCGCACCAGGGAGGGTTGGTTCTCAAATGTTTTATGCCCCGGCTTCTTTTTTCGCGGCTTTAGTAGTTGCATGTCGTTTCTGTCTTCGGTGTTTTAGGCTCCTGGTTCTTCAGTTCTGAGCTTGTTCATTGTGGACCCGCCCCCCCCCCCCCCCCCCCCCCCCAAAAATCACAAAAATCACAAGCATTTTCAGCTTGCCCCTTGTCGGCTGGCTTCGTCTTCCGAGATTCGAGATTCATTAAACCCTAAACCCTATACAAACCCTAAACCCTAAACCCTATACCCTAAATCCTAAACCCTGAACCCTAAGCCCAGTAAGGGGCCCAAAGGGATCTTCTGAAATACGCAAAAATCGGGTCCAGCTTGGTTTAGAACTCCTTTGGGATCCTCAGCACCGGGCTCACTCCAGTCCCATTTGCACCCTTCCAGGAAGAGGCCGTAGCAGAAGACCTGGGATTCTCAACGGTTTAGGGTTCAGGGTATCGGGTTTAAGGACAGCGGTTAGCTTAGCCAGGTCGGTGCGTTATTCCGCCCACGGTCTCGCATCGGGATTGAAGAGAAACGTGCCACAACCAGGCTATCACAACCTAAAGCCAACGTACAATATTGCTTTGGGCACGTGCCAGCTTAGGCGAGGACCCCATTGTCTGGCTTCGCGACAGGATGCTGGTCCTGTGAACAGTTCAGCGTGTGTGTGGGGCCACTAGAGTACACTCTCGAAGCCTTGCTGGGACTAGGGCCAACGGAGACACCTGCAAGTGCTACATAATCATGGCGCAACGTCTTCGCTGTACGATGTTGTCATCATTGTTGTTGTACCCGTGTCTCCATGCTTCCAACACAAGCTCGTGAAGTGCGGGTTGCTGGGCCGCGCCACACGCCTTCCATAACATGAGCTCTTAAAAACAAGTGCGGATTGCTGGCCCGCACGCCGTCAAAATCCTTTCCAACAAAATCCCTTCAAAAAACAAGTGCGGGGTTGCTAGCCCGCCTTCCGAACCTTTCCAACGCAAACGCTAAAAAATATGTGGGGGTTGCTGGCCCGTACGCCTTCCAAACCTTTCCAACACAAGCCGTGGCGGCTACCGTGCGATGTGAACTTGAGTTTGTGCAGCAACGCTCTGGGCTTTACGATGGTTTGCGCTCCTGACGGTTTGCCAGGACGTGAACATCGCTGCTTTCACGAGTACAGCCGCTGGTAGTGCCACCATGTCGCCGTGCCGTGCTTCTTGGGCAGGGAACATTGGGATCATCTGCTGCGCTTTGAAAGCTGCAACTCAGCAACCTTGTGCACTCCCAGGATCGTTGAACTGAGACTGCGGGCGACACTGCACCAAAATCCCAAGCTCTCTCCTGCGGCATCTCGTAGTCGAAGACCAAGGTGTCGATAGGGATCGTGTACCTGGCTTCAGCTTCCTAAGGTCCCTACATTTCGAAGCCCTGCAGTGCCGTGCCGATTGCAACGACCACAAGTCGAGGCCAGATGTGTGTGGACGGTGGCATCTGTCTATATACTTTGTATATTAAATGATTATTACAAACTATCACGTATATATCTTATTCATGTAAGTTTATATAAGGGCGACCGAAGATTTATTCTCATGCCAGCAGGCCACACATCGACGTGGCACCGAGACTACTGGGAGGGGTGTACCAGCATGGGCTATTGGGCCTTATAATCCCTCTAACCAACCCTATAAAGGGCCTTTTAAAGGGGTTAAAGGGAATAATGACCCATGTGAGTATGGGGCGGGGGCTGGAACGCACAACTCGTGCAAATCCTCGTCGGTCGCATTCTCGGTTTCACTCCCTGAATTGGATCTTACCGGCCCTTCCAGGTTCCTCACGGCATGGCATCCAGATGCACATGGGCACTCCAATCAGAAACCACTGTGAGCACATGCCATTTTTTGAGTTTCACACCGGATTTCAAATTTCATCAAGTCCCACGTGTAAGATGGAAGACGTGCTCTCCCAAATGACCGGCGGGGAAGCTCTTGGATGCGACTAAATATGTCATGTTGAAACGTACTCGACCCGCTGCGTTATATCGGCTTGCGGCAAATGCTACGCCAGATGCTGTCCTAGGTCCTAGGTCCTAGGTCCTAGGTCCTAGGCGTGCAAGCTTGCTGCACCCTCGCCCACCTGCGAGCGAAATTCTGAGCAGCACCCGTTGTGAATGCCTGCGGCTAAACATGCTGGGAGAGAACATGTAAACTAGAAAGAGGGGAAAGAGTGCTGCTGGATCTTTGGCGCGCTTGTGGTCTGTAGCTAGTCTTGCTTCTGGTGAGACGGCTTATATCTGCTCGCCCATGGAGAACTTCTGAGTTGCGATGTTGAGTCAAAAACTGGTCCTTCAAGCGTGTACGTGTGCGCACTGTCCACCTAACAGAAACACGAAGCCTCTTCAGACAATTCGTCACGGGAGCAAGAGGCCCAAGGTTTAGGGTTTAGGGATTAGGGTTGAGGGTCTCTCAACAGAGACATTGGCAGCGTGGACGCTGCGTGGCCTGCGTGAAGTAAATCCCGCTGAGCCAGAAGGTCACAGGAATGCCATTGTCAATCCAGGCCTGTGCAAGATAGTGAAAGTGTTCTAATGGTCTGGATATGGGACCGCAGGTTAAAGCTTCACGGCACTCTTGCTTAAAATCTATAAATGCCTAGCCTTTTATCGGAACTTCAACTTATCGGTACCGGATTCTTGGTAACCTTTTCCCTGCTCCGATAAACCACCCTGTCCAACCTAAGCTGGGACGAGATGTTTGCGAGGCTTTTTGCACTCAATCACCAGAGTTTGGCTTCACCTTCTTGATCATGTTTGGCATTGAGTGCTACACATGATCCCTGCCAGCAAACGTACACCTAAAACACCCCTAAACCTTAAACCTTAAACCCTACAGTAAACCCTAAACCCTAAACCTAGTTTGCACCACGCCTGGAAGAACCTCAGCCGCTCAATCAGGTCCTCAGTTTCATGTGCTCAGTTCTGGGACATAGTTCTGTGCCGTCGTCCATCTATCTCTACATCGCTGTATACTAGATTCCAATAGCCGACATGCAAGTGCAGGCTTGGTGGAAGTTGATACTTAGGGAACACTTTCAAAAAAAGTATCCGATGATTCCATATCGGAAAGCCTCATGCTATGATGAGAGGCGGTGCTGTTCGCACGTGAGGGCCCCATGGTGTCCCGGCAGTCCTTCCTTACCCTAATGTGTGGGTTTAGAGTTTAGAGTTGAGGTTTTAGGGTTTAGGGTATCCGCAATTAGAAGAGGCAATGTTTCGAAACCAAACTGTTCTCAGGCATCAATGTTGCGGTGGGCTTTCGAAACTTTACACACAACGCACACACACACACACACACCCACACACGCGCACACACGCACACACGCACACACGCACACACGCACACACGCACACACGCACACACGCACGCGCACACACGCACGCACACACACACACACACACACACACACACACACACACACACAACACACAACACACACACACACACACACACACACACACACACACACACACACACACACACACACACACACACACACACACACACACACACACACACACACACACACACACACACACACACACACACACACACACACACACACACACACACACACACACACACACACACACACACACACACACACACACACACACACACACACACACACACACACACACACACACACACACACACACACACACACACACACACACACACACACACACACACACACGCAGCACCCTGAGACCTGAACCCAGCATCCAAAAGTTGGGAACATGTCTGGGAAAGTTTGCTTCCT
The DNA here is from genome assembly GCA_905221605.1 of Symbiodinium natans. Lineage (NCBI taxonomy): Eukaryota > Dinophyceae > Suessiales > Symbiodiniaceae > Symbiodinium > Symbiodinium natans. The sequence goes on from CAJNDS010002156.1 coordinate 106,999, forward strand.
TGGATGTTGCACCTCTTACTACGGAAATGTGTGTGTGTGTACCTGTTGACAGCCCGTCCCGCCAAAGAAATCCAGAGAATGGGTCCGGATGTGGACTTCTCGCAGGGTGCGTGTCCCAACCGCGGACATGCAAGGATTGGTTTCATTGGGACGGCTCGGACATTTGCCAGTCGACGTGTGGGAAAGCAATCGGTTCAGGTTTAGGACCTCCCTAGTATTCTCTGCATCTCAGAGGCCCTCAACGTCGTCCTTAGACTTAGACTCTGGTGCATTATATCTGCTACTGTTACAAGTACTCGTTTCTATGTGCATGTCACTGCATGTAGCCGGCGCTCGCCGTCCGGACCACGCGGTTTTCTCGAAGCCTTGGACGAAAATCGTGCTCAAAATCGTGCTCTCGCCGAAAGGCGCAGGCGCGGCGGCACTAGCCGTCCTCGAAACTGTCGTCGCTGCTGGACGTCTGTGTGCCACCAAGTGCGACATGGTCGTCGCTTTTCGATGTCATGTGTTCGCCGACTGCATCCAAAACGCGAAACTGCCGTGGCTTTCGGACTTCTTGGCCACATGTTCTCTCACAGTTTGGGGTCTAGGCTGGCATGATTTGACCGCGCTTGCGCGGAACTTGCCGGGGGTTCAATCAGTTGACAGGGCGCCCAAAGTCAGGCTTGTCCGGTTTCTAAGCTGTTGAAGGCGGTTGAAGTTGAAGCCGCGCTGAGGATGGCGCGTTGGTGTAGCCGCCCAGAGGCTTCAGCGAGGGGTAGCTGTTGGCGAGCCACATGGCTGGCCTTGGAGCCGGCAGATTGAAGGCAAGGTTTGGAGGTTGCCCGAGCACTCCAAAGTGGTTTGTGGAAGTAGTGGGGCGTGCAAGGGTTCAGGGCTTTGCAATGCTTTTGTATACTCTCCACCAGCCTCATAGGACCCTAGCGTCTTGCCATTGAAGATGGACAGGAAGACCTGCTCCAAATCTGGGCCTTAGCACAGCGTTCTGCAAGAGTCTTGGGGGCAGCTCACAATGGTGCGCTGTCCACAAGTTTTAGCACAGCCAGGTGCCTAAACCCTAAGCCCTAAGCCCTAAGCCCTAAACCCTAAACCATAAACCCTAAACCCTAGACCCTAAACCCTAAACAAAAAGCAACCGAGGCGTGGTCTCATCAGAAGGAGTCCCTGAATCGCCTTCTGGATGTCCTTGTGCGCGATATTGTGCCAACGTGGACCAACGCGGGCTCAGTTGAATTTTGTAAACCCCAAACCCCAAACCCCAAACCCCAAACCCTAAACCCTAAACCCTAAACCCTAAACCCTAAACCCTAAACCCTAAACCCTAAACCCCATTCGGAATCCCAGCGTCTCATGTAGAATCTGCAAACTGAGATGGGATGCAGCATGCAGCACAACGACGAAGGAGGAGGGTCTGTGAGGGTCCTTCAACGTTGCAGCGATCACCGTCGTGAGGCCGTTGAAGCGCGTGAGTTCCTCTTGAGCGGCCAGGAAACTCCCGGTTCCGGATTCGCTGTAAAACTTGGCTTGCCCGAATCGAGTTCAAGTTGGGAAGAGGGAAGAGAGACTGAGGCTGAGGAATTGGGAGTTCCAGTGGGGGGTTGCAGTTGGTCAATTGGTGTCGCAAGGTCCGTAGAGTGCACATCTAGCTGGAGTCTGGCGTACTGCTTTGTTAGGTGTCCTGTAGGCCCCGTTCAAGTAGAGATGGAAACATGACCCCCGCAAGTTGTTTCTTTCGCTTCTTAGTGGTCACCAGAGCGATCTCAAAAACTGGTCAAGAGCAAAAGCCTAGGCTCCCGTCAGCACAAAGTACACGCGTAAGGTCCACGTAAGGGTCCATGTAAGCAACAGGTTTGGGCGTGTCTCGCAAGAGCTAAGTTTCGGGACTGTGGCCAGGCTTCTGACTAGCAGGTGTGAGCATGACAGCATGTTTGCACTATGTCTGGAAATCCGCGTAAGCTGCAGATAAGCTAAGCGCAAGCTCTGCATAATTAAGCTGCGCGTGTCAACTGGGACCGGCTGGCCATTGAACTAACTGATTGTCTCTGCCTTGTCTCAGTGGCGCACAGTGTTCATGGTGGCCATGATAGGCAACGACTCTGTGTCAGATTTTGCGTCTGAACCCCCTCGTTCGTTGTTCGTTGCGGCTTACAATGGGAGGCGTCTCTGCCCCCACCCCCGCCCCCCACCTGCAGAACCACAGAACGACACGCAGCCCAAAACACAAATCTCCCAGTCTCCCAGCCGAAAGGCCTGAATGAGAACGGTATTCATGGACTCTTCGTACATGGTGGGATACCTGCCCGGTCTTGGGCTGGCCCCCGAAAAATGCAATGAGCAGACATCTTTCATCCTAAGCCCTAAACCCTAAACCCTAAACCATTAATGCTCACAAGACCTTAGTGAGTCTTGCGTCTATGTCGGCTGCCGACTTGGCTGCAGGCGAGAAGAAGCCGGTCATATGCGATTGGAAAGCCGGAACCCGTTCTGGATAAGTAAACTCATGAGAATCCCTGGTCTTGAGCTTGAACCTCCGGCCTAACCAAGACCCTAAACCCTAAACCCTAAACCCTAAACCCCATCGTGGTGCAAGGCCTCTTCTGCACCTCCACCAGGTCGAACTGTTCCGGCAGCCGCCGCAAGATGTCATTGGCAGCCTGGGTTGCATGTCGTGTAGGGTTTAGGGTTTAGGGTTTGGGGTTTAGGGTTTAGGGTTCAGGGTTTAGGGTTCAGGGTTTAGGGTTTATTGCGTTGGGCCAAGTTGGCCTACAAGCTGAGCCCATTGTGATGACAGTGGCCATGGTGCGGTCGTGTACGCTATGTCTCACTCTCAGCCAACTTATTCTGCTGCTGCCTTGAAGCCCAGAACGCTCCAACCCAAGACCCAAAACTGATGGAGCCTCGCCCACTGTCTCCTCTGCCGATGAGCCCCCGCTGCCGGAGGCCTGCAAAGCATAAGGCTTAGGATGTTGCTTAGCACGGTGATCAACTCGTGACATGGCCTTTTGATACAATACGAAATGCCCAACAGCCCAATGGCTGCCTAGACGCTCTTTGCATGTTTCCAGACTCTTCTTGGTTTCGGGTACTTCTGAACAGAACCGGGGCCACAGACTGAACATCCTTGCTCTCAGCTTTCAGATAGAGGCCCTGGTTTGCTCAACCTTGACATGCGAGCATTGCTTGGCACAACTTATGGCACAGCGCATGGAACTTGCCAGGTGAATCTTGAGCTGACCCCCCCTGGCTCCGACTAACTCCCTGACGGACTTGCCTGGCCCACAGTCAGAAGCAGGCTTTCCATCATAGCCTCGGCTGTGTAGGCATCAGGGGAGCCACATCAGTCATTCTCTGACGATGCAAAGCAATCAAGCTGCGAAGCGGTGATATTTCATGTTGTTGCCTTGCGCTTTCCTGAAGAAAATGCGTCATCATTGGAACCCCTGAACACGCTAGTTTTGGCACAAGATAGCACACCCCAATGGACAGACAACCTAGAAGTGTGCAGGATCAGATGTTCAGCTCAAACCCGTTTCTTGAGCTAGCGCCCAGGGCCATGAGCCTGTGCTCAGGAAAGCTTAAGCTTGCTCTGGCAAAAACTTGCGCCCGGCTGGCTCATACTACCCTCCTGATTCTTGACGGCTCCAGCTTTAGGAATGGAGCACAACCCGGAAACCACATTGCACAGACGTGGGTGTCGACCACATGCAGTCCCAAGAGCATAGGTCTCATTCTGCTCGCGCGTGAGATTGGCGTTCGTGTGGAAGCCTGCAGCAGCTTCTCTCCAGAGCGTGAAGTTTGCAAAAAACATCTAGGAGTAACTACAATCCTGGGTTCCAACATTGCTAGGGCCTTCTGCCACCCTGTGTGTGAGGTGCTGCAAAGTGGCAGCAACTACACCTGAGATCACCTGAGGGAACCTGCCCAGAACGACTGACAAGCTTGGAGCTTGCCCCGTCACACACTTCTGCAATCCTGTGCAATGCTTTTTGACAGAGCCCAAAGAACTCAAATCCATTGCCACAAGCCAAAAGCTCACGAGGCTCAAGGCAAACAGAGGCACATGAGGCACAAACCGGAGTAAGTTCAAGATCACGCAGAGAAGTGCTCAATTACCTTGTGTTGCTGTTTCAGACGCGAGTACCCGACAGCGAATTAGCTTCTTTGCTCAAGATGAGGTTATATGCAGGTCTGAACAGTCCTGTATAAGAACCACTTCCCTGCAGATCCCAAGCGAACCGACACAAAAGACCACAAAATCCGAATGTCATTCTGGAACCCCTGCATTCCGGCGCACCGTAGATTCCCGGAGGGGTCGTCATCGGCGTGTGTCGGATGTTTTCGAGCGTCTCCTGCGTGCAACTCGACTTACACGTCCGTGACTGTCACGGGTTGAAGCGGAAGGAGGAATGAATAGAAACGCTGATAACGGTGCTGTGCTTGCTGCGTAGCGGGCTTCCCGCTCATTCCCCAAACAAGTGGGACAGCTACGACGCTCTCTAATGCGATCGTGCACCAAAGACAATACGGATACAGTGGAGACATGCAGAGAAGGGAAGATTGGATCCCCGAACCTCGCTTCAAAAGAGATCCAAGCACTCCAAGCTCAACATACCCTAAACCCTAAACCCTGAACCCTAAGCCCTAGAGAGGGGACTGTTGTGAGGCGGAGCTTTTTTGAATGTGATGCAGTGTTTTGGACTAAGTTCATTTTGTTGCGAGTGCAAAGCAGATGTACGGATTACTGGCGACGTGCTGCAGACGGCTTCTTGCGAGCAGCAGCTGGCTTCTTATGGGCCTTGAAACGGCATGCTGCAGACGGCTTCTTGCGAGCAGCAGCTGGTTTCTTGTGGGCCTTGCCTCTACGTTGGCGCGCAACAACATTCGTGCGGCGGCCAATGTGGACGGCTACATCCTTGAGGTTCTCATTGTAGAACCTGCAAGCCTCTGCTACCCAAAACTTGTGCGAATGAGGCCTGAGCGAATTGAAGAAGAAGTTCAGGCTACGGATCCAAGCATTGAAAATTTCTGGGATGTTTGTGCGTACGTTCTGGCAGCGTCTCTTGACAGCTCCAGTCCAGTAACGTTTGGAACATTTATGATTTGGAGCATGAAAGGCGTCCACCACGTAGTACTTGATGTCGCTGAAGACATCGGGATGGTTTTTCTTCACGTACTGTTCAAAGTGGCATGCGTCGTCATGCAGGAGCAGATCGACCTTCATTCCCGGGAGAGATTGGGCAGGGGCGGTGACGATTTTGATGGCGAGGAATCCGAAGAGGAATCAGAAGAAGAATCCGAGGAGTCATCCGAAGACTTGTTGTCCACAGCGATGTTGGCCTTCTGGTTCGGGATGTTATGGTCCTTCTCGTGGGCGGATGGGGCGCTGTCTACGACGGTTGGCGCGCCATTCTCGATAGCTGGGGCATGGTGCTTCTCCTCATTCTCGTCCTTCTTATCCTCGATGGCCTGGGGCTTTCCGTCGGGCTTCTTATCCTCGATAGCCTGGGGCTTTTGGTACCGTAAAGACCGCGTGAGCGTGGCAATCAACTTCTGCTCGGCCTCTGGGTTCCACGCCCCATACACACCCGTGGGCTGGATGTGTGTCTTGACTTGCGCATGCGCTATTTGTGATGCCAACGTCCGAGCGCTCAAAGGCATCCTGGAGGGATGAGGTGTAATGGTGCCACTGCGGATTTGAGCCATGATGTGATCACGTAGATCTCTTTTCCCACTCTGATCCTGTAGGTCTTCCTTGGCATCGCATGGAAAGGAGGCATTGTGTGAGGATGCCGTAGGTGTAGTCGTTGATGGAACCAAGGTGAGATTAGCCCGGCCCTGCTCAAAGCTGACGAAGCCCTGGACAGCAAGCGGCTGAGAAGACATGGCTTTGACTTGATATTTTTTTGAACCAATTGTGGCTGTGACGGGGAGATCCATGTTTCAAAACAAGGGCTGTGTTTCGAAACAAAGGCTGTGTTTCGAAACAGGGAACTTCCGAATAACATGTCTGGAAATACGTGAAAGCAAACCAACTGTGGCACAGCTACGGCTGTTACGCTTGAGGGGGGGGGGGACTCCTGCCAAGATGGGCCAACTTCCAAGGACCCCCTCCCCCCCCCCCCCCCAAATCATGTATGCCAAACATCACGGTCAAGATTCCCACTTATGAAAGGACTGTTGTGAGGCCATAAGTTTAAAGTTGTAAGCGTTTACTAACCCCTAAACCTTATTAAATGATTGAAAACTACTCAACAACTCCGCCTCACAACAGTCCTTTCTGAAGCCCTATACCCTAAACCCTGAACCCTGAACCCTAAACCCTAAACTGAGGGAGCATGCGAGTGTACTCCGAGCCTCCAGGGTACCGGGCGGGGGCACCGTGAACTCAGGATGTTCCGCACAGAGCGGATGGCCTTCGACACAGAGCTGCGCATCTTAAGTTGAGGGCAAACCACCCTACAGCCCCGTGGCATCTCAAAAGATCCATGCCGGAGGTAAAATACGTTAAAGAACGCCAGCTTCTAAAGAACTACATGGAGGCCCTGCCAGCTACAGCACACCGACATGTGCCTAATTTCAGAACGTTTTTTTAGCTGGAACACAGACGTTAGGGTACAAGCTTTGACTCGCGACGTGCTGATGCCCCGTGATCTCAAGATCACATCCTGGCTTTTGTCAACAGTATCGCGGCAGGTTCGGGAAGAAAGCGTGAGGCAAATGTCGGGCATTAGAAGCTTCCTGCCTCTTTTGATTTTAGGGCGTTGGGGCTTCTAGCCTTTACGACGGGCTCGAGCCTGAGAGAGGCCGCATCGTCTAAGTTGGCAAGTTCGTGGCCGGAAACCTCTGGGGTAGATGCTACTCCTACCGGAGCATGCATCCCGACAACCGGCCTTGACGCGGCCCGGACTAGGGCGTCATCACACCGAAACACAAGAAGAGGCGGGCCGACTCCGAGACGCCGAAGCAGCTTGGGAGCACCGGAGCCGGGAGCATGCAGAGAGCTTTGGCAAGAAATAGCAAGAATAAGCGGAAAGCTGCCCCTCCAGTTCAATTTTGGTCCGGTTTGTCCATAATCGCCCCTGCAGCTCGCCATCATTCCATCACAATAGTGTGGGACAACTAATCAGGATCTGTCAATCACCAGATGCTGCAAGGCACTCACTACGTTCGCTATCAACACAAACCGGCCAAACCCTAATAGACTAGCCAGCGTATCAAGGATATCAAGTTCTCCCAAAGTACTTAAACGTGACAGTATTTGCAAACGTATAGCAGCTTAAGCACCCGCACCGGGTCCGCAAGACCCAGACCTGTGCTTGTTTTTTGGGGGAGGAGGCGTATACAAAGCATTGCGCTGGTAAACGTAGTTGAGGTCAGGCTTTACATTGGTCTTTGTGCCTGGCTTGAGCACGTCGGCATTGTAGTAATCCAGCAGCAGGATCATCAGAAGGCGCCGATCCTTCTGCTAAAGACTGATCGAAGGGTGGAACATTGAGAAGGGTAGAACGTTGAGTGCTTCGAGCACATGAGATTTGCGGAACTTGAGCCCTGCGATCAAAGATGTCAACACTCCGGGATTTTGTCTCTTGTGGTCACGACAGAGTGGAGCCACTGAGCATGTATCGTTGCTTTGAATGGCCCTCCTTCCTTATGCTGGGGCGGTTTCCATGCTGGCGGGGTAGTACCAAGACAAGGCCTCACGAGCGAAGAGCGAAGTCTTCCTGACTCGGTCAATTAATCGGGCTGCTGCGTTTTTACTGCTATCTCCCGAGCCCTAACTTAACCACCCGGTCTGCCACAGCATTGTTGAGCAGGGCACCCTTGCTTAGGGCCCTTGTCGGCAGAGGTCCCTGTCCAAGGACTTCTCCCAACTTACCGTCGGGGATTGAGACTTCTTCGAACTCACGCAGTGATTTTGGCTTTCAGGCGACTAGTGCCTGTGGACTCGTGCAGAATCCCAGAAGCTCCCAGCAACAGAATGCACCACCGTGTCTACCATGTCTCCTGCGCTTCCGTCACGCGACCACCATAGTTGCACTCGCCAGCCAAATAGTTGATGGCCTCCGAGATTTCAAATTTCGAAGCCCGAGCTTGGTTTGCTTCATGTTCATGCTTTTGCTGTAGAATGGCACATGTTTCATGACAGGGGACTCACAGCAACACGTTCTAAGCAGAAGAACCGTCAGCCGCCAACGCACTGCGTCAACTCAGAGGCAGCAGCTTAAGTGAAGCCTTGTACTGAATCTGCTCAGGGGACTCATCGATGAACATCTGGAGCTGCCTCGCCGAAATTCTCAGGTCCTGAGCGAAACGGAACAACAGCAATAGTCGCATTGCCACTATGCCCCCCCCCCACCCCAAAAAAAAATGGGACTGCTCTCATCGCCTGTATCCTGTATACGGGCCGGCATGTTGCGACAAGCTTGCCTTGAATAAAATAGGCCATATTCTAGAGCGATGCATGCCCATATCAACGAAGGCGAGGAAAACCCCGGAAAGAAAGCTCCCCCGAATTGTAGGTTTGGCCCAGCTGCGTTCTGGGTGAACTCATACGGAATGTTCCAGCCTCAACTGCGGAAATTAAGGGCGTGGACCCCACTGAGCTGCTTGGAAAAGCTCCTGACGGACTTTTACAAGTTCAGCAGCCATTTCCTGCTCTGGTCTTTTCTGCTTTAGCGGCTACGCGTCACTCAACGCGCATACTCAGGCCCTCAATCCCACGTGCGGCAATCAAACACCCCCCTCCAGCTGCTGAGTTCGGTGGCCTAAAGGACCGAAGAGACGACGCTCCTGTGAAGGGCGGGATGTTTGCACTAAGTAGTAGTTAAACTACGTGCCTCGAGATTTGTGCACTAACTAGTAGTTAAACTACATGCCTGGAGATTTGAGCCGCGGTCAATCTTACTTGTTAAGCTGAAGGACATGGATGTTAGGGTTATCGTTTTCTGCGTGTCCCACATCGTTCTGAAGGTTAAAAAGCTCTTCCGCTAATTTCATACTAAGCCCCTTCATAGCATATACTAATCATCATGTTGGGGTCATCGTTCTCTGCGTGTGCCCCTATCGTTCTGCAGATCAAAGGCCATCAAGCCATACATTGATGTCCGTCCCTTCCTAAAGGACATCCACACTAGTTTTGACGGTCGCTCATTTGGGTTTTTTTTTGCGGCAAACCGTTGAAACTTTAGGCCTTGGGGTTGATACTTCTTGCGCACTCTTGCAATTCTCCTCACCTCGTGCTCCAAGGCTGAAGGGAGTTGCAAATCTGCAAAAAAAGGGGGGCTTGTGGATGCTTTGTTCGCTGGCCCAGGCTTTGTGACTGATGCACAAACTTGCTCAAAGCACTCACAGTCGCCCAGATACTCGTGCAGAAAGCAAACCCTAAACCCTAAACCCTAAACCCTAAATCCTAAGCCCTATACCCTAAATGCACACTCAGGACTCTCAGGACTCATACTCCACAGTACAAGTAGAGTTTTGTTGGCAAGGGTTGCGCAGTGAAGGCCAAGGCCTTGTGCTCTCGGTCTCCTATACTCGATGCATATTGGAGAGCCTTGGTGCAGTGACATGTGTGCAGAGAAGCCATCATAGCTAGGCTGCCCAGTAACCTAGGCTTAAAAAAGGGTGCCCTTTTTTGCTTAAAGGGGTTTATAAGGGAACCTAAACCCCCAAAGAAGGGAATAAGGGTACTACTGGGCATCCTAGATAGGCAACTCCACACATGTGAACGCCTTTCACCTGGATCGCGCTCTTTTGCTGGAGCTGGACCCAGGTCGTTTCTTCTCACCCTCCTCGTCTTGTGAAGCCTTCCATCATGCTCTGCATCCCCTGCATCATCTGCCGCACTTTAGGCTCCATTCCGCTGGGTGCCCCTCTTATTTCTTGCAGATATTCTGGGCTCGCAGGCGCCCATGACATCGCGGGCAGTTGCTAGGAGGGTCAGTCAGCTGGCTCCCGGATGCATATTGCATCCCTGCCAGTGTGAATCCATCGCAGCACAAGAGGGTTTATAGGGTTTAGGGTTTAGGGTTTAGGGTCATGCTACTTGTGACAGCTTTGTAACTGACACGCCTACCTCAAACGACAGCGTGGCCCCATAACAAATTTGAGTGGCTCTCCTGCTTTCATGCATAGTTCAAGGCTCCCGGATGTACGGGTGGCGGCTTGTCAGGGCCCTTCCATCTGCTAGGATCCATTAATACCCGCAACTATTCCACCGTTCTTGGCTCCTCAGGCGAGAACTATTACCTCGTGCTTGTGATCAACCCTGCGCCGCGACCCTGTTGCTGCAAACCCGAAACTCCTGGATGACGGCATGGAAAAAGCAAAGCGCGTAGAGTAGCCGCTTGAAAGCCTGGCCAAGAAAGGGGGGGGGGGGCATTTGCACTGGATGGTGCTGGAACGTGCTTGGGTTTTCATCTTTGCTCAAACGCGAGACATGCAGAACAGATTGCATGCGATGACCTTAGAAACGCCCGCCATCGGGCAATTAAAGATGATTTTTCAAGCCAAGGAGCCTCCGGATTTTTGCACGCCTCGAAGAACTCCTCGTTGCTGATAGGGTCCTTAGTGAAGTGGGGAAGAACAGCGTAGCAGCCTTCAACACAAACTAAGCATCAGAAAGCCTTGCAGACTGCTCATTGTTGTGGAAAGGATGTCGAACTGATGCAAACTGTCTCGCCCAAACGCTCCAACTCTCAATGGGGCACGCCCCCCAAACCCACGAGTCATTGTTACATCAGTGCGTGTCAAATGCCTCCCTTGGTGTTACTTCAATGTCCTTTTTGTACTTGCGCACAACATTCAGCACTTGAATCTGAGCACTTCCACCCCAAAGATCGGCCCAAGGTTGCGCTGGGGTCGGCGCCATCAAGTAGGACCCCTCGAGGTTCATCCGCAGGCCCTGAGGAGCCTCATTGGTGATCTTCACCTGCGGCTGGTGGATTCCTCTGCGAGTCGTCGTACATTTTTTCACCAAGTGGGTCAGCGGGCTCCTCCTATACAAGAGGCTTCTACAACTAGAAAAAAAGACACCAGGCGAGGGGAGGGGGGGAGGCGGGGGGAGCGACCCACAGCCGATCTCAGCATTGCCTTGCTTTTTGCCGATTCATGAAGAGTTTACAAGCCCTAAGTTGCAGTTGCCATTGCAGGTTCTTCAACACCAGCCATCGAGTGCAACCGCATGCATCATTCAGCTACACATGCTTGCGTGTTCGAGGGTATGGATATTTGATTTAGGTACGAGTATCTAGCGGCAGGTAGTCAATGCCTTGCAATGCTTGTGCACAAGTACTTTGGAATGAGAACTTGAGGCTAAGGGCTTGCTCAAGCCCAGCAAACTTGCCATCGCAATATCAAGCGAGAGCACAGCAAAACGGCAAGAAGTCGGACGTGGGCACGTCCTCCTTATCATCCCTGCTCGGACGCAGAGCTGATCTCAGAGTCTCTTCGGCTCTCGAAGTCTTCAAGCATAAACTCAGAGCCAGAGGAACCGAATAACCGAATAAGCCCGATTTTGCTGGGCGTCCCGGCACTGTTCTGCAGAATTGCGACCTGGGCAAGCAGTGGGCTCCTGGATTTCGCAAGCAAAAATCTGGCGGGCGAAGATCACCATCCTACATTCCTAAGAGTTGGAGGTAACGACGGAATCGGGGATGTTAAGCTGTCGGCTCTAGCTGGAGAGGAGCTCTCCGCAATTGCCCCCGCACAGCAATTGTCAGGGTAAGGCTTTAGGGAAATGGCTCCACATGGCTCCACTCTGCCAACGTAAGCTTTAGTTATCAGGGCCCCCAACCCCTCCATCGCAAAACCGCCTGCTTCCACCTGGCCACCTTCTCACCCGCAGCCCTAACTCCGGACAAAACCCCGAGTTCGCAAAGTCCGAAACCCGATGTGTCAAAGCGCCCCGCCGGGAACTTGTCTGATGGGTAAGACGTGAGCCAAAGCCTGGCAGAGATACCGAAAATCTCCGATGGCTGCCTTCGGCTTCTGCTGACGGGTGGGATGAGATGTCCGATGAGTTTGAACTTATGATGACCTATAGGACGGCTTCAAGCCACTGCGCTCCTTAATGGGCTTGGATGGGGATGGTGAGCTTTTCGTCCGACTCCCTATCCAACGCTGGAAGAAAAGAAGAAACCCATCAATTCACACGATTAGTGAAAGGCCCCGCATGAGCTCCCACTAAAATAATAGTAGTTCTAACAATATGAATAATAAACATAAAATCATAAGAATGAAAAGATATAGTAATAATAATAATAGTTATAGTAATAGTTATAGTAATAGTAATAGTAATAGTAATAGTAATAATAATCATGATGATGATAATGATAATAAACGCCCTGAAGGCTGGAGCTTTCAGACTGCCAGCGCGGCCGGAAGTCGGAGTTCGTCTGCTTCGGATCCATTTGCTCCTCACCAGAGGAGGGTTTAGGGTTTAGGGTCTAGGGTTTAGGGTTTAGGGTTTAGGTTGCGGAGATCTTTTTTTTGAGCTTCACGTTCAGGAGGGTTGGGCAGGGGCAGTCCCTGACCGTGTTTGACCGTGTGCGAAGTTGCTGTTGCCGGTACTGGCCGGTACCGATACAGCACAGCTTCGCAGATGAATAGGAGGTAGGAGGCCCTAAACCCTAAACCCGAAACCCTAAACCCTAAACCCTAAACAGGATTAGGGGGACCCTTGGGGACATAGACCCTCTCAATGAGGTCCATCCTTCATAGCCCCAGAAGGGCCAACTTTCAAGGGTCTCTCTAATCCCACATAGGAATAAACTGCACATGTGTGTACTGATATAGCCTAGGGTTTAGGGTTTAGGGTTTATAAAGACAAGTGCAGCCAGGGCTCCAGAATCTTATCCAACTTCGGCATCCAGGAGGCAAAGAGGTGACAGTTCTGCAGCAGAACCTGCGAGCACGGGTTTTATGAGGGGGTTCAGGGTTTAGGGTTTTATGAGGGCTTTGGGGTCGAACTTGTGCACAAGTCCCATCCCCAATGCTTGTCTTTCGGCAACAACGACAAGGCCAACGACGAGAACAACACATGCAGACCCGTCCACCCGTTCGTCTAGATAGAGAGAGAGAGAGATGTAAATATATACACATATACATATATATCTATATATATATACATATACATGCATGCATACATGCATACATACAATATACGTACTTGCCTCACCGAAGACCCGCCAACTAGCAGCCTGAGTGGGAAATTGATCCTGACTTCCTGTTCCCCAGAAATGCGTCAATGTGCTCCCAACGACTCCAGCCGAACATCATGAGCACTCAGCCCTAAACCCTAAACCCTAAGCCCTAAACCCTAGAACATCCCGAAAGCTGTCAAAAACAAAACAAAGATGCATCCCCTTGCCGAGGCCCTGGCCCAGCTCCCGTTTTGTGTGGCATCGGCCAGCAGCCTCTCTGCTTTGGGCCCCTGGCCCTGACCTTGGGTTCAGAGCCGGATGCTTTCATAGCTATGTTATTCGTCTGTTTAAGAAGTCGGTGCAGGTTGAGGCTTGTTGTTTTGGGTTCTTGTTTCCAGGATGGGCTATTGTACCCTATAATCGCTTAAAAGGCCCTCTACAGGGTCCTGTCTTGAGGGCTTTTTGGCCATGTCGGCTGCAGCATTTGACCGGCCTCCTTGCCCTTAATTGGGGTTGAAGGGTTCAGGATTCGGGGGATCTTCGAAGGCTTAGCATCCCTCCAAAAAATTGGGCTTTGGCTTGGAGACAAAGGGCTCCTTGTTTGGAGGGGGAGGAGGAAGGGGGGGAGGGGGAGTAGAGCGCCCAGTATGTTCAGCGCGAGTAGACGTGGCAAGGCTCCAGGCTTGAAGGCTAAGCCCGTAAAGAAGTCACGCTATCCAGGGCTTGCAGGCACAAAGCTCACTCCTGCCTGGGGCCTGCAAAGCAGCCCCCCCCCCCCCCCCCTCCCCCCACTTCGAAGTAGAGTGGGGTGCCGCTGGCTTAGGTTGAGCTTCTGACCGAGCACAGAAAGGTACAGAAAACAGCAGCATGAAGAAAAAACAAAGTTGGATCACGGCTTGTGCCATGATCAGGGATTCCCCTAAACCCTAAACCCTAAACCCTAAACCCTAAACCCTAAACCCTAAACCCTAAACCCTAAACCCTTAACCCTAAACCCTAAACCCTAAACCCGAAATCCGAAACCCTCAACCCTAAACCCTAAACCCTAAACCCTAAACCCTACATGTGCAGCCGTGGCGCCAAGGGAGAGGCTGTTGATCTCCCTGCCCTGACGAAGGAGGCAAAGACAAACCCCTAAACCCCCCAAACCCCCCTAAACCCCTAAGCCCCTAAGCCCCCTAAAGCCCTAAGCCCCTAAGCCCCCCTAAGGCCCCCAACCCCTAAGCCCTAAGCCCCTAAGCCCCTAAGCCCCTAAACCCCCCTAAGCCCCTAAGCCCCTAAGCCCCTCAGCCCCTAACCCCAAAACCCCTAAACCCCAGCCAAGTTCAATCTGCCGTTCTGACCATTCGGTCTCGGCTTGGCGCCCACACTCTACCATTTGCTTAAGAACCCCCTCTCCCCCCCAAACAAAAAACACAATCCCTTTATGATTACCCTTCTAAGGAACATATTGTTCATTTTTTTGGGTTCTTAAGCAAAATGGTAGCACTGTGGCAACATTTGGCAACCCTGACTGCACCGAACCCGAGGAGCCCAAAAAAGATACCCTAAACCCTAAACCCTAAACCCTAAACCCTAGGTTCAGTGCTTTGGGTTTATAGAAACAGCAGTGCATGTGGCAGATTATGAAACTTGCGGTCCCTCATTTTGAGGGTCCAGCGTATATCTAGGGTACGGGAGAAAGGCTTAGCTTTCAGGGCTTTAGTCCAGAAAATTTGGATTTTGATTGACAACAACGACGACATACACCACAGGGCATTGCTGCGCAAACCCCTAACTCTGAACCCTTATAACCCTAAACCTAAACCCTGAACCATAAACCCCCTGTCGGCTCCCACCCTAAATTTGTATACTGTTACTCATCGCAACAAGAGAGCCACTTCCATGTGGCCGTTCCGAGTTGCGATGAAAAGTGGCGTGGCCCCATCAGAAGTCGCCAGGTCCTTGTCCGCACCAAACTCCAGCAACAAACGTGCCACTTCCAAGTGGCCGTTCTCAGCTGCAATGTACAATGGCGTGGCTCCATTTGCGAAGACCAGGTCCTTGTCTGCGCCAAACTCCAGCAACAATCGTGCGACTTCCAAGTGGCCGATCTCAGCGGCGATGTACAGTGGCGTGGCTCCATCTGAAATCGGCAGGTCCTTGTCGGCACCAAACTCCAGCAACAAACGTGCCACTTCCAAGTGGCCGTTGTAAGCTGCCATGGAAAGTGGCGTGGCTCCATGTGCATCGGCCACGTCCTTGTCCGCACCAAACTCCAGCAGCAAGCGTGCCACTTCCAAATGGCCGTTCTGGGCTGCGAGAAAAAGTGGTGTGGCTCCATCTGACCTCGCCGGGTCCTTGTCCGCACCAAACTCCAACAACAAACGTGCCACTTCCAAGCGGCCATGGTAAGCTGCCATGGAAAGTGGCGTGGCTCCATGTGCATCGGCCAGGTCCTTGTCCGCACCAAACTCCAGCAACAAACGTGCCACTTCCAAATGGCCGTTCTGGGCTGCGAGAAAAAGTGGTGTGGCTCCATCTGGCATCGCCGGGTCCTTGCCCGCACCAAACTCCAACAACAAACGTGCCACTTCCAAGTGGCCGTTGTATGCAGCGAAGATCAGTGGCGTGGCTCCACGGTCTTCAACTTGGTCGGTGGCCGCACCAGCTTCGAGCAGCAGCCTTGTGGCGACTTGCCTGTCAGACCTAGCTGCAACGTGCAAAGCTGTCATGTTGTGTTGCGCCGTTCGGTTTGGATCTTGGGGTCGCTGCAAGATCGTTTCTACTTGCATTGCATCGTCTGCTTCCGCTGCATGGAGCAGCCTGTCAATATCACCGACAGAAGTCTCGGCAAAGTCCAGAATTACCAGGTGCAATAGGCAAGGTGCTTCCAGAACCGCCTCTTCGGGCAAAATCTGCCCGTCTTCTTGCAGGAGCCGTTGTCGAAACCGGTTATGCCCACAGAGCTTTTGGAGATGGAGATTTAGGGCGCGCACGTGGCCCGTAGCAGTGGCGCCGGCAATACTCAGCAACTTCTCCGGCTCCAGGCACGCCACCTCTTCCCCAGTCGTCATCATCTGAATACGCAACATTGCTGCAACCTAGAAGCAAATTGTCACTCCATCCCTATGAGGGTTTAGGATGGTAGGGTTTAGAGTTTAGGGTCTATAGAGTTTAGGTTTTAGTGTCTGGGGTGTGGTGAATTACTTGACAAAGGGTGACAACTTAGTTGCTGAGTTCATAAGCCCCAAAAAGTTGCACACGTTCAGTTCTATAGGGGATTATAGTATCCCAAGAAGTGTAAAGTGTACTCACTCTCACTCAGCTACTCATACAAAGGGTGGAGGGTTTGAGTGAAGAGGGCGGGTCGACCGTTGCCAGGTTTTGGGCATTCATGGGGTTTCGGGTTGAGGGGTTAGGGGTTTAGGGTTTAGGGGTTTGGGGTTTAGGGTTTGGGCTTTCAAATCCGGGCTTGGGCATTCCGTGGGGGGGCCTTGGGCCTTTGTAGGGTTTCCCCAAAGAACCAAACAAAACTTGAAGTTGAAGCACGCCAGATTCTAGGGACTCCCCCCCCCCTCCCCTGGGTTTTAGGATAAGGATTTGGTGTATGGCAATTGTAAACCAAAACGAGACGAATAGAAACAGCAGTGCATGTGGTAGATTCTCAAACTTGCGGTCCCCATTTTCAGGCTCCTCCGTATATCTAGCGTGCCAGAAAAAGGTTTACAGTTCAGGACCTACATTCAGAGAACCCAGAATTTGAATGATACCAGAAACGACATACACCACAGGGCATTGCTGCGCAAACCATGAACCCTAAACCCTACACCCTATACACCCTCAACCCTAAACTCTAAACCTTAAACCCTTCCTCGAATCCTACAGGTCCTACAGCAGACATGTAAATTCCTGTATAAGCTTAAAGTGCCAGGTATACACATACAAATATAGACATGAGTACGCACATGAACCACAATACGCAGCCTCGGTAGAGGCCATTCGACTCTCCCCGCGACAGGGTGGTAAGAGGCCTTACAGGGCCTGCGGGCAAGGCGTAGTTTAGGGTTGAGTTTAGGGTTTAGGGTTTAGAGTTTAGGGTTTAGGGTTCCGAACCCTAAACCCTAAACCCTAAACCCTAAACCTTCGTTAGGTACTCCGAGGCTTCGAGGCAGAGCCAAAAACAACGCGCCTTCTCGGAAGCGAACATGTAGAGAGCGGATGATGGGTCGGACCTGAAGCCACACGATCCCCGGAGCATCCTTCGCATTCCTTCAAACCTCCAGTTCCCTTTAGGGCTTATTGGGTTTAGGGTTTAGGGTTTAGGGTTTAGGATTTAGGGCTTATTCCCTAATCTGCTCCTTCCATCCGCCTAGCATCCTGCCTCACATCCTCAATTTCTATAGCCGTATGACAACAACTGCCAAAGCCTGGGATTCCACAACTCCTTCATCATGTCTCTGGACACGTTAAGAGAAAATAGGGTGGGGGATCGACGTTTAGGGTTTAGGGTTTAGGGCTTAGGTTTTGCAATCCACAGAGAGTTATGGCCAAGACGGCGGACACGAAAATGACGAGGGGGGCATGGCTTGGTGAACTCACCGATACCTGCCACTCTTCTCAAGCCAGCGGCATGCAGCTTTCGCCCAAACTCTGCGCCTGATTCATAGTTAGGCCCAATCCCAAACCCAAGACATGCAAGAATCTCTAGCGCCCAAGCCCTACTTGTGCGTGGATGGTGCGGTTCAGCCGAGTGCGGCGCCCAGGAGACAGCACGAAGATCAGGGGTGAGATGGTGGAAGAGTCTGCATAGCCTGGGCTCAAGGCTGAGGCCCCCAGAATGAGCGCTGGCTCTCAAAGATCGGGGGGGGGGCTTCAAGTGTAGGGTTTAGGGTTTAGGAGGGTTTTAGGGTTTTAGGGTTTAGGGTTTCGGGTTGAGGGTTTAGGGTCTGAGGTGGCTCTACTCTGACTCTCATTGATCCCTCTCAGCATCTGCGAACATCCCAGCTGACGTTGTCAAGAAGTCCAGTCGGCTTCCTCGCAAATCTTTGCTGCTCAGGGGCTGCCGGCAATGTCGAAGGGCGGAGGCGTGACAAACTTCTCACCAATCTGACCAGTCGCAAGGGTTGGCATCTTTAGGGTTTGTTCGGTATAAACCCTAAACCCTAAACCCTAAACCCCAAACCCTAAACCCTAAACCCTTACAAACCCTGAACAGACTTTGCGAGCTTAACGGCTTTACGCATTAGGTATGGACTGCATGTGAAGGACAATTTGAAGCAGCCAGGGATAGGCAGCAGGTGATCAGATCTTGAGACTCTCTTGAGTCTGGGTTTAACTTGTGGAGCTGCTCCGCTCTGTTTCTGTCATCTTGGGATTCTTGCGAGAATCCACGCAAGTGTGGCATACTGGATCGCACTGAATAATAATACCTGATACAAGTACCCCTCCTTTGCTAAGCCATTGTCAGGGAGCTGGTAGATTACCCTAAACCCAAACCCTAAACCCTAAACCCCACTCAGCCATGGCCTCGTCGGTTACGTAGCCCAGCACCGCCGGCAAGACACGATCGGGGCGCACACACCTCGAGGCACTGGTGTGCTAACTTGCTAGCACTTCGAAGGTGGACCTTTTTGGGTAGTCATATCAGTTCAAGTGACAAACTGCATTGAGTGCATTCAGCAAGAAACTCGTTCGAATCGTCACAGGAATCATGATCTTTAGCCATGGACTGAAAGCTCTACAGAACATGCACAAGCATCGACTTAACCCTAAACCCTAAACCCTAAACCCTGAACCCTAAACCCTAAACTGCTTAGGTACACATCCTGGCCTGAGCACGAGGAGCTTCTGGAAGCCCGATAGGTCTAGCGGCGGGTGGTGATTTTGCAGAAGGCGGAAATCCATTGTGTGCAGGGTTATAGGAACTATTTTGCAGAGCCTCGGGGCTTCGCACCCTAAACCCTAAACCCTAAACCCTAAACCCTAGGCCCTAAACCCTAAACCGTGCTCCACTGTAATTTATCTTGCTTCTGCCAGTTGGGCTCTCTGCGTTTGGACAAGCAGCTTCACATAGCCTCAATTGACTGGCCAAAGTTGGAAATATGGTTCTGAACCCTTCAACTCACCACCATCCAACTTGCCGCTTGCCCGTCGGTTGCTTCGCGTTAAGTGCTCTGAGGCTTTGGAGATAGTTCTGCCGGATGAAAATGAGATCAACTGCTATCTGAGCCAGTTTACATGCCTTTTGCCAACAACCCCGCAAACAAACATGGCCCCAAGGTTCTTAATGCCATTTCAGAACTGCAACGGCCAGGCCTAGCACCAACTGTAATCTGAATGGTGCGCAGAAACCCTAAACCCAAAAACCAAAACCCCAAAACCCCCTAAACCTTCAGTGGAGTTGAACCAAAGACCCCAAGCAACGACAGGCCCAGCCCTGGGAGCTGACCCAAGTGCCTTCGAGACAATGGGGCGCCATTTGCCCTGTCAAGCACCTGGGCAGCCCAACCCTAAACCCTAAGCCCTAAACCCTAAACCCTAAACCTAAACCCTAAACCCTAAACCCTAAACCCTAAACCCTAAACCCTAAACCCTAAACCCTGCCAAGTAACAAAGTGGCGAAGGGCTTCAGGCTTCAGAGAGTTCAGGAGTTGGTCATGGAAGGCGGCCCTTGTAACTTTTCCGGTTGCTCTGACCTGCGGATTCAGGTGCACCTTTCCTTGATGATTTGCAGCTCTTTCAAGTGCCGGCAAAGGATTCCACAAGTTGCTTGAGCACACTTTGCTCTGTCTTCTTAGCCGAAACTCTGTCCTCACTGTAGCCCAGTAGTCCGCAATCAACATGCACTTGTCACTAGACTCTCGGATCCTCAAAGCCCTGAAGCCAAAAACCTATTTGTCGCTCACTTCCAGTCCAGCCGAGTCATGCTCCACTCCCCAACCTCAGCTACAAAACCCAAAATACCCTTACAGCCTTTGCTAAAGCTTGCAACCCTAAACCCTAAACCCTAAACCCTAAACCCTAAACCCTAAACCCTAAACCCTAAACCCTAAACCCTAAACCCTAAACCCTAAACCCTAAACCCTAAACCCTAAACCCAAACCCTGATGAGACTGTGAGGGCGTTGAAAAGTCGAAGGCCAGGGGCTTCCTTTCGGTGCCCCCTCTTAGGAATCCTTTCCCACCGCAGAAGGGATCCCTTAACCCTAATTAAACCCTAAACCCTAAACCCTAAACCCTAAACCCCAAACCCTAAACCCCTCAAAATCCAGGGACCCTGGCCCCATGGGATCCGAGGAGTCATAGGCCTCCTTCCAGCGCGTCATCTGCTCCCCGAAGCTGGCCTCAAGGGATTCCAAAATCTCGAATCTGAGGGATTTTTGAGGGGTTGGAGAGGGAGGGGCTTTCTAGAGCACCTGGAAATGGTAGCGTCTTTGCATCTTGGTGCTTTCGAGGGCTGCGGATTTCTGTTTGGGCCCGGTTTGGGCCGGTGGTCTCCCGCAGACTTGCGCACGAAAGGGCGGGGACGAGAGATGCCCTAGAAGTTCGAACCCTGGCTGCAAGCAGACCCTCATCATCCCTCGCCGCTACTGCCCTTTGACCCTAATCTCCTGCACGACTAGTCTTTAGGGTTTTAGGGTTTACCCGGAGGCCGAAGGAGTGTTCAGGGTGTCGCGTTTGGGGTTTAGATCGACCCACAGCATCATGAGCATGAGAAGCAGCTTGAGCTGGCTTCTCCACTGATCATTCCCTTCCTAAATTGTGAACCCTGGCCATGACCCCAAAACGACGCAAAAACAGACCCTTTTCGCCGGGATTACCCACTTTTGGCAAGATTTTGGAGTTCCTCCCCCCCCCCCCTCACCCACCGCACCCATTCAGCCAAGGCTGTTCTCTGCTGTTCTCTGCACAAAAGCTCCAACAGAGTCTGCTGGCCCCATGTTAAGGGAGATTATTGATTTGCGTATGGGCAGCTCTTTGCAAGTGGGTGCCCGTTCTACAGAATGCCTGAGGCCGCACACGATACATGCAACACCTTGCAGAATTGGCACCCGGCTCGAAAGCCTTCAATGCTGCCCCGGTACTAGTACTACAAATTATACCTTCAGGGTCGCTTCCGAGCAAACACTTGATTGCCGAGTGCTCGGTTTCCATACAAAAAACAGCTCGAGTTTTTGTTTTGGTTGGATTTTACCATGCCCAAGAATTCTACAGTTCACTGGTGGGGGGGTATCCATTTCGCTCTCAAAAGTCAACGTTCCTGCCGGATGAAGCCCTCGTTAACCTGAGAACCTCCAAGCTGAAAGTCGCTGAAAGTGAGACTCCCAAGCCCTAATGAAGGGCGCTTTGCGAGAGACTCGGGTTCGCACAGGAATTGGGGCGTAGAGGTCATTCACCTTGCTCAGCTTGAAAATCTCAAGCCAGCACCTGGTGCAATCAGACCACATAATGCAGAATCGAGTTTGCAGCGGCGCATCTGCACTAGTAGCTCTACACACGTCGGCCCGAATCACTTTCCGAACCCTCTACCCCTAAACCCCTAAACCCCTAAACCCCTAAACCCCTAAACCCCTAAACCCCTAAACCCCTAAACCCCTAAACCCCTAAACCCTAAACCCTGGCGATGAATGCTAAGCTGCTAAGGGCCAGCCGAATTGGTCGGCTCGAAGGATGATGCGCGGCTTTTTGCCAGCAGCAAAAATTAAGCCCACGAGCGACGCAGGCCCTGCCCTCATCCCAGAGTCAGAACCCGAACCTTTAGATTCCATATCCTTCAGTCCAGAGCCTAACGCCTAAACTCCGATAGCTGCACTCTCAATCCTAGAAATCTGCACACCTACCGAAGCCGCCGAAACCCACAGAGTATGAATCCTTCGAATATGCGTGCGCTAAATCCGAAAAAACTAGCCAACTAAGCAGCGGCGTGCCTGTCTGGAATCCAGTCCGTCGGCTTCGGCGGAGGCTCCTCTCTCGAACTTGCTAGGGCTTTCCGAGGAGAAGGGTGTTACAGGGTGGTACAGACATGCAAAGTGTGGGAGTGCATGATTTGGTAGACCCGCATGTCCAATGCTAAAGTAGCCCTGAGGCCAGACTAACCTCTTTCCTGACATGAACAGTGAACGAACATCAACTCTTATGTTGGCTTGTTACCACACAGTTCCTTCATTCAATGAGCAGTGCCTGCGGCCCCAGCACAACCATCATCGCTACTGGCACCCACTTGATGTAAACTTGCTTGAGATCCATCAGGCCTCCCTAAACCCTAAACCCTAAACCCTAAACCCTAAACCCTAAACCCTATGCCCTTCCCGAGCCCCTCCTCCATGGCAGTGCCTCCAGTCAGCAGAAAGCGGTAGTCGGACATCGACACCTGAAGAAGGTCGAGAGCTCCCATGTCTTGCCGAACCGCGAATTGAGTCTAACAACTCCTTAAAAATAAAGTAATACACAAATATATGAATATAATCTTATAACACAGATAATCATGAAAACATGTATTAATGCATGAGTATAATATATAAATATAAATAAATCAAAAAACAAATAAATATATGTGTTATGTATATACATATATTGATTATATAACCTACTTGCAGCTGCAAGTCCGAAGGCCTTCCCAGTGGTGATGCGCAGGCGCATCGTCAGCAAGAAGGAGAACAAGAGCTTGTGCTTCTCGAAGAGCGACCGGCAAATGTTCTTGTACAGCATCTCCTGAAACCAGCAGTTAACGAAGATAGACCCGAGCCAACATGAGACCTTGGAGATCAAGCTGCACCCCCAACCCCGACTTTCAAAACCTCACTTGAGAATTCCGCAGCATACGGCAGGCTGTATGACTGCGCTTGGCCATACTGCTAGGCTTTCTACCGCAAGCTTCTCCGTGCTTCACAACCCCCCCCCCCCCCCCTACTAAGTACTGCGGCGCGGCTCCATAAAGAAGTCGTTCAGGATCACGATGCGCTTCACCTCAGCGTCGCCACAGGGAGCGTGAACACCCTGTATCCAGCCATTGCAACTACAACCTGCAACCATAACCCTACACCCTAAACCCTAAACCCTAGTAGACCCTAGACCCTAAACCCTAAACCCTAAATCCTAAACCCAGCCCACGGACAGGTACCGGATCTTCCCGGGGCTCCGGACAATGTCATCCGTTTTCTCTGACTTTGCAATGGCTGCCTTGAAGAGGCCGATGAAGAAGGGAAGCGAGTACTGGTACATGGGATCCTGGGCCCACTGTAGGGTTTGAAGTTTTAGGGTTTTAGGGTTTAGGGGTTTAGGGATTTAGGGGTTTAGGGGGGGAAGGGTTTAAGGGGTTAAGGGTTTGAGGGTTTGAGGGGTTAAGGGTTTAAGGGTTTAAGGGTTTAAGGGTTTGAGGGATTAAGGGTTTAAGGGTTTCGGGGTTTAAGGGTTTTTACCGCTGAGGTTTTCGGGGGCGGCTTTGTGATGGTTTGAGGGAGGGAGGTCTGGGCTTCAGGGCTGCGCATCTGCAATCCGTTGAGGAGTTCTTCTTTCTGCTCCAGTTCAACCAAGGTGGCTTCTTGAACTCTGTGCGGAATGTCCTGTGCCGTACTTGCGCGTAACTGACCGAGACAAACTTCAGGCACCGGCAATGTTCGCAAGGTCGGCGATGCAGAAGAACAGGATCGCTGTCTGGAACCTGCCATTGAAGAGCTTAAGAGAACCCAAAGCCCTAAACCCTAAACCCTAAACCCTAAACCCTAAACCCTAAACCCTAAACCGCTCAAAGGGCTCGGCAATGTACACGCTTCCACTATCTTCCACTCTTCCCCTTCTCAAACCTCAGACCCACGAGCAGCCGCAAGTGAGAAACAGCTGACCCGGCATGGACAAGGCAGCAACAAGAAGAACAGATCTTCGTGTCGGCGCACGTTTCACCTACCATGAAGCCAACACAATCGATTCCAGGTCCATGTTGCGCGGATCTAGGCGCAAGCATGGCCAACCAAGTTGAACAGGCCGAGCAATTGTTGAGCTAGAACTTCTGACGTCTTTGGAGCATCATCAGCCTCGATGCGTACTTGAACTGAGCCAGCAGTACGCCACAGGAACGTACTGGAGGCGTGCTTCGTCAATCTGCTTCTCAGTCGTCTCTGCCGTCTGCTGCTTTTCTGCCTTAAGGAGGGGCGCTCATGTCTTGGTGGTGCGAAGCAGGCACCTCTGTAGGGAAGTTGGCTTATGATGCCTTGCACCTATAGGCAACTCCCGCACCACTCCACCCCTGTGGTCCAACTCTGAAGGGATGAAGACAATGAGACGGCTGGCGCTCTAAGGCCCGGGCGATCTCATTTGACAGCTGCTTCGAAGCAGATAGAATCTGCAAAGGAGAGCTTTGGCTCAGAGCTCTGGAAGCGCTCCACTTAATTATTCGGGTGTAAGCGAGGACAGTTGGGCAAGAGGAGCTACTTTAGCTTCGGTTGCACACTCACAGAGCTCGCCCCCCGCCCCTTCCGCGATGCAGAAGCTCTCTTTGGCCTTAGCCTCAAGCTCCCAAACCTTCAACCAGAACCCCCAAATAAACTGAAGGTGGTCCCCCCAAAAGCCTACCCCCAAAGGCCTGAACCGCCTTTTCATCCTCGAGGATGTTGCCCTGGGATGAGCTGAGCACCTTCAGCAGTCGCGTGGGGATTTTCAGGTTCACACGGCTTCTGGAACCCACAACTGTACATATATATATATACACATATACTCTGATATAAGAACAATTATTAATTCAAATACTAACAAAACATAATAACAATAATAATAATATAATAATAATAAGAATGATGATGATGATAATGATAATGATGCACATGTTCTTCGATTCTTCGAGCAGACCCTTGATCTCCCAAGTCCACTCTGATGGGCAGACTCTAGAAATATGATGAGTGCTACTCAACACACCAAAGTTCAGCCCACAGATCCCAAAATTTGTCCAAACCGGAGCACTTTCATTCCTGAATATCAATTTGAACCCATTGAACATCCAACTGAGCGGCATCCAAGATCTTGTTCTCCGTGATCTCCAGCTGCTCTTTGTTTTCCGCGCCTCTTTGCTGAACTGCAGACTGCACTATTGGCATGGGGCATCTACCCAACTGTCGAGTGTCCTTCGTCACTTAGTCGACTTGTATAGTTTGACAACTTTTCAACACTTCTAGGGGAGCAAACATGGCACCGATTGTAGAGATCAAAAGACTTGTCGCAGCCATGTAAATCAAAAGGGAGTCGAACGGATATCCGGGATGTGGGTTCCCATGTCCCATCGGTCTACCGGGTATTCGTTGGGACACTTCCCTTAAGCCGTTGAAGGCACGATGGCTAGCCATGGCTTGATTTCTACACTCCGAATGCTTCTTGATAGGAGGAAAGACTTAAAGAGCTGCTCAGATTTTCACTGAGGGTACCTGCGGCCTTGTCCCAGGCTTCCAGGATATGCTAGCGAAGCCGCAGCTTGGCATTTTAACTCTCCATTAACCCTTCTTTGTTTTGGAAGGGCTTGGACCAACCTGGAATCCTTCCACACGGTTTTCTGACCCTTTGTCGCTTTGCCGGCTCCGCAAGCACAGCAGCAGAGAAGGCACTGCAGTGCGTTGCAGCGTCTCTGAACACGAAGCCACGAAGCCTCAACCGCTACTTTCCTGCGATCTGGGGCGCCTTCCACAACCAGGCGAGCCTTCTCTTCAGCAAGGTCTGGCCGCTCCTGCTCTATACAGCAGCTGAACGCGAGACGAGGACCTTTGTCAAAGCTTCTGCTGCTGGGAATAAGACTAATAAGACTGATAGTTCACAGCCTTCGTGGACCGAACTTCCCCAGTTCCTCACTAATTAGGCTAAGAGCCAGATGGAGCTAAGGAGCCGGACTCTTCAAATCCCCTGCTTAGGCTTAGGCATTCCCATGAAGCTCTAATTCTAGGCACTTTGCGTGCGCGCAGGCTGAAACCGAAAATCCTAAGGTCCTAAGCCCAACTTGCCCTTTCGGAGGTCCTTTTCCACGACGATGTTTAGCAGCTGGTCCTGCAGCCCCACCTGGTGCCAAGGCTTTTCATGACTGGGAGTCCTGCTGATGCACAGACTCAGATGCACAGGCCTCACATGGTCTAAGAGAGGCCTGAGAGGCCATAAGAGGCCTAAACCGAGAGATGGGATGCCGGGTTCAGAGGAGTGTGGGGTACCCCTTGCGTATGGCATAGCCGCGAGAAGCACGCGGCATTCGCATGGAAGTAGAGAAGGGTCACTCCTCCCCCCCTCCCCCCGAGCCGTCCCCTGCCTGCGTGATCATGAAGTTCAGCAGCGTAACCTTCACGGCAACCTGCTGCGAGTTGCTGACAAGGCCAGGGCTCGTCTGGTCATCATACGGGTATAGGATTCAATGCCTTTTAAACGGGTTGGCTGCTGCTCATAATGCGCAAAAGGTCCCTGCTTTGTTTTCGAGGCCGTCTTCATTTGCCAGCTGGCCCGGCAGAAACCCGAGTTCGATCTGGCTCTCTGTGCAACGAGTGGGCACTTCTCATGATGCTGAAAGCCTCAATGCCAACAGACACGGCGCAACCAGGACCTCCAACTTTGCTGTACGTTCCCAGCTCCAAGCAAAAGCGCCAGTCCCCGCCAAGCTGCAAAGACCTTCCAAGATCCTACGGCTCCTATGCGGCCCTAAACCCTAAACCCTAAACCTTAAACCCTAAACCCTAAAAAGGGCTCTGCCGGCCTCTGGAAGGTAGTGCGGGTTTCTCAGCTTCGTGGTGAGGTAAAACTTGAAGTCTTTCTGCCACTCCATGGTCGTCTGGGCGAGGCAATGGAATTTAGGGTTTAGGGTTTAGGGTTAAGGGTTTAGGGTTAAGGGTTTAGGGTTCCGGGTTTAGGGTCTAGGGGGCGAGGCAGTGAAAGAGTCGACATGTTGACATTGCAGGGCTGCCCTTGACAGTTCCAAGCTCAAGCGCGCCCGAATAGTCTTCCAAAGAAGCACGTAGGCATCTTAAGCCTAAACCCTAAACCCTAAACCCTAAACCCTAAACCCCTAACCCCTAACCCCTAACCCCTAACCCCTAAACCCTAAACCCTAAACCCTAACCCTAAACCCTCATGCCATATCTGCACTTCAAGAAAGACTCAAGACCAGACGCGCACCCAAGGCTGCAAGATGTTTGCAGTCTGACGCTCTCTCCCTCTCTGGCCTCGCCGAGCTTGATCATCAACCTCGGATTGTATAGGGTTTGGGGTTTAGGGTTTAGGGTTTAGGGTTTAGGTTTTCGGGTTTAGAAAAGCTTGGCCGGGAGTGCAGTGCCCGTGTGAAGCAGGTTCAACAAACAAACCCCATTCCCCCACCAAAGCTAAGCAGAAACACGATGTCTGCTGGCCGAAGGCACCCAGGTAGTTACTGTCAATTAGTCGCATTCCTGCCGGGAGGCGCGTTGCCCTTTTTGAAGGTCTGCCGTAGAAGCACGGGCTCCACAGCAGGGTCCGTGTCCTCGCATGGGTTTCAACACTTGAGACAAGTTTCAGGACATTTTGCGGGTTTCTGTGGCGGTGATGCCGGCAGTCCAACATGGAGAAATTTCTATCATAATTGCTCTTTCTGCTACTTTCTGTGGTTTCTTAGTGTTTATCTTCTTCAAGGTGGATCCGTGTGATTCAGCCTAATGAAGAACCGGCCAAGTTGATGTTGGAACGCATAATGTTGGGAGGATCAAAGAATGAATAGATTAAGAGCCTCTACCTCAGATCTTGCAACATACGTGCTGGACCAGCAGCTAAAACGGCTTGGGCAGCGTTGTCTTCACGTGCTTAATACAACGTTATGTTTGCTTTTGGGGGGTTGGGGGGGGATGCGCAACAGTGTTGGTTCATCCATAGCATGTTGAAGCCAATGTGCTGGAACGTTCAAAACGGCTTGGCCCCACCCCTAGGAAAAACGAAATGAAGATGGGTCCGAGCAGGTTGGCAATTCCCAGATGAGGTGAAAGGAATCGTCCAAGGTCGGTTCAGAGCTTCGGCTTCAGGGATTAGGGGTTCCAGCGGAAGCTGTTGGACCTCCAGCATGTTTTCGATGAGCATCGGGTTCCCAAACTGGATGCAGCCTGCGTTGCGGAGGCGCACGCTGAGCATAAACAAGGTCGTCAGTGTACATCAATCTGCAGCATCAGCCGTGCCAACATTGTCGACAACTTATGCTTACGTGACAAGTTATAATTGGCATCAAGGAATGGCCAGTCCCGTTCAGTTCTGTTCTGTCCCCGAAGCCTCTCATTGCAGACACATACCCTTGGTATGCAACTTTCACAACTGTCACATGCTGTTCGGGAACATGGGACTTCAAACATGCGGACGACCCTGAAGCGAAAAAATCTCAGCAGGCTGTGTCTCAGCCCCGAGGTATGCCCAAACCCAAACACCTCCAAAAGCCCTGTTCGCACCCTCCAGTCGCTTGAGGTAGTCCGAGTCTGTGAACTTGGCCACCACGATCTGCAGCGGTTGGCCCATCCTGCAGGTGGAAGATTTATACCCTCAATAGAATAGAATCCCCTGAAAGGAGCCCAAAAAACAGCTTGAGCAACCCAAGTTGGCAAAAAATGCATAGAATTGCTTGGATCTTCTAAAAGCGTTGATCCCAGCAGTCCGTGTATTGACAAATATCCATCAAGTTGGACCTGTATATGTATATGTATATGTATGTGTACGTGTACGTGTATGTGTCTGTGTATGTGTAGAGGTATATTGTATATGTAGAGGATATTTGTTTGTGTACATATATGTATTATCCACAGAAGGAACCCAAGTTTGCTCAAGTTCGTGGAGGTCCTAAAGACAACGGTTTTAGAAGCAGTCGGTGTACTCGCCAAACACGTGCCCAGGCCATGGAGTTGCAATGCATCAACTACACCACGTTTGCTCCTCTAGTTGAGCCACCGTCCCGTCGGAAACCCCCTCGGTATAGGGCTTCAGCCACCAAACTCGCCAGAGGCACTTCTTGATCCACCGGTTCGCCTGGCCCTGGGGATCGATGCACAGTGGCCACCTCGGCACCGTGGCAGTCCAGCAGCAGGCGAACCATTTCTTCCACTTCACGTAGCTCCAGTCAGGAACAGTCATCACTACCGTTTCATAGAAGTGCTTCCTTGAGGTTCTGCATCGTGTCTCTCCTTTAAATATTCTGCCAGCCCTTGGTTCTGCAGGAAGCGCAACATTGCAACGTGCTACCTGCTACAGGCAGACACGATGTGAGTAGCCAATCATCTAGGCAATAGAGAGCTGAGACAGTTGATTAGGCAGAGTCGACGCAGCTGAGCATGAGGGACAATAACAAGAGCATCAGGGTGCTTTTGGGGATTTAAGCGGATCAGGTGAACGGGTCCATGCTCAAGTTGAACCCTGCGCACATGCTCCCCGCCAAGAGGTGTTGACCATCATTGACACCATGGGATTCCGGAAGGATGGCACCCATTCGAGACTCGCGAATTCCTCGAAAGTAATGGACCAAAACAAGGCCTCAAGACCGCAAATGCACCAATTCAACAGCCCGAGGGGGGCAAGCTCCATGACTCGGAGATTGAGTCTTAACTTCGGTCAGTTGCTAGCAAGTTCCCAATGCGCGCAAGCAGCCTTCTTGGCTTGTTGTTTCTCTCTTGCAAACTAACATCCTTTCAAAGGGGCAAAAGGAAGCTTAAGAAAGCGAAAGCCGTGCAAAGGCTTGGAGCTGTGTTGAGGGTTTGGGCTCGCTACAGCCGAAGCCCGCAGGGAGGCACAAACCCCTCAACAAACCGTCAAAACTTTGACTGAAGAACGGCCAAGGGCCGGACCGCCTCGCCTGAGCTTCGATGATCTTTGTGGAGCGCTAGTTTTACAGGAATGCCGAACGATTGTCTCATTTTGTGCACCATTGCGTGCACAAGTGATCAGGTCGTACAGCCGCAGCTCAGAATGACGGTTACATTGAAAACCATCCAATTTGTTCTGCAGTCACACCTGAAATTCTGTGAAGCAGGCCGGAAATGCCTGAAAATACCATGCCAGAAGAACTATAAGAAGCCCTGAGTTCAAACCGCAATGTCATGCAAGACCTGCTTTGGGCGCAGGAGGCCTTGTCCATGATGATGCCATTCTCGATGCTGAAGGAATCGTTCGGCAGCCCTGCAACAACCCAGGCTCGAACCTGCATGGGGACGCCGGATTGCCTTTATCCGTTCGCCGTACGAAGGATGACTCGTTTGAGGTCTGTGGGACGACTTGCAAAAATATGCAGAATGATGCCCCGAGCACCAATTGAGCATCCCCTTCGGCGAAGCCGCACATCCCTTCGAAACTTTCAAGCCATCACATCTCATCGCAATGACTGTCATGTTTAAGGAGGAAAACTTGCAGCATCGAATCAACACAGCTCAAAATCAGCAGGCTGCCCGGTGTTCCAACATCGGCCTTCACAGGCTCGCCAAGACAGCGTTCCAGGCTGAACCTTCGTTGTGTGTCGAAAGTGTGGAACTTTAGATTAGCTGGGTTTTCTGACGTTATATTCTGACGTTGTCTGACATTGTTTACCCTTGGCTCTATAGTGAATCTTGGAGGTGTGATCATCGAAACGAAACCCGACATCAGACGACCGTAACGTCGAATGCGGAGCCGGACATCGAACTGAGGCCTGATTCGAGCTGCTTTGCATCACTTCTTTCGGGTCGAGCTGAGACTAGTTGCTTCAGAGGACACGTCCATGGTGCTCAGGGTCTAGGGTCGCGTGGTCTCAAAATGTCCTGAGGCCTGAAAGCCATAAGTTAATCCTCAATTTGTCAAGCAACCCCTGACTCCTTGGAAGAGCCACCCTAAACCCTAAACCCTAAATACCCTAAACCCTAAACCCTAAATACCCTAAACCCTAAATACCCTAAACGCTAAATACCCTGTACCCTAAACCCTAAACCCTAAACCCTACTGTAAAGCATCGCCCAAGCGGCTTCTCGGAGCCTGGGATCTGGCGCTCGAGGGACTCTGAGGCCCAGGACCTCGAAAAATAAAGCGCAGGGGAGTTTAGGGTTTAGGGTTTAGGGTTTAGGGTTTAGGGTTTAGGGTTTAGGGTTGAAGGAATTTTGAGAGGTACGCTCTGAAGGGCTTATTCAAAGATCGTTTTGGGGACTAGCACCGAACATGTGGTGATTATCTGCTGTGCCACTCATGGGAGTTCTACGGTCTGAAACTCAAGATTTCACGGGGCTGTTGAGGCTGAGAGTGCCGGGATTCAGCACTGTCGGGTTTAAGGTACGGCAGGCTTTAGGCTTTCGGGAAAAAAGAGGATTGCGCAGCTTCGCCAGGCCCCGAGCGAGACAGCCCCCTCACGAAAGTCAGGCGTGAAGGCTCCCAGGTACGCAATGAGGCCGGATGCCACGATGACCTGGCGTCAGGATCATGCTGTGGTTTAGGGTTTAGGGTTTAGGGTCTAGGGTTTAGGGTTTAGGGTAGGTCGGGAGCTGCAGGGTCAGTACGTCGATCTAAACCTTCTATCCAAAAAGAGAAGTCCAAGCTAAGCCGACCCCCCCTCCTCGAAACCACCCGTCTGTTCTCAAAAGCGTTCTCGCGTCCCATCGTCTAAGAAAATGCCCAGGAGCACAGCCAGTGTAAAACATGCCAGGCAAGCATCTCCAGTGAGGTTCACATAGTCAGCCTAAGACCGGGGATGAAGGTTGGCTCGGACTGAAGTTCTAAGCTGGCCCCTGAGTATTCCTCAAGCTTCTTACTTAACAGGTAGGCCTCGGCTGAAGTGGAGCAGCAAGAGCCGTGACTCACCATGCTGTGACGAACCATTGAACCACATGCTCAAGTGCATTTCTGCGGCATCCCTTCAAACTCAAAAACCCTATGGAGGCCCTAGTCTGTCCGATGCGTCCCGGCACTCAAAATCCGAGCCCGGAGCCGCTAGATCGATGGCATTCTGCGTCCACCGGGTCTTCTCGCCACCGAGGGAGGTGATCAGGGTCTCCGCCTGGGGTCGCTGCTACGCTTAATCGTCAATCTGCCTTTGAAGTTTTACGACGATCTTGTGCGTCCACAGCAGCTTGCTTGAGGATGAATGGGATGCTGCGGAAGAAGCGCGTTGCAAGCGAGGCGCTCTTTCCAGCTTCTTCTGGCAGAGATCCACTTCGGCCGTCAGGTTATCTTGCTCCTGCCTGACCAGAACAGTTCCTCTGCTGTCCACTGCAGCTAAAGAAGCCTGCCCTAAGCCCTGAACCCTAAACCCGAAACCCTGAACCCAAAACCCAAACTTCCTTGAGCGCTCAGAACCTCAGCCCTGAAACCGCAACACGAAAGGAGAAGAGACAGAAGAGCAAGTTCGGAGACGGAGTTGCAGATCTTCTCATCTTCCACAGCTTGGGAAAATAGCGACTGTTGCGGCCCAGCTTGTGCTTGTAATCCCCAACTCCATACACTTAAAACCCAACTTAAACCTAAAACCCCCAGCTCAGTAAATCTGAATACAGCAGCAACAAAACAACACGAAAATGAAACATGTAAAGCTCAACCCTAAACCCTAAACCCTATACACCCTAGACCCTAAACCCAGAACCAACTCCCAGCCTAAGCGAGTTGAGCTTCTGGTTCAGGGCCTCGAGCTCGT
Organism: Symbiodinium natans; assembly: GCA_905221605.1. Lineage (NCBI taxonomy): Eukaryota > Dinophyceae > Suessiales > Symbiodiniaceae > Symbiodinium > Symbiodinium natans. The sequence continues at coordinate 139,722 of CAJNDS010002156.1, forward strand.
CCACGACCTTCTTAAGGTCTGCACCTCGTGCCCAGGTTGTCTGGGTCTTTTGGGTTTAGGGTTTAGGGAATAAGGGGCCCCTAACACCCCCAAATAGTAGGATCAGACTCCCAATACTAGTACAGCGCCCCCGAATTTGCCCCCGAATTTCAGAAAACCCCCCCCCCCTCCACGCAAGCCCCTAATACCCCCACATACTAGGAACCTCAAGAAAAGTGCTCCCGAAGATCGGAAACCCCATGTAAGCCCCTAAACCCTAAACCCTAAACCCGAGACCCTAAACCCTAAACCCTGAACCCTGACCCTAAACCCTAAACCCTAGCCTTTTCATGGAATTTGGGCGCTGACATTCAGGCTTCCCGCCCAGAGTCCCAGGCCCGGCAAAGCGGCGCCAGGAGCCCCTAAACTCATCTAAGGGTTTAGAGTTGAGGGTTTAGGGTTCAGGGTTTAGGGTTTAGGGTCATCTAGACTCATCTAAAGCTCCTGAAACCTCAAAGGATATGCAACCTGAACATCTGCAAGTCTTCAACTCCTTGTGAAGTCTCTCCTGTAGGTCTTAGAAGCGAGGACTTTCAGGTCAACCGGGCAGCTAGGCTTGGCAAGTCGAGCTCCAGACGCTTGGCATTGAGCTTCTCCATCATGGCGTTGTAGGAGGACTCGGCCTCGGCGAGGCTCTCCTTCTTGGGCGCCACGACCTGGCACCAACACATTTAGCACTGTAATTCTACATTTCATGAAAATTCTATGGTGCTGATGTACCTTATGGTACATACATTATTCTTATGATTATTATTATTGCTATTATTAAGGGCCTCCTTCAAGGCCTCAGGGTTCTACTGCACTACAGGTGAACTACAAGCACTACGTGGTATGGACCTTTTGGTGAATTATGACGGCTTCGTCTTCCTGCTGAAAAATCATGACCACATGAACGAGGAGGTCAACAACTTTGTGTAGGCCAAAAGTGCCATCGGTGTTAAACAACGTTTATTCGGAGAAGGTTTCGGCGTATACCCTGTTTCCTGAAAGATGAGATTAGTCGCTAACAAGTCATTGCTGCATGGCATTGCATGGCCAAGCAGGCACAAAATACCGCCTGCGTAGTCTTTCCCGAGCACTATACAACGCGAGCAGAGGCATGCCACAGAAACGAAAAGAAGGATGAAACGGCAGAGAGAAAGATAAACACACTTAGTAGTTTCTCGTCTTTGTACCATACCGAATTCTGTTCGTCTCAGTTTCTTTTCTTCCATGACGATGCATACAAAAAGGAGGGAGGGCATGAAGGACGTCCACACTTCCCCTCTCCTCTTTCATCCCCGTCCCCTTCCTGCTCGGCTACCATTCTCTGCACAGACGAGACAGAGAAGCAATGACCACAGAGAAGATTGAAGACTAAATGGTTTCGGAAAAAAGAAGCACTGTCTTGTTTCCTGTGTGTGTCTCCTGCTACGCTTCCGTTGTTCTGCTCGTCCTCCTGCTCTGCCAGTTGGTGAGAAACGGAAAGACACTACAGGCAAGGAAGGAAAGGCCTTGTGGCCAGACAAAGCACGACAAGGAAAGGAGATGGATGGGAGAGCGAGTTCCGCGCGGAGATAAGATGGCATAAGTTCTTGAGAAGGGCGTTCTTCTTGCTGCGTAAATATTCCTATCCCGTGCTTTTCTTCTTTTTTGCTTCCCTTCTTCTCGCGAACGAGAAATGATAGGGGAAAGTACGAACATGGCTGAGACAAGGGCAAGTTTGCAAGAGCATGGAAATGAAGGACAGTTGCTAGGACACTGCACGGGATCCTCCAGCTGCTCTTGGTTGTCGGATGGTGGGCTAGTTTCTTTAAGGTGCCTCAGCCAGGCCTCAGCTAAGTCAAATGGCTGAAATGGCGTGAATGCTGTTACCCTTTCCTCTTCCTCTCCTCTTCCCTTCCTCTCCCTGTCCTCCATGTCTGGCCTTTTGCCATGCATCTCTGTATTCGCCTCTCTTTCTCATCCTTCCCCCCGTCTGAGAAGAGGGCAATCTCTCTTTTGTCGTTTCCTAAACAAATAGGAAAACGCGAAAAACAACAAAGCATTCCTTTCACGCTTTCTTTCGCAGAGACGACTTTGGCGCGATCAAAAGAGAGAAACCATACCGCGTGCTGCCTCGCTCTCATCTTATCTTCTCCTGTTTAGTATCGTCTTTTCTCGTTGTCCTTGCAGTAGGTCTGGGCGCGCGCGCGTGCGCCGCGGGTGTGTGTGTGTGTGTGCGCGTGTGTGTGTGTGTGGGTGTGTGTGTGCGTGAAAAATCTCCAGCATTTCCTTCCGCACAAAAGAAAGGTGAAACAACAGGAATAATGTCGCCGTCGACCGATGACGCAGGACAAGATCGGCAGACAACAAGCCAGCAAAAGGACATGACGCTCCAAACCCTAAACCCTGAACCCTGAACCCCAAACCCTAAGTCCTAACTTCTGTTACATTAGACGAATCGGCGATCCTGAGTAGCTGCCGGTTCAGTCGGAGAGAGCACCCCAGAAAGCACGAATCAAAAAGAACCAGTTAGCCACCACTTGACCCAAAGCCCTGAAAAGAAACAAAAGCCAGAAAAAACCCTAAGCCCTAAACCCTAAACCCCAAACCCCAAACTCTAAACCCTAAGCTAAGGGAAACACCACGGGGCGGCTTGGGGCCGCAGGCCGACTACATGCTTCGTGTGACGGTTTCTAAGGCATGAGGGCTCATTCACAAGGGAGTTTAGGGGTTAGGGTTTAGGGTTTAGGGCTTAGGGTTACTGGAATGTTTAAACGTATCTGATCCTGTTTTGTTTTAAAACAAATTAAAACTTGACATCCAATAATACATGCTACTACTGAGCACTCAAGTTCGAATGGCAAGATCAAGAAATGCAGATGTTTCACATTCGCATTGAGAGGAATCAGGAATCATGGGGACTTGCAACTGGCCTTGGCTACTCGATCATAGGTCTCCATGGCACGACACCACATGCAAAGACCTGGCCAGGAGCTCACTGAGGCCCATGGTGCTCCACAGCTTTGGCGTTAATTCTTGGAGAGCTCATCCTGTAAAAGCCCCCTACTGCTACTCCTTTCGATCACCCTTCCGCCTTACTCCCAGTATGCTGCCAAGTCTGAAATATGAAAGTAACCACGAGTTGGTTCCTTCAGTCGCAAGGGCTTGCACTAAGCTGCAGTAGAGAGCTGCGTTTGCTCAGGCCGCCCATCCATGAACTGCCTCTCTTATATATTTGTATATATATATATATTATATTTATATATTATATTGAACATTATATATAATATTATATATTAACACGATCAAGAGACAATGCTCTAGCACGCTCGGCAAGTCAAAGTGTAGCAAAAGCGCGCTCGCGGCGGACCCCATGCTGCTGTCGAGACTTTCTGCACCTCCAGCGCACAGAAACTCCCTCAACTGCATCAGCTGGCCGTGTGCACGGCACTCAACATGCAAACCCTAAACCCTAAACCCTAAACCCTAAACCGCCTAAACCCTATCAGCAACAAGATCTGGACGAAAGCCCTCACATGGCGGCGTAGACTGGCTAAGCTTCCAGCACGATCTGGCTGGAAATCCTCCTTCACCGTGTACTCTGCGATTTTCTTGATCGTTGCCTGGCAGGAAATGCTAGACTGGTTTAGGGTTTAGGGTTTAGGGTTTAGGGTTCCGGCCTCTACGGCTCAACGGAACAGTGGGGCTTTCCGGGACAACAATCCTCTGCTAAGAGGATTCATCTTTGCGAAGACTTCGTGACAACGTCCCGAAAGAACAGCAACCTTCCACCCACAGACCCACGCACCGGTACATGCAAAAAACACCGACCCGGCCACTTCACAAAACTGCTGTTCAAGTGCCGACCTCCCCTGTACCCCAACCTTAGCCCCTCCAGGTTAGTGCACTATAAACATCCTGAAACCAAAAATGACTTGCGAGTGGCTACAAAGTTGGCAGAACAAGTTCTCGAACCATGCCGTTGTATGCAATCTTGTGCCAGTGAACAAGCTGCAAATGCTTCAGCGCCCCATGTTTCCCCAACGCGCATAAGACAGGGAGGAGCACCGGTGGAATGTTGTCCTTGTCAAACGTCTGCCTGGGCTTGGGCTTAGATCCACCATGCCCCTGGAATAAATTCAGCTTATCGGCGAAGCCGATAAGTGCGGCCTTTATGGCCAAGCTTGTCAGGCTTCCCCTGATTTGAGTGGCGGCTGGCGTGTGGTTAACATGCTTGACGCGAGCTTGGCACGACCTTCAAAGCTGTGCATGGATTCAATCAACCAGTTTTCTTTGGCGGTTGGCGTCAACGTTGCAAGAGGCTGCTCCTGTGGAGTACAAGTACCAAGAACGACAAGGCCAGAAAAAAACGTCAAACCTCTGAAGCGTCTCAATTCAGGTCCCCACTTAGTTTGAAGCGAAGACTTCAAAAACTACCCCGCCATTCTGTAAGGAGCGGGCAGAGACTGAAGGAACCCCATGTCGGAGATCATCTTTACTGCAGCCGGCCAGAAGTCATCCACCTTGCGCAGGAACATTTGCGCTGTCTACCTTGCTGCATGCTGCCTCGCAGATCCATCATGTTCCGTGCCTTCCTGCTAGGGCCTGGGATGCCAGTTCCCGGCGACTAGAGAATCCGTTTGGGGAGCCCAGCCCTGATGCAGAGGATGTGATTTTGGGTGCGGGAGGGAGGAGGGAGGCAACCAGAATCCCGGGATCTCGTTCTCCAGGATCCAGGCCATCTTCCCTGATTCATCCTTCACTCGCACAGGCTTCACCTCGGCCATGCGATTGATGATGCTGGTCTTGGTTCAGAAAGGTGAACAGCTTGCTGGGGTAGTTCTCTAAATTAGGGTCCCTTTTTGGGATCCATTCTTTAAGGGTGCCGCCTTATACTGGGTACCCCAAGAGGGACTCTTTTTTAGGAAACTACCCTACTGTACCTGCTTTTTGCTGGACACCCTAGGCTGCGCACTCGACAAACCTCAACCTTCAATGCAGCCTCTCTCGACCCTGCCGTGACCCCAGCATTGCGCAGCACGCAGACGGCGGAAAGAACCAGTCGGACAGGTGCTGCGGGGTTCTTCATGGCCTCAGGGGGTTGGTAGGGAAGGTAGGCACTGCAAGTCGTAAGCTTCTCTGAGGTTGTGGGGTTCTGTGGGTGCAAGCTGTCGTACCCTGCTGTGCATTCGATCATGTCAATGGGAATCCTACAGGGTTTGTAAAGCAGCAAGTGCAATGATGTCCTGCATCCCTCGACCTGCATGAGATTAGCAGGCTTGCAGCTACAGCAGCACATCAGCGAGCAGGATGTCTTGCCAGAATCCCACAAGTGTCCCAAGTCGATGTGAGAGTAAGCGACAGCCATGAGCCTATTCACGGTTGGCTGGCCTTCACCTCGGCAATCTCCTTGCCAGACCTGGCGAGTTAGGGCTTCGGTGGTTAAATCCTATGCTCGGCATCCATACGTCTGGTGCATTGAGAATTGAGCTGCTGTGCCCAGCAGCAAGCACAAAAGCCGAACCATCTGCCAAAGAACATCCGACTGGGTGGCAATCAAACGAACCCTAAACCCGAAACACTGGCCAAGGGGCAGTGTGTCCAAAGCCTTTAGCGCCTCGTTCAGCGCTGGCCTGAGCCGCAACTTCACGACAAACCGAAGACAGTCCATGGCATACCAAAAGTCGCGCTGAAGTGTAAATGGGGGTTTCCGGAAAATACGGGCCCCCCCCCCCCCCCCCCCCCCCAAATAGTAAGGTTCCCTTAGAATAGTAAGGTACCCCTAATTTTCGGAAACACCCTCAAATGGAGTCTACATTGCCAAACTTCCAAGTGCCGGACATGGCTTCCGCCAGTGCTTCTTCGCACTCCTGTCTTCCGGCTTGAGATGGGGGTTTGCGAAAATAGGGGTACCCTTTTGGGGTTCCTACAATGAGGACTATGCTATTTTGGGGTATGTTAAGGGTACCCCCTAGTTTTGGACATACCCAGATCTCTTTATGGCACAGGCCACGCAGGTTTGGCTTTTTAAGGCCTCAGAAGCATCACCGTTAGGGAAGATCCGAACCCTGATCCAACACACCTTGCCGACATTCCTTCACCGAACTGGGGCAGTCACTGGGTAAGCTGTGGGTGCATGCGCTGACAAAACAAGGGGCACGGAAGTTCATGTTCAACAGGGTTCACAATCTGAAGCCTTGCCCTTAAACCCTAAACCCTAAACCGGAAACCCGAAACCCGAAACCCGAAACCCGAAACCCTAAGCCTTGCCCTCAAACCCACTGTCCTTCTTGATGGCATTCGCTTGCCCGGCTGCTTCGCTGGCAACTGCCTCGTCAGCTGCCACCACCTGCACATGTCCCGTGCACCCACGAAGATCCAAGCTCCCTAAACCCTAAACCCTAAACCCTAAACCCTAAACCCTAACCCTAAACCCTAACCCTAAACCCTAAACCCTAAACCCTAAACCCTAAAGGGCCGGTCTTGATGGAATTTGAAATTGGCTCGCACGGCTGGATTCATCATCTGCTTGGCCTCCTTCACCTTCTCTGTCTTGGCAGACTCCTGTAGCGGCTGTGCATTTTCGATCGTAGGAGTGGGGTGAGAGGACGTTCACTGCACTTTTGCAAGCGCGATATACTCTGCAACGCCCCGAGAACGAACGCGCCTCGTTGACGACAATCATCATCTCCCCAACCTGCAAGTTGCACGGCACAGCAAGTCACACAGAGTGCTTGCTGCTCACATGGAGACGGACGTAGCTGACGAATGCTACAGCGGCTGGGGTCCTCTTTGTTCTTCTCTACAAGCTTTGGCTGCAACGCGATAAGCTCCTGGGCAGGCAACAACCGCTTCATCCCAGGACAGTATGGGGGGGGGGTTTACGATAATCGGGGACCCCTAGTATACATCCCCAAAAATAAATAGGATCCCCTTATTATAAGGACCCCCAATATGGTACCCTAAAAATATCGTAAACCCCCACATCCTTGCCTTGGTCTCACACCTGGAGCCTCAAGGCTCAAGAGGCCTTTCGTCCGCGACACTTTGTACAGTGGAAGTGCTTATTGGCTCGGCAAGGAGCCCCTGATCGACAAGAACCAAGCGCAGTGAGAGCTGCATCTTATTCACAAGTTGCAAGATAAGGGGCCTAGACTCCGTCTCTGCAAGGATCATCCAACAGCCTTCAACTATTTGAGCACTCTCCTGCTTCATGCCTTCCACAGACTGCTCGGTCGTGGTCAGCTTCTCAAGGCCCACCTGTGAGGACAGAGTGCAAGTTTTGCAACAACGAAAGCTGTGTCAGGGTTTGATCTCTGGAGTTGCCTCTTTTTCAGTGGGACCCCCACGGGTGCCGCGATGCTCAACTTAGTTGTGGCCGCGCTATTTGTCAGGGCTCCCTGTCTGCTTCGGCGGGACCCCCACTGGTGCTGAAGAAGGTCAACGTCTTCGTGATTGCGTTCCTTGTCAGAGCTTGATCCCTGAAGTGTTTTTGTGATCCTTAGATGACCGGATTTTGCTCACGGTCGCCTCCACTCCACTCCACTCATCTTGTACGGCACAGCAAGACAGGGTGGCTCCAATCAAGGCTTGAGATGCGCCGTGGTGAAAACCACCGCTGGAAAGGATTCACGAGTCGGGGTCTGTGTTTACGTATGACTGCGAGAAAGCAATGCACTCGACCCCAATTTGCAAGCAACTACACCGAAGTTGTGGACACCCCAGCGAACCCTCGCACCCACAAGAATTCTTATCCTCTGTCAGACCCTCAACCCTCAACCCTAAACCCTAAACCCTCAACCCTAAACCCTAAACCCTAAACCCTAAACCCTAAACCCTAAACCCTAAACCCTAACCCCTAACCCCCCCTAAACCCACCTCGTACTTGGACTTTAAGCTGCTGATGGACGATCGCTTTTCCGCCAGCAGGGCCTGACAGCTCTTGCCGAAATTCGGGCTTGGGAAGGGCTCGAGGAGCCTTAAATAAACATGATCCTATGATTCAGAGCGGTTTAGGGTTTAGGGTTTAGGGTTTAGGGTCTAGGGTTTAGGGTAGGAGTATGACGCTTTGATTCAGCTGCCCTAGCGAAGATTTACGAGCTCGGATTGAGGCGTTCGGGTTTTTCATTCTCTTCTGGGCTCTGCAGTCCTTTTTGAGGCTTCAGAGGTTGCAGCATTGGGGTAAGTAAGGCTACTTAGGGTTTTAGGGTTTTAGGGTTTTAGGAATTTAGGGTTTAGGGTTTTAAGGTTTTAGGGTTTATGGACTTGTAGGGTGTCATGAGAGTGTAGAGTCAGGTGTAGAGTTGACCATACATGTGATGCTTTCGGGCTCAGGAAAGACTCTGGCACCTTGAAGGTCTGGATGAGCTCCAAGAAAGAGGTTGGCGTGGAGTAGTAGATGCCTGTGGGAAGGATTCGAGATCTCTGGCCAGGTGCCAAGCAGTCCCGGCGTCAGTTCACCACTGTGCAATGCAAAACCCCCTCACCCTAAACCCAAAACCCAAAACCCTAAACCCTGAACCCTAACCCCAAACCCTTCCGAAGCAGAAAGGATGCCGATGCTAGACATGACGCCGCCACAAGCCACTTCCTCCAACTTAGCTCTGGTTCGAGCACTTGTCAACGGGTGGTTGGTTTGTGTGTGTGTGCGCGTGACCAGTTCTGGTACCTCTAGTACGTCACCCTCGTTTCTGGCCGTAATTAGAATCCAACTCGGTGCCCGGCGCTTGAGCTCGTCCTCGAAGCGGCGTGCTAGTTTCTTGGTCTCGGCATGGAAAAACCTTAGCCAAGAGGGTCAATCGACAGGCACGGTCATCCCCATGGATGACGCTTCCGTCAGAAAGGGAAGTGCACCATCTGAATTCTAGCTCTTCCAGATTATAAAATTTCGGCAAGGCTGCTAGACTTGAAGATTGGCCTCTGAATAAGAGGGCAACGGAGCCAACTGAAACCCCCTTAATTCCTGAAGCTTTCTCACCAATTGAGATCATAAGTGAGCCTTCAAACCGCCTGCAGAAGGCCTTCAAACAGCCCCACAAAGCCTGCGAGCCTTACTGTGGCTTCTCAGGGCTCCGCTGGCACATCTCCACACAACTCTGCCGCACCTGCGGAAGGAAAGAAACTGCGCCGGTTGAGCATGCAAGGTTTCAACAGGGCCTCCGAATTGCAGGGTCACTAAGGGGCCCAACTTTTTGCATTCGTGATGATTCGCAAAGCCGCTTTTCGTGCTTTAATGCCAGTCTGGGATTGTTTGTCTCCCGTTTGTCTTGCCTTCCTTTGGAAAGTGAGCAGGCGCTGGCACCTTGACGCCCGTCTGGGACCGTTTGTCGCCCTTTTGCCCCTTTCGTGACTTGAACAGGCTGTGGATTGTGCGAAGACTGTTTGGGATTGTGCGTCCCACTTGTCTCCCACTTCATATGGGCATCTTCCTCTTCATTCCGGAGCTGTTTGAGGATTCCTGCACGATGCTGAAATTACTTCCAGTCTGTTGATCTACAAATAATTAAACGAGAAAACCACCAAAGTCTATCAACCCGGGCAAAGTCCGACGTCAGCATGAAGAGAAATCATTGTCACATGATTTCTGCCCCCCACAAAGTCTATGCCATGCCGGGGGATTCTCGTCGAATTGCGGTTGCTGGCAAAACACTAAATGGCAGGTTTTGTTTTGGTGCGGCTTCGGTGTTGTCATGAAACACAGGCACCCAGCAACAGCCGAAAGACGGCAGACTGCCCGAATGCATTTTTCAGGCCTGACAAATCCATTTGGTCTGCTGTCCGCCTTTAAAATGCGATGCTCTCATGCTGCACACTTTCATAGAGTGGAATGCGTTGAGGCACAAGCCAATAATGCACAAGGCCAGATGTATTGTGGCTTTGGAAGGAGCCAGCTGTCTGAATGCATATTGGCCAGGCTGCAGAATGCATGTGGAGAGCTTCCTGTTGTTTTCGGGAGTCCTGTGAGATGCCACAATCATTTCCAGAAATGTTCAGGGTTTTGTGTGTGTGAGTGTGAGTGTGAGTGTGAGTGTGAGTGTGAGTGTGAGTGTGAGTGTGAGTGTGAGTGTGTGAGTGTGAGTGTGTGAGTGTGAGTGTGTGAGTGTGAGTGTGAGTGTGAGTGTGAGTGTGAGTGTGAGTGTGTGTGTGTGTGTGTGTGTGTGTTTCGAGACAAAAGTAAGAACAAATCACGGAATCTATGAACCTGACCAACCCCAGACTTCAGCATGAGGAAACACCGTAGTCACATGCGCGTCGCCTAACAAAAGTCGCGCATGTGCTGCCTTTGTCTAGCCAAAGGATGACAGGCAGTGGTCCTCAGTTGCTTGGGGTCGAGGCCGGTAAAATCTTGTTTGGCCATCTCCTTGCTTAGCGGCATGTAAGATACAAATGACCCATTCAAATATTCGCAAAGACCTACACCTCCCAGGCCATCAGACATGCAAAAGGCACCCCAGAACCCGTGAATCCCGGGCCTGCTCGTCCAAGTCAGGGATGGACCTGGTAGGGATTGCTGGGGTTTAGGGTTTAGGGTTTAGGGTTAAGGGTTTAGGGTTTAGGGTTTAGGGCTCGGGGTACCATAGCTACCGGTGCGTTCCTGCAATGTCGAAGCGCTAGCCAGTTGCTTTTAAGGCATCAGGTGATGGGACAACCATCGACTGCCGCCTCAGCCTTAAACTTGAAGCCCCTCTGATGGCATAGTGCTAAGCCCCTAGTTCAGGCACCAGAACCCCCTAGACCTTCAAGCCCCTAAACCCTAAACCCTAAACCCTAAACCCTAAACCCTAAACCCTAAACCATAAACCCTAACCCCCCTACACAAATGGCCCCCTGCCAGCTCTAGCGGTGCCAGGCGACTGCAAGAAGCGCGTCGCCACGGCCATGAGGGCATCGGCGGGCCATGCCTCGAAAGCCGTCAGGGTTTTTAGGGTTTAGGGTTTAGGGTTTAGGGTTTGGGAAGGCTTTCAACTGGGTTTGCCCTTGGCAGTTTGTGCTCGATTCTTGCTGCACATAAACATCTGTAGTGTCCTGATTCTTGCTGCACTGTTCCAGGACCACAACATCTGTAGTGTCCCAAAAAGGCCCCCTGTGATGTTGCCATGCACGTTGGCTCACAAAGGTCCACCCGACTGAACATGAACCCCAGGGCCCCCAGCAGTGTACCAGTCAATGGTGCAGCAGTTGACCAAGGACGGGAACCTGGTGCTGCGGAGTTGTGCGAAGTTTTGCAAGGTGGCTTAGAGGGTTCAATGAGTGATTCAGGGCCCATGAAAACCTCACTGCTCAAGACCTCCACCCCACCCCGAAGCACTGCTTATATACTTAGTTCGGGTTCAAGCAAGGAATTCGTACAGAGACTCTTGCTTGCATCTTAGTGGCTGCCGCAGTCGCGTCCGCCAATTATCGCCAATCGGCGAGAAGCAGACCACGCAGCCAACCTACGAGCAAGATCTGCCCCCAAATGAGCGTTGCAGGATTCATCCGATCTTCACCCTGGGACTCCCCAAAACCTGCTTGGAGCTCGTTTGGGATCCGCCTCAGGCACCCCTGAAAGCTTGAAACCGCCAGACCCCTGTTTGTGGGACCCTGGGACCGCGGGTCGTCTGCGATGCGCACGCACGCCACACCCCGCACCGGGCCAGCCCGGATTCCGAGGTGCCGCGCGCATGCGCTTACAATTATGCAAAAACTCCAAAGGCCAGTTCCATGCGCTTCACTGCAGATCATGGCATGGACAAATCGGACAAGCCAAGTAGCCATGGCCCGGCAGCGCTCGATGAAGAACGCAAAGAGCTGCGCGAGGGTTCCATCCTCAGTCGGGTTCAACAACAACGACGACAGAGACAATGGGTTGGACATCATCGCCTTTGAATGCAACATAAATGAGAATAGAGCCCTACACAGAAGCTGCGAGGGCCCGGCAGGTGCCTTACCTTCGTCCACAGCTGCTTTTCGAACCACCTCGCCTGGGGTCTTTGGTGTTTCCGTGCTTCCTCCAATTTCTTTCAGATATGGTGAATGAGTCCCGACATTTTTCTAGACGGTTTTCGAGTGGTTGCGTTCATGAGCTGACAAGGACAACAATGGTTTCGATAAACCTTCCGGGGGCCCTCAACCGGCCTTTGAAGGCCTTTGAGACGAGTTTTCGGATCATGCGCACCTGCAGCCTGTCTCCTTTCTCCGAGCTGTACATACCCTAAACCCCAAACCCCAAACCCTAAACCTAAACCCTAAACCCTAAACCCTAAACCCTAAAGGGCTTGGGGGGGTTAACGCAGGTGAGGGAACTTGAGCCAGGGGTTTGCCAAGGTTGCAAAGGCATGGCAGGCTCAAGTTGCATAGCCCTAAACCCTAAACCCTAAACCCTAAACCCTAAACCCTAAACCCTAAACCCTAAACCCTAAACCCTAAACCCTAAACCCTAAACCCTAAACCCTACCCCCTAAACCCTAAACCCTAAAACCCAAACCCTAAACCCATCTTGTAGACAGGCCGCGACGGAAGCGACTACTCAGCAAGAAGAGCGAGAGCCAGAATGACAGCCAAGAAGCAGATGGCAACGCGCTCCTCGTGCAAACAGGTGGAACGATGCTTACATCTTTTCAACGAGGCGACTCAATGTTGTTCGCTGCCAGTATCGATCCAAAGGCAACAGTTACTCATGTCAACATCCTGTCTTGCATGGCAGGGTCTGTCCGTTGCTCGCATCAATGTATGTAATGGGCTCTTGCTGTCAAACGCAGAGACATCCGTCCGCACGCTACGTCCATCACATTTCAAGACCATCTTATTCCTAAACCTGGAGAGAGGAGGTAGGCATCTTCTGTTCACCCTATATGACCCGGCATGATCATGTGGCACGCTGCTACCCAAAATGTTTCTGAGCCCGCTCCTCTGCGGGGAAAAGGTTGGGAATCTCCCCTGTGTTGAGCAAGTTGTTCACATCTTCCACGAAGCCTTCGTCCTGCTGAAGTATGCACACAGGACGTCCGAAGACCTTATGTGATTTAAGCTATATTCCTTAATTAAGGGGTATTGGGCTCTCTGGGGATATAATGGTTGAGGAGATCGTGACATGCTCAAGCCAGCATCGGATGGCCTGCGGAAGCGCATCATCTTAAAAACCCTGAGATGGGTTCTCAACAACTTTCTCAAATCTCGGCATTCTTCCTGTACAACCCCTTCAAGATCTGGGTGAGGGATCGAAACGAAAGTCAAAGGTGGAGGCATTTTTGTTTCCTAATTTTGCCGCCTTGTTGACTTTTCCCGAACGTCCTGGCTTCAGCCAGAATCTTGCCGCATTTCTGGCTGTTCATGGACTCGAAATGCTGCAAAATACAGCATTTCTCAGTGTTCACAGGCCCAGATGATCGAAACTGCAACATTTCTGGCCGAACAAGCTGCGAATACTACAAATTGCTGGGTTTCCGGCCGTTAGCAAGCGGCAAGGGCAGTAACTTGTAGCATGTGTGGCCATTCAGAAGCTCCGAATGCTGTAAGTTGCCACGTTTCTGAGATTCTGGCTGGTCAAGGGCTTTACATGCAAGATTTTCCTTTGTTGGGCAGCGAAAAGGAGGCTTTAAGCCACAAACTGTGCTTCGTAAAAAAGCTAACTCCCGTAAATCAGCGAAGCTTACTTTGTACTTGCTACTTGATTCTTGCTATTTAACAATTGTACATCAATACTCAGTATTGGAGAACTCAGTCGTTCCTACGACCATAGCTCGTACTTACTAATGAGTGATACTGCTGGAACTGACACAAAGATTACAGTCTCTCGGGCGTGCCTTGATCTGAGTGTCGCTGAACAGGAAGACCGTGTGCTCCTCGCTACCGCCGGCCTTGGTCAGCATCTTCTTCATGTCCTGAGACGGAGAGTTTGGGGCTTTTGGGACTTCTTGGGAACAAAAGGCGATTTACGGGTTTAAATAGAACGTCTCGGAGTGTAAGGTCTGCACTGTCAGGGGGCGGGGGAAGTTGGGCAGTTGCCTGGTCCCTACGCAAAAGATGCTTCGATGGTAACATTGCTCTTGCGAGTCAGGTGTGAGGCATTGGCGGCCGACACTCGCAAAGAAGAGCACCCTAAATCCCCGAATGCCAACAAAGGAAGCTTCTGTCGCTTCCCAGTCGGGCAGCAGCAACTAGACCCAAACTATCTCAAATCGTCGATAACTTCAGTACATCTCTGACACTCTCTTTCGAAACTCTTCAAGCGAAGACCTGTGGAGCCACAGTTCTATAAGCCTCAATTCTCAACCACAGCTACTTTGAGGGTTGGGACCCGGGGCCCCGGGCCTCACGGAAGGCTGTCATGTCGTAGCCTTTTGTGATCTCGATCTGGAACACGGTGAAGTCGGCCATGTAGCAGGCCTCCAAAGCACCACTCTTCAGGGACTAGGGTTTAGGGTTTAGGGTCACAAGGCTTCCTCCGATTCGCCGAGTGCAAAACCCAATGAATATCATTGAAGCCAAAAAGTGTCTGACGTGCACCCCCAAAACCGAATATGTCCCTGATTGGTTCACACAATCATCTCGAAGCAGCGCTTAAACTTGACGCATAGATAGAGCCCTAACAAAATCCCAAAACATGACCACAAAATGGCCAAAAGGTTCTCAGATGCGTAGAGACTCAAAGATTCACTGTTGATGCTGAATGGGACCCATGGGTCACCCTAAACCCTAAACCCTAAACCCTAAACCCTAAACCCTAAACCCTAAACCCTAAACCCTAAACCCTAAACCCTAAACCCTAAACCCTAAACCCTAAACGTCACGTGTTCAAGGGCACTGGGCTGCTGGCCAAGCGGGTGCAGCTTTGGCGGCCGCTGCCACCCACACCCACCTGGTGAGCGAAGGATGTTGTTAGGGTTTAGGGTTTAGGGTTTTTAGGGTTTAGGGTTTAGGGTTCAGGCGGTTTAGGGTTTAGGGTTTAGGGTCTAGGGCTCAAGTGATTTTGCAGGGATTGGGGGGGAGGGGGGGGGGGGGGGGGGGGGCAGGGTAATTTAGGGTTTTTTAACGTTAAAAAACCCTAGAAGCTTCTTCAAGGCTCACGTGATTTTACAGGGATTGGGGCGCGGGGTCATTAAGTCAAAAAACGGTCACGGTTCAAGGAGATTGAAGATGGTGAGTTTAATACAGCTTTTGCATGAGCCCCGTACGGACGTGCTGTTGAGGTCCAGTTCATCTGAGGGGGTGGGAGTGCACTAGACTCAACAGGGAGCATGCGCTTGCTACGTGGATGTTTGTTCTATACGGCTTCAACTGGCTCTCAAGTTGCCACGACAGGGACCTGCGCACATGCACTATGCAGGCTTTGCTTAATGTGCGGACAGGCTGGAGTGCATGCAACGCCTGGGTAGACCCTAAACCCTAAACCCTAAACCCTAAACCCTTAACCCTAAACCCTAAACCGTCCTCTATGTGCAACAAGTCCAAGCCTGAACTCCTCCTTCTCGATTGACCCAAGGACAAGGAAGATAATATTTTTGATTTTTGTACACACTTCCCCGGCTGCCCTCAGAACATTTCCTGAATCTACAGACTCCTAACGAAAGCCTCGACCTTCAAACTCAGAAACCAAGAAACCAGAGATCCTAAGACGTCCGAAGTTGTCACAGCTCCCCTAAACTCCAAACCCTAAACCCTAAACCCCAAACCCCAAACCCTAAACCCTGAACCCTAAACCCTGAACCCTAACCCCTAAACCCTTCCATCGGAGTTCCCGAGTAAGGTGGCCACGAGCAAGGCGTTACCGCCAGGACTCTTAATGACGCGAGCCACCCGAGCAAGGTGCTCTAACCTGAAAGTCTGAAGTCTTCGACCAGGGGTCAACGGCTTCTCAACATGTCTTCGTTCGGTTTCTGCAGGCTTCAGGGGGCCCAGGGTTCGACAGGCTTCGTCGGGGTTGATTGAGGGTTCCTCTTGAAAGTAAATGTTGGTTCGTAGCAGCTTCCATCATGCAGATGCATGTTGGTGTCTGAGGTGCGGCTACCGCTATTGGTTGACCCAGCTCCTTCAAGCGCAACTCCCAAATAACTCCAAAGGCTGAACAACCCTGTTGCCATTTTGCCAACGAATTCTCGGGTCCAACTGCATGAACTACCACTCCACTTCGTAGAAGGCCCCGCAAGACAACTCTGCCATGCACACCAAACGCTGCGTAGCCCCCCTACGCCAAGGCACATGTAGAGGAAGCAGACAAGGTCCATGGGCTTGGAGGACATCTCATTGTAACTCACAAGGTGGGCTTCTATCTCCTGCCAGGTACAACGGACTGTGGAGATTTTGGGTGGTTTCGCCCTGCGCTTGAGGAAACGTGTGTCAAGAGAGTGCTTTGGGCGGGGGGGGGGGGGGGGGGGGGTGGAAGCTCATCTATGGGCATGTTTGAAACTCCCTGCAAGAGGCTTCAAGCTTCCGAATTGGAACTCTGGCACGTCGTGCAACACCACTGAACTTTCGACAGCGATTTTGAAAGGCCCGCGCGGACTCTCCAAACCCCTTGTTTGTGAGCCCGAAAGCAATCCCACCATCCTTCTGCAGCACCGTCACGTCAGGACACCTTAGCATTATGATGAGCATGGGCGTGGAAGTTGACTAAATCCCCCGACGCCTGTCAGAAGCCTTCATCCCCAGTAAATGTGATATGTTGTTTGCCTTCAATGTTGTGGGTGTTGGCTTGTTCGCGAAGTAGGATGAGTGGAACTATACAGAACTACAACTTCTCAGCAGCTTTCACTGAGCAGGTGCGCCATAAAACGCAACAACGGCATCCCTGATTCTTCAGACCCGCAAGGCTGATGCTGATATTGTCAGAAAGCTGACAAGCGATTTGCGGTGTTAATTTTGCATGCGCCCCCAGCAAGACTACAATCAGGCGCAACTAGCGTTTTCTGAGTCCTTTCCCTCACAGCTCTGTTTGAGTACACGACAAGCAAGGTCCCTGAATTGACTGCAGCCCAGCAGCTCTGCGTAGGGTCGCATGGGGGTAGCCGCAGGTGAGAGCATGTCGCCGAAGAAGAGCGTGCGAATCTGCGCGAATCTGCTTCCGGGTGCTTGGGTTTTTGGAGCTTGGGGTGTGGCTTTTGCACATGAGAATCATGAGATTATGTCATTTGGCGAGGCAGACTTTTCCTGCTTGTACATTAAGGCAACCCCATGTCGTGTCCCATGTAGAGCTTTTTTCAGGTGATCTCCAAAAAAGAATGTCAGGTTTAGGTTCTGCAGCTACAGAAGCAGCTCCTGACTCCTTTAAGGATTCCTCGGCACCAAGCCTGGGTGCCCGCTAAAAAACGAGTGTATACAAACTCCTGCTGTCTGGGGCCATCTGGGGTGCCGCAACTGGGGCCATGTTTGGTGTAGGGCTGGTAATGGACGGTGTGTTGACAGCACATGACTCTGACAGTGTTGGCGCTCGTGGCGCTGGATCCTGACAAGGGTTCAGCGCTTCCGGCTTTTGACAAAGGTGCCGCTGATTAGGGATTAGTGTTCAAGCAAGCAGCAGTAACAAATAGAACGGCAAGCGCGCCAGCACCACTGCTCATGGCTCTTGCCCAGAATAGGTACAGCCATGGTTGTGGCCACATCGTTCCGTGTCTGAGGGCCCGACCTCATCTAAAGTATTCACCTGCAGGCCACGTCATGCCACAAGATTGATTGAAGAAGGCAGTCGGATCAGAAAAACAACGCAAGGAAAACGAAAACAACTTTCCTACAACTGCTGCCTTCGCTGACAGGCATTCTGCCTCCTTCTTCCACTGCGGCACCAGCACTTGCTGATACGGGCCGCCGCCACACGACGGTCAGCAGAAAGTGTTTGGTTTTGGTGGTGGCCATGTCTTCCATCACCAAATCAACACCCTCAAGTCAATAAAAACAGCCAAAACACACCGAAGCTTGCTCAGGAGGCCATAGGTGCAGGTAATAATACTGTAGTGAACAGACAGGCAATCCGTGCTGCCCTGCAGAAATTGCAAGCCCGACAGAAACCTCCCATGCCCCAATCACCCCACGGCCTTTCCATCTGAGTTGCCATCCAGGTGGTTCATGATGTCATCGAATGACACCTGCACAAACAACGAGACTTAATTAGCCATGCCTAAATTCCATGTGGCCTGAACTCGCCAGGAAACCTTCTGGGCTGACAACCAGGATCTGCGGCTTGGCGGCAGCTATCACACAAGTAGGCATGGAGGTACGAAGTATATGTGGCAACACTGGCGACATGTCGGCAACAGAAGTCGGCTCCCGCAGCAGAATCCCCTGTTTTGTTGTGTAAGCAATCTGGGTGAACATGGGCTTTGTACAGCCCAGGCAAAGCAGGGTGGCATTTCACTCGTCATCCATCACAACATCAAACCTCAGCTTGCGTATCTTCTGGCACAGGCTGGACTGTGTGGCCATGTCGTGACTTCTGCCCTTCTGCCCTTCTAGTGTGCAAGTGCTCGTTGAGGAAGGTTTAGGGTTTAGGCTTTAGGGGTTAGGGTTTAAAGGTTCGTCTCCAAACAGGGAAGGAGCTGAAGTCCGGCTTCAGGAAGGTCGCGAATACCGGCAACGACCTTGTCGCCAGCCTTGCGCAAGAAAGTGGTGCATGTACTTGAGGGTGAGGGGGCCACAGACTAGTCAACACGGGAACGTATCCGGCTATAGTGGAATAGCAGAATGCCTACGACATGTTCCCTCCTTGAGAAACCTGGTCCCTCTGGTCCTACATCCTGCTCGATATGCATGAGCAGGGCGGCAACACTTCGCTCAACTTAGCATAAGCCATGCCGCTCACAACCCGAAGCCCTCTGAATCTGCCTCCAATCCTCCCTAGAAGACGAATCCGTACAAACACCCGCAAACGGGATCAAACCCTAATCTCTAAACCCTAAACCCTAAACCCTAAAACCTATAAACCCTAAACCGCACAAACCGGAGCCTCGATCGGCCCCACCCCTTCCGGTGTTCCGGTCCTTCGGAAGCGGAGCGGGAGCTGCAGGCCAAACTGCGCTCTAGACTGCAGGTGACTAAATACCAGGATGGGGCATTATACCCTGTAACCCCCTTTTTTCAGGGCCCTTTAGAGGGTTATGGGCTGTTCTACCCTATAACCCCCTTAACCAGGGCCCTTTATAGGGGTATGGGCTGTTCTACCCTAGAACCCCCTTAAAAAGGGCCCTTTATAGGGTTATGGGCTACTATACCCTAGAACCCCATTCAAAGGACTAGGGGTATAAGGCCTAATAGCCCATCCTGGTAGTGACCAGGTGCATTTCTATCGAGACATTCGGGATGTAGGAGGTTCGTAGTGTGTGACGTCCCCTAAACCCGAAAACCCTAAAACCCTATAACCCTAAACCCTAAACCCACCGTCACCAACTCCCCCTCTGGTATCCAAGCCACAGGATGACGTCGCCACACTCCAGGGTGAAGATAGTGCTGATGTGGGAGATGAGGCTTGGGATGGTGAAAACCATATCCTGGTGCAAGAGCTAAGAGCCCTTGAAGCGGTCAAGGAATCAGGCGCGATCGCTGTGGGCTTTTCTAGAGCTTTGAAGACGTCACTGGGGCTCTACCAAAGTTGCTGTTGCTGTTGAAGGAGGCTGCTATATGTCAGACCTCGCGTCCTAGACAACTTTCACATCGAACTAAACTGCGGTTGGTGAGGGTGTGCTGTGGCCATGCACAAACGCTGCACATGCAGCATTTTACATCCCAACTGGCTAAGCTCATGCGACAGACCGAGTGCTAGCGAAGACCCCATGTATGGTGCAGCGTGGCGGACACACGCAACAGGTGTGTTTGGGTTTCTGGCAATTTCAGGGCTGGATCCCACACGGCACGCGAAGAAACAGTCCCTTTTGCTGAACACTCACTCCAGCCTTCGTGTTGCCACGTTGCCTGAGGACGGTTTAATAGCAAGCAGGCAGCAAAGCTCACTGAAGGTCACCAAGAAGGGTTTTCTGGGAAAGCTGTCGAAAACTGATATGAAGTTAGATCGGATGAACGGTTGCTACGCACATGGTACAGTGCTCCGAAACTCCGAAAGTCCACGGGGTTATGACCGCATGTGTTCCATCTGGCTGAACAAACCGGAACCTTGACATGAATAGGCAGCATGATATGGGTGGGTATGTCATGGAGGGTTTAGGGTTTAGGGTTTAGGGTTTAGGGTTATGGTTAGGGTTGACCCCGAATAAAATGGCAGGCAGTCAACACCCCAGATCTCTGCTGGCCCCCGAATCCAACTAACCCGGTTGAACAAAACCCGTAGGATCGAAGGAAGCTCAAGACAAGATGCCTCTCCACGCCGTTGACTTGGCAGTAGAGCTCCAGGTTGTGAGGGTTCGGCACACTGAGCTTGTCAATGAAGCCGCCTACGGGGGTGAAGTGGTCCTCGGATGTCAGCCTACTACAGGGAGGCCAGGCTCGGATTTTGGAACAACGGTTGTTTGGGTTTAGGGTTTAGGGCTTAGGGCTTAGGGTTTAGGGTTTAGGGTTCAGGGTTCAGGGTTTAGGGTATTACACAAGTAGTTAGCCCGGCAGCTGTCTAAAGAGATGTGTGACTTTTGAAAGACTTGCATTAGACATTTGAGTGCTTCGCAAGGTCCAGAAAGCACACAGACACAGTAAAACACACCAGCGAAGGCGTCAGATGTAGCCTGGAAACCCAAGAAGGGGGCAATTGTCGCAGATTTTTGATTTTGTCCGGGCAGGTCTCTGGCCTGGCGTTGTTGAAACCTACAATAAGGGGTCCCGGGTGGGCCCGAGAAGCGAAAAGTGCAACAACGAAAATCGCGAATTGGCTCTCCAAGGTGAGCATGAACAACGGCAGAAAAGGTAAAAGCAAAAGGCCGACCGCACGCGACAAAAAGCGGTCAAAAGCAAAAACACAACACAAGCCTAAACATGGGGCCAAGGACCAACAAGGCAAAAAGGTAAAACATGCAGTGAAAACGATTAAAGTGTAGTAGTGGGCAGCTAGCTGACCGAAAGGCAGTTGTGAGGCATGTCCATGATAGAAAGGCACTCTACTCTACGACTTCTACCACCTAACTTTTGAACTGTTTGCAGGTTGTACATGTCCTTTCTAGAAGCAACGGAGGCCCGCGAGAACACAGTAGCAAGAAACGGCCTCACCTAGAAAATCAGGACCTCTGTCCCCTAAACCTGAACTCGAAGCCAAAATTATCATTGAGCTGGGATCTTGAACGAGCTTGAGCAGGCCTTCTTCAAGATTCCTCCCAATCTGAAAACCCATTCAAGCTAGCTCGGCGACGGGGAACGTAACCCTTTGCCACGCTCCAGGGCATTCCTCCGACACGGGGTCTGGAGGTGACAATGCTTACCACACACAGGTTCCTGTGACCTACCGATAATGAGATTTGATGATGAAAGACTTGAGGGCCTCGATCGGTCCACACCCGCTTGGCCCGTTCTAAGAATCTCCACGTCCAAAAAGCACTCGGCCCTACCAAGCCCCGCCACCTCCCCCTAAACCCTAAACCCTAAACCCGAAACCCTGAACCCTAAACCCTAAACCCTAAAGGCTCCTTTCTCCTTGGCCGCAAGCTGCAGATCCCTTGCCGTCAGGTCCAGGGCAAGACAGTAGCCTGCTTCAAGCAACAGCAGCTTTACATGCGTGCAGTGCTTGAAAACTCGGCTTCCTCCACCCATGTCCAGGGACAGGGCAGGAACTCTGCGGCACATGCCGGAACATTTTGGAAGCAAGTTCTACAATACTAATTAACCGTTTTCAGCTTGAAGAAGAAAGGCTGTTTCCAAACAACAGCTAGTCTGCACCGTGGCCGCCGAAGTAGATTCTGCGTCAACAAAGGTCCTCGTTCAACAGCTGCGTGCCTCCTCCAAAAGAGGACAAGAACCATTTCGATACCACTAAACCTTGCCGTGCCGGATTTCGACAGACGACCTCTTGTGAGTACTTTTGTGACAAGCTTTTGCAAGGTTCAGTGCGCAAAATGCCCCAGATTCCTGGACCATTTCCGTTCAAACAAGCACGGCAAGATTGTCAACCTACACTCTTCAAAATCCTGAGGCCCCAGCCAAATCCACAACTCAAAAACCCAAGCCCAGTCCGACAATGTTCCGACACCCCGGGTCAAACTCTGAAAAGATGTTCCACGGCGCCTGCGACGACGCTCAAAGCCTCGGCCTCCTTCACGCGCCTGGGCCAATGATGTGCTGCTGGGGGCTTTGCAGTGCTTGGGCTTTACGGTGGCTGGTGCCGAGGTCCCTGAGCCCTACAAGAAATGTGATAAACGGAATCCCACAAAATGTTCAAGTCATGTTCCATGTGCACTCAGAGCGATAGCATCCCATGCCAGCTAATTGCACAGGGCAGCTTGCACTGCTGGCCGATCACAATGCCCAGCTCCACCTTCGCCAACATCACGGGTGTACATCGAATATTTCTCCTTTGTTATCAAAGGCAACGGCCTCTCTTGGGGAAGGTGCAGAGATCTGCAAACGACAAGCTTGCGGCCCTTTTGACGTCGTAATGTCCGAAAAATGTTTCGAAGGTTTTTGGAGCAGGGTTGCAATGCGCAGTGTGCCATGCAGTGACTGCTTGGCATGCTCTTGAGCTCTGCCAGTGGCATCCCGTGAGCTCTTCGGGGCTCTTAACATGATGTAGGGCAGTTGCCTGTCATAAATCCTTAATGGGCATTGCGAACTCCACTCGAATAGAAAGAGAACAACTGGCCACCCATGGTTCATCTATCGCGCACACACACACAATCGGGGTTGAGGGTTTAGGGTTTAGGGTGGCCTCATGGTGCACTGGCCCGATGTTTCTTGGCAGCCGTATGGGACCGCTGCCTCAGCTGCCAGAATAAACAACACGCTCATGGGTTGGAACAACTGTTTGCGAAGATCAACGAATTCTCAGGCTGTGTGTGCGTACATTTCTTAGAGCATGCAGTTTATATAGAACGCAGCCGTATACAGGGCTCACAGAACACTGGCGACTGGGCGGATTGCCGCGCTTAGCACGTGCTCCTTGCCGTGCCCTGAAGAATCACGTTTCCGTCACGGTCTCCGTTCTCAGGGAGGGAATTTGACGACATTTCGCGGAAGGCCCTTGCAGCGACGCTTGGAAGATAGCCTATCCGACCGACGCCTAGGCAAGCTTTCCTTGGTGGCGGCCCAGGCGGCAATGTGCTTTACGAGGAAAGTTCGTTTGCGAACGGTACACAAGATCGGCCCCCTCGACAACCAGGCAGTTTGCCGGCGACTGCACAGGGTTTCAAGGGTGCCCTAGGTTGGGCTATAGCGGCTATAGGAAGAATCGCAGGCTCTCCTTGACCATGTGGTGCTGTCCGCAAAAGCACCTTGTACGGTGCATACAGCTGGCCTTGGGACATTATACGACCTACGCACTTCCAGTTTGATGGCATCGTTGCGGCTTGACTGATATTTGTGGCATTACTATCGAGTTCCAGGACGAATCTGGTGTCATTACCTGTCAATCTTCATGTTGACTTCCTTTGCACGTTTCAGCTGGGAGGGGCATGACTCCAACTGCACCGCTGGTCCCGGTCTTGATCTCACGTTTGACTTGAGCTGAGCGTATTCTCCGTGATTCGGGTAGCCTAAGCTTCTCTGCTTTCATGGTAGTTCATGGGAGAGAAGCGTCTCCTTGTTCTTTGAGCGCTGATGATATGGGTTTTGGCGATCCGAGCTGCCAGGTTTGGCCCCGCGCTCCTGCCACGGGCTATAGTCTGTGTACTGCTCAGCACCCTTGATGGTGCCAGTGCACGCAGACATTCGCGGGGTTCCGAGAATTCATCCTTTCTAGGCGTGCGTCGTACTCGACATGTACTCATCTCTTGCCACTACGACACAAGCATGTACGGCAACAAAAAGAGAGCGAGAGAGAGAGAGAGAGAGAGAGAGAGCGAGAGAAAGAGAGAGAAAGCGAGAGAGAGAGAGAGAGAGTGAAGAAACCTTGTGCTGCCAAGCAGCCCATTGGCAAGTAGGAGCTTGTAGGCTTCAGGAAAAGCACCGGAGTTTTGGGAGCCTGTCTCAGCTTTAGACAGAATGGAGAGGACTCCCCCCCACACCCAGAGGTGGCTTTGCAACGGAAGCAAGCGTGCCTCCCGCAAGTACGGGCAGCGGTTTATCGTTAAAGGCCCCCCCCTCACACCCAAAAGGCCGGCATGTACACCCCTTTAAACCCCCAAACAATGTTCTATCCATGAGGTCGGGAAGCCATCCGGATTTCGAATCATGCTCCCCAGGCATGTAGACGGGCTCAGCCATTCAGCGCCTATCAAGAACCTTCTAAAACCCCAAGCCTTACAGACTAACCCACCCTTGACGACGTTGCCAGCGGCCCCTCCAACTGAAGACATCCGAACTTCTCAAGGGGGGCCTCTGACAGGAACTTCTCGTCCTTCTTGCTCCCTGGTGGCCACTTCAGGAGTCTAAGGCTTGCGTGCACAGGCTGAAAAGGCTCAGCTCTCAGTTCTTGCGGGGAGGATATATAAAGATGTGCTGAAAAGAATAGTGGAACGAACATACAAGCTACACTACCGGACAGAAGAGTGATGGCTCTGCTGTCACTGAGCTGCCCTTAACAGAGGCAACTTCAAATGCTGAAAACAACCGCGGCTTGACTGCAAGACACAGGTCACAAGACCCTTTTCAAGCCTGCACTGGAAACCCTAAACCCTAAGGCCCTAAACCCTACACCCTACACCCTAAACCCTCTAAAAGCTCTGGAAGCCTTGAAGCAAGGCGGGTCACCGGTCTCCGAGATGAAGCCTCCCTCCAATCCGAAGCCCTCGTTCCCTGGCACCTATTTGCGCCATCTCCTCGATGTGCTTCTGGTAGTTCTTCCCCACTGCCACAATCTTCCTTCAACTTCGGAGCTTAGACAAAGCTTTGAGGTTGAGGCAGTGG
This sequence comes from Symbiodinium natans, assembly GCA_905221605.1. Taxonomy (NCBI): domain Eukaryota; class Dinophyceae; order Suessiales; family Symbiodiniaceae; genus Symbiodinium; species Symbiodinium natans. Next base: position 164,625 of record CAJNDS010002156.1, read on the forward strand.
CATGCACGGTCCCGGAGGACCAGAAAATCGAGCAGCTCTCAAACAACAGACTGGTGAATGTGTGAGCGAGTTTTGGCAGACGGGGAAGCTCCTAGCGACCGAGCAAGGGAGCATACTCGTTAAGCGCAGGAGTCTGCAGGAGGGACCAGCATGACGCACTGGCGAAATCGGAAAGACGCTAAACCCTACAGCGCAAGAGTTTGCGCCAAGAGCATGTTTTTCCCTACCCAGCCAAGCCTGCCAGTCGCCCAGAAATTGGTGGCCATGGCGACGAACAGCGCAAGGCGGTGCAAGCGAGGGCAGCAACGGGGGTTATAACCCTAAACCCTAAACCCTAAACCCTAAACCCTTCTCTGAAACATAGAATGCTTGTAGGATTTGAGCAGCACAGAGACTCCAGCACACCAAGATTCGGCAACAAGAACCCTTGAAACGTGAGCAGCAACTGAAGCACGCTGCATGCGACACTGGTCAAAGCGGCTGCAGTTAGACAATCTTCCACTAACTGGCAGCACGCAGCACATGCACGATCACGCACAAGCTTGTGCTTCCAGACTTCCTTCCTGTCGCTGCGGTTTCAACATACGGCACTGAACTCGTGGAGCTTACAACTGCCAGGCCTAAAGCCCCCCAAGTTCAAGCCCCCCAAGTGCACTGTCAGCAACATGAGGTGTAGAGCACGAGTGTAACATCCTAACCCTCCTGAACAGCCCCCTTCGTTCCCAGTGGCGGCCTGGAAGTTCTTCTTGGTCTGCTCCCGCAGTTGATGCCTTAAGGCTGCAGCACTACTGCAGGCGTGGGCGTGGGGCTTGAGATCTAGGGCTTGAGTTCCATCGCCTTTTCGTTGCTTGATTTTCTGTCCTGTTTTGGCCCCAGCCCAGAGTTGGAACCATGTCAACCGTTTCGGCACACCACGTTACTTCAAGGATCACACGCCGTTTAGGCCAGCACTTTGATGACTTGTGCCCCTCCTGACATCCTGGCCATTCCGACTCATTCCCATTGAATCTCTTTTCGTCGGATTTCAGGCTTGGGTCAATCGAGATTCTAAAGCTCGCATCTTTGAGCTTTTGTAGCTTTAGGTGTGGCCCCGGGTGTTTGGAACTGATGGTATTAGCTTCAGCGGGCTGCATTGTGACGTGGGAGCCTCGATCAGCGAGCCAAAGCCTGTCACTCTGCACAAGGCCTATCAGGACCTCTGCTGAATTCCTCCTATGCCAACCCATGTTCAAGAGGTGCATAGACGATCATAGACAGACCCAAACAAATCACCTCAGCCGCAGGCAGCATCCACTCCCGGTCGTTGTCATCGATCAAACGGTCACCAAACACACGCAGAATCTCCTAAGTTGAGAAGGGGTTCTGCTCCAATGATTCTGCTTCAATGTGCTCCAAAGATGTCCTGCGCTGAATCCTAAAACCTAAACCCTCAACCCTCAACCCTAAACCCCTAAACCCCTAAACCCCTAAACCCCGAAACCCCTAAACCCTAAACCCCTGAATCCTATTACCAAAGCTCCTAGGCCATGGCCTGACTGCCTTGGTCATGCCAAGCGGCGTGCACCCAAAGCCGGACATGGCGATCCGCCCCTGCGCAGCAATCAACGACCTATTCTATAGATGACACGTGACCCAGGTGGGCGGTGTTTTATACTGTATTATACATTCTGCTATATTATACTAGATTATACTACATTATACTAGATGATACTATATTATACTACATTATACCAAATTGTACGATATTATACTAGACTATACCATATGATACTAGGTGGGCACAAGCGACCGGTCTGCCGTAGAGGGCTGTGTGCGAACTTGCATTCTCGGGCACACCAAACCCTGCACCCGTTTCCTGACATTGTTTGCAGAAACGCCAAAGTTGTTTAGGGTTTAGGGTTTAGGGTTTAGGGTTCTTTCTCTCTCTCTCTCTCTCTCTCTCTCTCTCTATGTCTACTTTGAGCACAGGTGTCAGAATCCATGGACAGGCGTGACCTCTCGGGTATGATTCAATGATTGAGCCGAACTTTCCTGTCCAATGAACCAGGATGACTTGTACTGCTTGACATCGCTTTAGCAGCCATCCAAAAAGGAGAAGTTTTTTCAGATTGAAGGGCTAGTGCTAGAACCGCACGGCAGCCACGCACAATCATCCAGATTGGAGGTTATACCGGAAGCGAACGCGCAGTGTATTTCTATATATATATATATTTATTTATTTATTTGTTTATGTATTGATGTGTTTCTTCATTTATTTATTTGGTTTTATCTATCTATTTTTTCATTTATATTTGTCAATTATTCATTTTCAAGTCAATTTTTTTACTACGAGTGTTTTGCTGTTATTCTGATTGTTAGATCATTGCATATATATTTATGTTGCTGCACAGTCGTGCTCCCTTGCTGAAGAACCTGTCCTCCTAGCTTCACCATCACTCCGTGTTTGGAGGAAGCTGTGATACGCCAGTTGCGGGGCACATGCAATTCGTCAGTGCCTGAGGCTTATCTTTTCCCTGTAGTACTACATCAAAACTACCAAAACCAAACACGTTCGACTTGTGAATACTGCTCTGGTTCCCACCACTTCTCTATCTTCACAGAAGACGCACTGTTTGCCTCAGTTTGCTACGCACTCTTCAAGAATCATGCCTGACTTACCCTAAGGATCCTTAAAAAAATGCACCTCGGGTAATATCAAATTTTCACCACGAGGCACACACACAGAGTACCCAGCTTAGCCAACATGGGACGCGGCTGCGCAGCAAACATAGGACATCAGGGAGTAGTTTAGGGTTTAGGGTTTAGGGTTTAGGGTTTAGGGTTTAGGGTTTAGGGTAGCATCGAAGGTCGGGTAGTTTAGTGAGTCTGGGGCGGGGGAGGGGGGCGCTGCTGCTTAGATTGCTGTAGAAAGAACTAGAACCAAACGATATCTGAGGAATCTGCAGCGATGGGACTTCTATGGCCATGTCATACTGGCAGTTGGATACAACTTGTCAGGCTACCTAAACCCGGTATGAACAGGCTAAGGGTAAGACCTTAAACCCTAAACCCTAAACCCTAAACCCTAAATCCTAAACCCTAAACCCAGTCAGAAGCAGAGTTGTCAAGTCGTGGGCCTTCGCACTCGTTCTTCTTCAGCAGTAGAACCTAGGCACTGCCCATGGTGCGGCTACCCAGAAACTCCACACATGACAAAAAAACCACACACCCATGCCCTCAACTTGGGAAGCCCCCATGTGCACTGACACAAACCTTATAAACTGCCTTAAAACCCTGAAACCGCCACCTAACGCTTTTTGGATAAGCCAAAGCTTTTCCAGGAACCGGTACACAATTGCAGGTTTGATGTTTTCGCAGAATCTCGTTCTCTCTTTCGCAGAACTTTCGCGTTGTCTTTCACGGGACATATGTACGATGTGGTACCTCGGGGGCAATCTGGGTTGCATTAACCCTAAACCCTAAACCCTAAACCCTAAACCCTAAACCCTAAACCCTAAACCCTAATGCGGGCCAAGGCGAAGCTGCGAAGCTTGAAGAAAGCTTAGGGCTGGTTGATGTTTGCGGATGGGTGTTCGTGGTGGGGGTCGGGGGTCTGCGGGTTTAACGGGTGTGGGGTTTAGGGTTTAGGGTTTAGGGTTTAGGGTTTAGGGTTGAGGCTTTTGAGGCTCAAGAGGGCTCGTTGGAATTTGGATTTGACAGGCCATGGCGTTGAAAAGTGGCTTCTTGCCATGTTCTGTTGCGCAGACCTGGCATATTCTCAGATGTTATATACAACTCTTGCAATAGGGCTGGGCATACCACCAACAGTTCAAGTCTGGTACAACAACATGTTCATAGATCCATCTACTCCCAAACGCGGAAGTCCTTGCAAACATGGTTTTTTGTAGAGATCCCTAATGAACACGGCGCAACGAGGGGGTCGCGGCAGGGTCCTTGCAATCACCTTTTGCTGCAAGGAACAGCGGTCCCCAACAACCCATGAAGCAGATCATTGAAGGAGGCATTTGACACTCAATCCCCAAGGAACAGCACGCACTTTCAGTACATCTCAGTTCTTTCTCCAGGTACTAACATTGTTCGGAATTTTTCTCTGGTCGGGACGATACCTGTCACAATTGACTTTTTGTATAAGGACGATACCTGCGAGTGTACTTCGAAGGCGTCCTGTGCTATACGCTATTCTGTCCTGATAACTGTGGTTCATCTGCATGCGCCAGATTCTAGGATTCTGCTTAACCCAGCTTGTTCTCCCGTCTTTGTCGGGATAGCTGAGTCATGTTGAGTCACTTGTGATATGATTCAACGTTTACTTGGCTGCGCGCGTTCTCTTGCGATTTACGAATAGGCACGACTTTCCTATAGTCCTTTCCCGCTCTTGTTTAAAGCAAACCAGCAATGGCTTCTCATGTGAATCCCCATGTAGACACCCCAAACGCAACGACCCCCCGAAACACTCTCCCGCAATGTCTGCTGGTCACATGTAAGAAACGCAACGACTTTAGCAGTTGGGAGTATTCTTCTTCTGTGCGGAACCATCGCCAGCTTCGGCAGACATGCTGCCACACATAATGAAACCGTTCTACATGCACACACAGGCAAAGACCTCTACATCAACTGCATATGTGAGGAAGACAGGCTTTGCCTCCTTGGGCTTAGGCTTCTTTAAAGAGACCCTGATAAGCAGCAAAATGGCCAACCTACTTGCGAGCACAATGCTGCAGCATTCGATACCCCCCACTGTCGCCCAGGGATCGAGCGTCTTCATGTTTGGATTGGTGCTCACTTTCACGAATTGGGGGTGATGGCAATCTCGCCTTTGGCTTAGGCATTTCATCCCAGGCGCGCCGTGCACCCAACACGCCAGGACACCCCTACAGTAAAGCCTCAATCGTAAATCTGGAGAAGTCTCACTGTTGAGGACAGATAAGGCATGGGCACCAGAGATCACCTTTGAGAAGTCGCGCAAGTTGAAGGTGTAGTGCACCTGATCTGTAGCGGAAGTTGAGGGTGGACAGTCTAAGCCTGCGGGCTTCTTTTTTCGTGCTTGCCTCAAGCTTGGATCAGTTTGTGCAGGGTCTGGACTCTGTAGTTGAATTTAGTTGAAGGGTTGGTGGCATCTGCACCACCAGGCTTCAAAAATGAGGACCCTGAAGCATCGAGAGGTGCTGTCTGAAATCCTTGGCAACAACCTGAACCCTACTCTGACACATCCCATCCGAATTCTGCCCTACATCGTGCTCTTTCCTCTACACAGGGTCGTCCTGAACACTAAGTGAAAAAGCGGCTTAGGGGTTCGCATCCAAATATCTCAGAGGTCACTCAAGCCTAGGCTTTCATTCACACAGCACCTTGCAAGCCGCCCATGTGTGCAGCCAAGCTTTCGTCCTTTTGTAAGACTCTGCAGGGCTTGGCATCTGAGATAATACTGCGAGGACTCAAGCGCGAAGGCTGCTCTAACGCGAACAAGTGCACGAGCAAACTGATGACGCTGACAACTCTGTTTTTCGTTGTCTGTTGCTTGCTTGTGTCATCTTTTACTTGAGGAGGCATCCACACTGAACCCTATAAACCGTACAGCACTTTTGGGTTGGTCCTTGTGAGCCCTCTAGCCCTCTGCCCTGCCTTCATCGGGGTTGGGCGGAGCTCGTTGGACCTGAAAGTGTGTATGGGCGTCGGCTTCTGCAAACAAAAAACGCTCCTACAAAGGTCAGGTAGAGAGGGTTCCTTCATGAGAATCCCAAGGCCGTGGGTGCTTGAGGGTTCGTGGCGAGCTGTGCTTCCTCCAAACCTACTGAAGGGCTCATGACTTCTCATGCAGAGGTATGACATAGCAGAGATGCGAGCAACTAGGCAGCTACAATAACTAGAGTTACAGTGACAGCCAGAAAGTTGGAAGGTGGTAATTGGAACGGATGGCCGGAAATGCAATCTTCCAACTTTCGTTGTGCGGGAATCCCGAATCTTCCAACTTTGCGTTGGCACCGCCGCACTGTTGGGTGGCGGTCGCTCTTGTTTGCCCGTAAAAGGGTTCTTTTGTTGTTCATTTATCCCTTCAAAGTGCTTCGTTTTCTTTTCCACCTCAAAGTTGGAAGAAACAAAAAGTTGGAAGAGTCAAGTTGGAAGAATTGAAAGTTGCAAGGTGTGCGACCCATTTTCGAAAGAGCGGAAAATTTGGATGGACACCTTCCAACTTTTCGGCTGCCACCATAAGGTTCAGTGTCCGTGTCTGTCTAGCACCTTCGCTCGAGGTCCTGGCGTGTTCTTGTAGATCTCCAACGTAGCCTGGACCATCTTCTTGCTGAGCCCGGCCACGTCGCCGGGATAGTTGTCTGCCTATCTATTGGGGGGCTCTGAGTTCCGAAAGGGCATCTGCTGTGGCAAGGCGGAGTGGGGGAGGGGGAGGATCGGTTCCGAACATGACACAAACTGCTTCCGATGCAGTCCCACTTGGGAGGAGTGGGCCATGTTGACCATGGTCAATCAGATGCACAAGCGGCACACGCTGCAGTTCAAGGGGCTAAGTCCCAAGCCCCTGTTCACGAAACCCTCAACCGCTCCCAGATCCTCGCAAATTTCGCTCAACACGGTACTCTTTGGCACGCGGCCCGAAACTTCCATTCCAGGATGGTGTTGAAGATTTGCCTTGGCTGGGTGCGCAGCTTACGTGCTTATGAGTCTTGCAGCTCTTGCGTAGCTTTTGGTGGAAGCGATAAAGCCTGCAAACATCACTGGGGCACACGAACTTGTGAGGCCCTGCGGCTCGTGAAGTCCAACTCTCCCACGCCCCGACAGAGGCCCGACGTGCTAAACATTGCGAAACAGGAGTTGCAGGTACGAGATGGTACGAGTAGTTGCAGAAATACCCTCCAATTCTCCTAAACCCAACAAGATCTCAAGCCATGCAAGAGGCAGCAAACAGGCATTACCCAAGTCTACAAACCTCGATGTGGTGAAACTTAATTGATTGTAAACACTTGCGCGCGCCGGCTCGGCAGCCGGGCCGGCCCACGAACAGGAAAGGAGGAAAGAGGGTGCTAGTGGGGTTTGAGGGGGGTGCGGGGTTCTGAAGAGGGTTCAAAATTTGGCATGGGGGGAAGGGTTGGGTTAGGGGGAAGGAGACCGGATCCCGTGTCTGCTTGTTCCAAACGCTCCTCGGCAGGAAGCCGAGCCGAAGGTAGGCGACAGGTTCTTAAACTTATGAAAGCAGAAACTTGACAAACCTAGATGGACCTGGGTAAAGCAGGAGGAGTTTGGGGCTACAGCCCTGAAGCCTAACCGAGGAGCCAGGTTTCAGGTTCTAGCTTCAGGCTAAACGACATCAAACGACCCAGCTTGATTTCGCGTAAATTTTCCTTCAGCAACGACTTTGCATGTCAAGTGATGTCAAATAGGCGAAAGGGCGAGTTGGGAGTTTGAGGCACTCTTGTGAATATTTTGCTCCTCCCGCCCACAGCCTCTCTGGTTTTGCCAATGCTTCATGGACGCTGCTTCTCTACACTTCTACAAAAGGATCGACCCTAGAGTCATTCTATAAGAGAGGCACACGGACTTGCGTAGGCAAGCTGCATCATGTTGTCGTCGTCCAGCAGCGGAAAGCCAACCAAGTACATGTGCCCGATGATCTCAGCCAGCATGGTGCTTTAATAACAAAGGGAGGAGTCCACCAAGGCACAACGACACCGAGTTGTCGCATCCCTAAACCCTAAACCCTAAACCGCTCGTAATGTCTGGCATTCTGGCAAGGCGTTCACTCGACATGCTTGTTCTTGCTCTACGAAACCCCATCGCTGCGCTACCGCCCGGGATCCGTGCCCGCGGTGTGATGAAGTTTCGGCCACCGCCTCTGCCACGCATGGCTGGGACCAGGGAAGACTGAAAGCTGTCCGGGTGTTGCAGATTTACGTCGAGCTAGAAGATGTGAGAAGACGGCGTAGTAAACTACCCTGCCTAGGCTGGAGCAGCTCCAGGCGCTTACAAACACTCGACCGAGAAACCGCAATCACCTAGCCTATACGAGCCAAAAAGTCAGAACACCCCAAACAAAAACATACCACCCCTCATCACCCTTCCACACCTTGCCAAACGGGCCGATGGATCACTCCTTCCTCAAGTCCCTCAGGTCTGTACTCCAAGCTCTGAGCATTTCAAGACAAGTACACTCAACACTACTTCCGGTATGCTTAAACACATCCTCTCATATCTGCACTTGGAATACAGCCTTGCATGTTTGTCACAGCGTATCACCATCTTACAGTGCTGGTAGCATCTATACACATCCCGCTGCACGCTTCACCCGAGAAGGCAATTGAACGCACTTGAATGCATGTTGCCTGGAGGTCCCATTGCTGCGAAGTACAGGACCTTGTCTTCGGGTTGGGCTTTGGAAGGGCTGCTTGGACTTATATTGCTAAGAACTTGACAGCCGGCTATCTAAGTGTATCATGCAGGGCTTGCACACAAAGCCAGTAGAACTTATGCCTCGTGAGGACTGCAGTCGCGCTAGGTTCTGTGAGCAGAAAAACCCAAATTAGGATTCAGGGACATGTGGAGAGTCTCTGCTACTTCACTTGCCGATTCAAAGCTGCGAGAGCCCCCTTTCAGGATCCGAACGCAATCCCGAAAGCCTGAATATTTTGCAGCCAGCTCGCATCAATGATGCTCCGGAAAGGGTGGGTAGCATCCTGACGCATGCCACGTCTCGAGATTAAGAGCCTTTTTTTGGGCGAAATCCCCCGAACAGTTTCTCAACATTGATCGTAGGTGGGATGACTGTCCGAAAACGGTTTTGTGTCGTTGCGCAGCGCTGGGTGCAGATTACTATACCCTTAACCCCAAACCCGAAACCCTAAACCCCCTAAAACCAGCCCGAAGCCCTTAATCTGGAGCATCGGCGTACGGAGCAACGGAGTGGAGCAGGGGTAAGGCGGGCTAAGTTGCGGTGCCCACGTAAGCTGCCATGCAATCCTCTCGGTATCTCTCGATGCAATGTTCGTATGACGGCAGCAAGGCACTCAAGCACCAGTCCAGTTTCCCTCAAACCCGCCGCGCGGCCTTCGCTCACCAACTGGCCTTTAAGGTTTTCGGTACCTCAAGGCCGTGCGGGACACTGGCATGCCCACGTTGTTGAAGCCAGCTTGCGCCTGAGGCCACGTGCGGCACTACTTAGCCTCGGGATTGAGGCCAGCTCGGCCGAAAGAAAGGCTGCGAGAGAAACCTGCGCCCCCATCCAGGCACGGGCTTGACAAGGGATCCGGAGGTGCCGAGCGTCGCGACTTGACGAATCACACTCTTGCTCACGTGCCGTGCCTGTTCCGCGGTCCTAGTCGCAATTCTCGCCTCGGCCTCCGTGCTTTTCCCGAGAAGCATGGCAGGGGTGTACTTTCCAGCTTCCCGGCTTTTGGATGGCGTTGCTTCATGCGACCGTTCGGTTTATCGGCCGGATTTGCATGTCTTCTCGGTCGTCTCCTCGGTCCCGCTACGTGACTTGCAGGACATGTGGCAGAACCGTCTCTGCTTTTGGGCCTAGGACTGGCCTTGCATCGTGCTTCTGTGATGCGATGTGCTGTCGTCGTGGTCCTACCCTGTTCCGGGCCTTATCTGGCCTACGGCTTCGGGAGTTTGAGTTTGAGATGATACGGCAAGAAACGGCCTTCTAACACACACGGATTGACTGCCTCGGGTGCCGTGCAGCCCTGGGATTTCGGCTTCGGCATAATATGGAACAGTATCATTGAAAATTTGAACTCCTATTCCCTATCAAGTTTAAGTACCCTGAAAAATGCAAAATCTTACCCCCACTATGACAAAGGCTTATAGGGGCTCCATGCTTGCAGAGCTCCGCGGGCGGCAGGGAGCCTTTTTCCGAGGAAAGCCCGATTCAAGCTTTCTTGTCCTCATGCCATCACACCGAGGGCTTCTCTGTAACTTTGCAGCTTGCATTTCCGTCCCAAGCAGCAATACTTGCCCCTCCTAAACCCTAAACCCTAAACCCTAAACCCCTCCCAATAAGAAAGCCACCTCCGGCTGCTTGGGGTCGAGCGCGTCAGCCCCGCGTGTTGTCAGACGCAGGAAGAACGGATTGGCGCTCGGAATCTATATTCGGCCGGATTTCATTCGGAAATCTAGTTCCAGAAGCCCAGAGTATCTTTAATTTTGGATGCTCCCCCTTGTACTAACAGCCCTTAGTAGGGATTATAGTACCCCCTATAATGGTCCAGAAGCCAAGAATGTGTTTTGATATAGTCGAGAGACCAGTGGCTCGGGAGAGGCCCTACACAGGGAGGGATAGTTAGGGCTTTTAGAAGGGGCTCATGAAAAATGTCCGTTTAGATATGTTCGATAGAAGTTGTTAGTCAGACTCTCGGATGGGTTCGACCCGGTGAGGCCCACGAAGCCCAAAAAAAACTCTGCTGACTCCCACGGCTCCTTTCGATCGTACCAGCCGCCAGTGGGACCGTAGGCTGTGGCATCCTGGGCGTAAACGTCGTTTTAAGCTCTGGGAACAATGACGGTCAGACAGCAAGCTGTATGGTTGGTGTTCTCTCACCCTCCTCTGCTCAATGATTGTGTCTGTCTTCAAAAGCCCCCGTGTTGTCTATGATTGATAAAGGGATGAAGATGCCCGGTACGACACTCGGAAGATGTGACTTTCCTGCGGACCCCGACCCAGACGCCGAAACAATCACACGATCCTCAGCATGATTAGTCCACATAGACAACTCTAAAGCCCGCACACAAACGATATTTTCATGCGCGGTGCATTGTACTAGGGTTTGAGACCAAACCTTCAGATGGCACTTATCTTGGGCTCAAGGTATTCAAAGGTACTCCCAACCCAAGTAGTAGAGCCCGGAAATCACTTGTTCGGGCTTGCGATCGACATCGAATGACGCTGGGGTCGCTCAACTCTGCTACCTGGGCATCTCCACTCGCCGGCTTACACTACAGTAAGTTCGTCTTCCTCGATCTCGGCTCTACGGCAAGAGCGTCCGCTGCAGCGATTCATGGCAAAGAGAACCCTGCGGAGCCGCTTGAAGAGCCCCGGGCGCTCGTGTTCCATCTCCGGATAGAGGTTCTGCATCTGCCACGGATCAGTTTTCAGGTCGTAGATCTCGGCAAAGACAGGACTGAGACCTTCAAAGACGCGAGGCAAATCCCCCGACGCAGTGCGGTCTGCGTAGAAATATGCCAGGAGGAAGTCACCTTCCTCGCCGATGTATCTTGCAGCTAAGTAGGTGTTGTTCTCACCGTCCAGGCGGTGGTAGTGGCAAGTGCACCAGCTCTTCTTGCAGTCTGCTCCCTCACTGGGATTGCACTCAGGGCTCTCTGGGGCGCCGCGGTCAACATTTCCAAGACTCCAGTACTCAATGGGATATACATTCCGCCACTTTGCAGGTGGCTTGCCGGCGAGAAAGGGTACCAGTGAACGCCCGTCCAGCTCCATCCTCTCTGGATCTCCCCCAGCCAACTCAACTAAGGTAGGTGCAATATCAACAAGTCCGGACACGGCTTCCACACGCGCACCGCGCGCAATTCCGGGACCCCGAATGAGCATCGGTACGCGGATGTCATTCTCATACACGTTGAACCTATACTCCCCCTTAAGAACCTTAATAAACATATTACTTTTAATATCCTCTTGGGTTTTATAATGTTTTATATAATCAAAAATTAAAATTAGTTCCCAAGGGGGGGATAGGGACTTCCCGCTTGGTCTTGCCTGCTGACCCAGGGCATACCCGTGATCTGACGTGAGAAGAACAACCGTGTTGTCCAGGACGCCCTTGCGACCAAGCAAGTCAAAGACATCTGTCACAAGGTCGTCTACGCTCATCATCGACTCCACCCGGGAGCGATACAAAGCATCACTCCATGCAATCGACAGGTCGTCCATTTTGGGCTGCTTTGCAATCAACGGGTGCGCGCCCACGTTGGGCACATTCCAGTTAGGGGTTCGAGGCGCTGTGGCATGGCCAGTTGCTCCTGCGTACCATGGAGCAGCTTGCGTAACATATGGGAACTGGGCATCTGCAAGGTGAGGTGCGTGTGGCGCAATGTAGGCGAAGAATGGCTGCCTCGCTCCGGCCACCTTGTCTAGCCAAGCGATGGTCCTGTTTCCGATTACGGCGGTCATGTAGTCCTGCGGCAATTCTCCCGTGGACACTTTTCGGCCATCATCGTTGTAGGTGTTTGTGAAGTACTTGCCCATGTTGCACAGGGCGAACCACCTGTCCCAGCCTGGGGGCACGGCCTGACCCCCCTTCGACATTTCTCGGCAACCTGCCTCAACCGGGCAAGAGCATGCAGGGACGTTCATGTACTTTCCAAACAAGCCGTTCGTGTACCCCAGCTTGGATAAGTAGGTGCCAAGCTGGTTCTGGACGAAGTATGGCCCGGTCACGTTTGCCCACATGCATCCATGCAAGCCCCCTGAATCCGAAGACCGAAGCGTGTCGACCAAGTTGTTGTGCCCATAACGGCCTCCCATCAACTCAGCCCGGCTTGGACAGCAAACGGGAGTATTCACGAAGAAGTTGCTGAAGTTCGTGCCATCTCGGCCCAGTAGGCGCTGGATGTTGGGATATGGATCCATACCTCCCAGGACATGGTCTTGGTCATCGAGCAGTATCAGTATCAAGTTCGGCTTGGGCTTTGTGCCTCCACCCTGAGCCAGCACGCAAAGCAGCCCAGTTGCCACAAGCAAAGGCACCGGCCGCCACATGGCCAGTCGAGGAGTCAACATAGCCCACATGCTATACGTCGCATTGATCCTGATGCCCCGTACGCAAGAAGTTTAGGGTTTCGGGGTTAGGCCGCTAGAATCCTTGGCCCTCGGCCTGAAGTCCTATCGCATCTTGCCGGAACCACACGCGCCTGCAAAGCTTGAAGGAAACGGCCCAGAATGACCATAAACCCTAAACCCTAAACCCTAAACCCTAGACCCTAAACCCTAAACCCTAAACCCTACTTCAGGGATGCGAGCCTGAGGGTCTTTAAGGTTCGCCTTGCAGCCGCGGCAGAGAAAACCAAAGGGCCTCGGACCTACATCTGGATGTCTGGGAGCCTCGCGGTGCTTTGTGTACGTCACTTGTGTCACAGAACTCAGACCTCCACTCCCCTTAGAACCTTAATTAGTAAACACGTTTTTTTTCAATATTCCCTTGGGCTTTAGGTAAATTACTCCCCTTAGAACCTTAATTAACAAACAGGTGTTTTTTTTCAATATTCCCCCTTGGGCTTTAGGTAAATATAGAAGAAACTAATTCCTAAGGGGTGTATGGAGGCCTCAAGCCGGTGGCACCCAGCAGTTCGAATGCTGAGTGAAGCGCCATACTCTGCCTGAGAATCTCGATTGGGGGCATGGCCCCATACTTCTCCTTCGCAGGCGTTGCACTGGGATATGGGGGTTTCCCGAATTTGGGGGGGGGGGGGGGTACCTTCTTGGGGTCCTGATAAGAAGGGAACCCTAGTAGTTGGGGCTCTATTTTGGGGGTCCCTTATTTTCGTCAACTCCCACATCTTTTCGAGGCACACACGAATAGCATCACGAAGGCCCCTTTCCGTAGCTTATAGCGTGCGCAGTGACAAGAAGCTCCTTACCATCCAACCACGCACCGAGAGCACTGCAGCATGCCTTCACGGGCATGTTGAGATCGTCCACCATGACGACGCACATCCGGCCTGATTTCAATCGCTTTGATCAAAAGCTTGCGGACCGTAAGTACCGGAACACGTACAGGCAGGTTGGACATGGGTCGGACGAGTTGTGCCGGCATGACTTCGAGTCCGGACAAGCGAGAAGCATCGCGCCGAACAGCACAACCCCTTCAACTTGGCCCTCAACCCTCCTGACACAGGCTTTCCTGGTTGTCTGACTGAGTCCGCTGCTCTTCTGTTGCACCGCCGGGGCAAGGCTTGTCACAAGACCAACGCAACCTAAAAGCACAAAAAACCGTCGATCTGAGGGTACGGCCCATGGGCGGACCAAAGACTCCCTTCCTCCGTCGCTCGAGCTTGGCGTCAATCAAGTCCTTCATGCGGGAGAAATTCAGATGAAAGTCGGTCCACTGCGTACATCGGACCTTCAAGTACAAGACGTTCAAGCCTTCTTTTTCCCGACCTCTGAGGCCCAACAAACAGACTCGGCTACGAGAAGCCACAAGATCCAGGGCGCATGATGATGCAAAGGAGAAGGGAGCGAGAGGTTAGGGGTGAGAGGGTCAACTTTTCTGAGAATGGCTGAGTGATTGGGATTTTGGAAAGGTAACCTTGCATGTCTCTGCAGAAGGAAACTACCTCCTAAGAGTCGTTTCCTCGGTATGTGCAGAGAGGGAGAGAGGGAGACAGAGAGAGAGAGAGCTCCAAACCCATAAACCCTTGTCACTCACAATCCTGAATAAAGTTCTGGGCCCCAAGCCCACCCGTGGCTCTTTTGGGTGTCGAACATCTTACAATTTTAAGTCTGCAATGCCTGCTGTTCAGGGCTTATGATCGGCTCGGGGATCTGCGATGCACAAGTGAGGGAGCATGTGGAGTATTAGACTGCGGCTTTCTTCGGACGATCGCTTCCACTCCTGCGTTTGCGAGCACTTCGTCTGGGCGGAGAAGCCGATCTGAATTGACATGTGCCTGGGTGCTGCAGCTGGGCTCGCCATCGCTGAGGACGATAGCACAGGGTTCTCAGAATTGCTGATGCAAGTTTCGCGCATATGTTGAGTTTACTTGGTGTCACCTATGGGACCTACATGCTGCCCTCACAGCCAATGGTCGGACTGCCTCTGATCAATCTTGAGGGGAGCTTCATCGATCACTTCTCAACAGCGCACCCAATAGATCACCCACGTCAAGCAACCTCCATTTCATGGAAATCGTGTAGGCTCTGTTAGTCCTTCGAGCTTGGGGAAGCTTTTGATTTCGAGGCTCCCAAGCTATGCCTGGCAAAGCTTGGCCCGGCGCGTCTCTTTGGGCATGGCCATCAGTGCCTCGAACGCGGGTGTGAACCCCACACCTGTTAGTGGGCCCTTCATGTGTAGCGCACTGAACAAGAATGCCCTGCATGTACAGTTCAGGTGTTAGTGGGTAGTCCGGATTCCGCACTTGCTTCGGCAGATACAACTAAAGTAGGGCCAGGGTCCACCTTCACCCTTTCAACCCACCCTTGCCTGCTGCATGTACACAGTCTTGCCTGAGCTCGAAGAGAAGTTCGCACAGAGGTCGGAAATAAGCGAATCAAGGATAATTGGGAGGGGCAGAGTGCGCAGTTTCGGGATGGGGCTGGGGACCACTGTAGCAATCGCCCTATCTGGAGGTCCGGAATGTTGAGCTGAGCTTGGTTGAGCCGAGCCCGGCCTCCTTGTTGCTCTCCATGCCCGCGTGTTCTCTCAGTAACCTCCCTGAAAACCTTAAACCCTAAACCCTAAACCCTAAACCCTAAACCCTAAACCCTGAGGTGGCGGCCTGTTCCCGTGGGACCGCAGAAGAGCAGTTTGATCCGATGTCGGATGCCTTCGAGCCGACCAGGACTGAGTGCTTGAGGACTTGTTGCTTTGCTCTGGGACTCTATCATTGCTGGTTCCCTAAACCCTAAACCCTAAACCCTAAACCCAGAGTTTTATGAGGCTCTGGGTGCACGCGCCCTGGCGTGAGAAAGTTGCAGGCCGTTTGATACCCAACAGCTCCAAGATTCAAACCGAACCGAAGTGTTGACCCCTTGCGGGGGTTTCCGAAAATAGGGGGTACCCTTTCTGGGCTGTCCCTGTAAGGGGAGTCCGTTCTATTTAGGGTAAAAGAGGTGTACCCCCTATTTTGGGAAATGACTTCAAGATTGCCCAGCCGTCACAACGCTACGTCACTACGTGCCAAGAGTAGAACTTGATTGTCGGAAATCCTGCCGAGGTGCAGTGCTCGAGGATGTAGCGGTAACGCACCTTACAAAGAGCGAGCACCGTTCCGTACATTAAGAGCAATCATGCAGAGACTTGAGCATGCGACTTGGGGAGAAAACAGAAGCAGACGCAACCACGGAAAACAGAAAGCGTGGCTTCACCGACGCGTAAAGAGGCTTTCGAGTCCTGATGTACGTTTCGTGGTGAATTTCATGGCGCCGGACGTTGTCCACCGTTTGCACGATGATGTTCTGAACCTCAGTACATACCGTGGCAAGACACACAAGTCGTCCGTCTCCAGCCCGCTTGAAGCAACCCAAACTGTTCATGGCAACCCTACACTACGGGGTGGGGGAGGGGGGTATCCTTGTTCCAGGGGAACCCGACGATTTAGGGTTCCATTTTCGGGGTCCCCTGTTTCGTAACCCTAAACCCTACACCCTAAACCCTAAACCCCTAAACCCCTCAACCCCTCAACCCCTCAACCCCTAAACCCCTAAACCCCTAAACCCCTAAAGCCCTAAACCCTAACCCCCCCAAATCTGGCCTGGGCTGAGTTTGGGATGGTCTGGGCATCCACTGTGTCCATCCAGGTGGTCCAGCCTTGCTAAAGTTTGCTGGTGGGCGCCTGTCTACCAGGCTCAGCACCAAGCAGATACCGCGTTTAGGGTTTAGGGTTTAGGGTTTAGGGTTTAGGGTTTAGAGATCATTTGTGCTCTTGTGCAGGACTCTCAACTGATGGTCTGAAGATCTGGGTTTGGACGGTGTACCCAAGCCCGCTACCGATTTGCTGCACGAGACTGTATCACGCTCTTTGACTCTTCACCCGGGTTGGCCCCAAAACTCCTACACCCCTAAACCCTGAACCCTGAACCCCTAAACCCCTGAACCCCCCGAACCCCCTAAACCCCCCAAACCCCCCGAAACCCCTAACCCCCCGAAACCCTAAATCCCGAAACTTAAACCCCTAAACCCTAAACCCCAAACCCTAAACCCCAAACCCTCAGACCTTTTCAGCCTTAAGCACCCTAAACCCTAAACCTCAACCCTAAACCCTAAACCCTAAACCCTAAAGCCTAAAGCCTAAAGCCTAAAGCCTAAAGCCTATAAAGCCTAAAGCCTAAAGCCTAAAGCCTAAAGCCCAAAGCCCTAAAGCCTAAACCCTAACCCCTAAACCCATCCCGGGCCTGGCTGCTTCAGGTCCACCACATAGTCGAAGACAGAGCCCCGGTCTGGGAGGTTTGGCTGCAACCTGCAGTCTTGAGCTAGTTTCGTTGGGGTTTAGGGTTGAGGGTTTAGGGTGTCGGGTTTGGGGTTTAGGGTTTCCAGGATGTCCCTTGAAACCCTTTGACAAATATTCCTAAACAGGATCCTCTTCAACCCCCACAAAGGGAAAACATGACATGTCCCACCGGCCTACCTAGTAAGGAGTACAGGAATTCAAGAGTAGGGTTTAGGGTTTAGGGTTTAGATGGCTTTGGGGTTTCAGGGGTTTGCCGATCCAAAACCTTCCAGTCGACCCTCCTCCGAGCGAGCATCGCTGGCCTTCGTTGTTGATCAGGCACCCTAAACCCTAAACCCTGAACCCTAAGCCCTGAACCCTGAACCCTGAACCCTAACCCCAAAAGCAGAGCATATGGGCATATGGGCATCTGGGCATCTACACTGGCATCTCTCAGCGTCACTGCGCCGAGCTCGCGGTCCAACAAATCATGGGCATGAAGTGCCCAGCCAATGTGCCGAACTTCCGTAGGGGACTGCAGGAGCTGCCGTGACAGCAAGACCATGCAGGCCGAGCATCATGAGCTTCGGCTGCCCCTGTCACCACACCGAGCTAAGCAAGCAGCAGCCTTATGACATCCTAAACGTGCCCACCCCCAAAGTATCACCGAAGAACCCCGGGAGTGCCAATCTCAGAGTATCCCCAAGAGGTCCCTGGATTTCCCAACCCCGGAGTATCATTACAGAATCATCCTAAACCCTAAACCCTAAACCCTAAACCCTAAACCCTAAACCCTAAACCCTAAACCCTAAACCCTAACCCTAAACCCTAAACCCTACGTGTCCTCAAAACCGCGTGTTAACACTCTCTGATGGTTTTCTGGCTTGGTCGGACCCAGAATCGGCCACATCCAAACATTCCCGTTTAGGGTTTAGGGTTTAGGGTTTAGGGTTTAGGGTTAGGGTTTAGGGTTTAGGGTTCAGGGTTCAGGGTTTAGGGTTTAGGGTTTAGGGTTTTAGGGTTTAGGGTTTAGGGTTTAGGGTTTAGGGTTCAGGGTTTAGGGTTTAGGGTTTAGGGTTTCGGGTTTAGGGTTTAGGGCTTTCTTGTGTCCCAACAATAAGGGGCCTGAACCAACCCAACCCCTGAAAGTCGCAGGAAAAGCTTGCCCCTCAAGGTATGACACAGAAGGGGCCCCCACTTCTTGTGCGGCTTGTGCATGTCCACCTGATGAGAAATCGCAGAAATCGCGAATTGAAGGGGTGCTGATCTGAGCCTCTGCTACACTCACCGTGTGGAGTCCTTCCTGGCTTTACCGCCTGCTTGGGACCCTAAACCCTGAACCCTAAACCCTAAACCCCCGTTGTGCTGCAACTCAGGGCTCGGAGGTGTAGGAATGTGTAGGGCACGTGCACTACATCGCAGGAGGATCCTACAGAAGGCCGAGTTCAAAGATCGTTTCACCCTAAACCCTAAACCCTAAACACTAAACCCCCAGCTCTGACATCCGTTTTACTACGAAACCCTAAACCCTAAGCCCTAAACCCCAAACCCTAAACCCAACAAAGCATCTTGGACAGCTTATCAGCACTCCTGCTGCAAACGCACGGCCTCCCCCTAAACACCTTCGACACAAGCATCTCAGGTGGTGAGCTTGAGGCATGACCCGGGCAAGACTCGGCAAGAGGACAAGAATTGAGATATCTGGCCTGCCCCGTCAGCAACTTGCGCAAGAACTGGCTGAAGGAGGATCGGCTGTTTGTCCTGTCTTGAGGTCATTTCTCTGGAACAACGTTGCGTGAGGCTGGATGTGGAGAATCAGCCTTGCAAGATGATCAGGGGGCTTGGCTCACAACCTATGATTTGAAAACTGTTGGGTTGACAACCAGCTGATATGGACCACGCACCCTCGCCGGACCTTACAAAACGCTCCGAAAGAGGTTGCCAGGGCTGCTTCAAGCGTGCTTGTACAAGCCCTCACAATCGAGTCCACCTACCCGGCTGAGGCGTCCGTCATTGCTCTAAGCAGACTCCAGCCGTTGCGAAGCAAAGCGTGCTCACAGGCAAGCTAAACCCTAAACCCTACACCGTAAACCCTAAACCCTAGATCTACCAGAGCTATGCGCAGCAAGGACCGCCGGGGAGGCTCGCAAACTGCACCGAAGGACCAGATCGCGCACCAAATTGCATAACCTTGGTCTGCAGTGGACCCCAAAAGCTTACCAGCATGGGCTACTAGGATATATTCCCCCTAACCAACCGGCCATTTAAGGGGATATAGGGCCTATGCAGGTAGCCCTTGAAAGAAACAAATTGAACAAGCAGGTCCTACTATGTCCACCGCGACTCACCGATGTAGAGTTTGCGCGTTTATGCTGTCCAGTCCCCTCCGAGCAGTATATGTATACCACACACACACACACAGAGCACAGACACGTAATTATGCATGCACAATGCTCTCACTTAGCATGGGTGATTAGGCCTTATAATCCCCCTAACCAACCCTATAAAGGGCCTTTTTAAGGGGTTCCAGGGTCGGGTAGAATAGCCCGTTAAACTACAAAGGGCCTTTTTTTAAGGGGTTATAGGGTATAATAGCCGAAGCAGCTAATAACTCCCTAAGAACCTTAATAATAATAAAAATATTAATAATGATAGTCAATATGTTTAATATCCTCTTGGGTTTTATGTAAACAAAAGAACAAAACATAATTCCCAAGGGGGATACAGCCATACTAGCCCTAAACCCTAAACCCTAAACCCTGAACCCTGAACCCTAAACCCTAAACCCTAAACCCTAAACCCTAAACCCTAAACCCTGAACCCTAAACCCTAAACCCTAAACCCTAAACCCTAAACCCTAAACCCTAAACCCTAAACCCTAAACCCATGCAGCTATGACAAGCTGAGCTCACCACAGTCGACCATGGCCACGATGGCTTTGCCGTCAACGGCATCGCGGCTCATGCTTGGATCCTGGATCTCGAGGTCACAGCTGGCTCCACAGGCTACCCCCAAACCCTAAACCCTAAACCCTAAACCCGGGGGTCTGGGCCTATTTTGGGGGGTTCTCCTTTTTCAGGATCCTTGCACATCATGCTCATTGTCCCTTTGAAGCTTGAGTTTGCGCGTTTTTTTGTGGGCTTTAGGCGAACAGGTTCAGATGGGTTGCGCTTTAGCCAGGCTTATACTCTTCCCTCGTGAACGACGCCGCGTCCTTGTATCCGCTTTCGAGGTGCGTCGTGAGAAGGACAAGGAAACTTTGGACCAAGTTTTGCTCTTGGACAGGCGACACCTCAGGAGACCGGGGGGTGACCAATTCTGCCTTCTCTGCGAATCACTTGCTTAACTTTAACGTTTCTCAAAACTGATTTCCGCAAGCATCTGCAATCATGTGCACACCAACAATAGTGAAGCATGCCCAGCAGCCTCTGTTGCATTCTGTAATGCAGTCTCTGCCAGGGTAACATGCAAGGCAGCACCGCAAGTCGCACTCCCTTGCAAACCAGATAGACAGGGCGCACGTGCCCAGGGACTCAAGTCCAGGAAGCAACCGAAATGACTCCGAATGAGTCCAGAACCGTTTTGCACTGCTTCTGCACGTGCGACACCAAGGGCGGTACCTGGGCATGGGAGTTCTGCTTACCTTAGGCCTGCCACTCCTAAAGCATAATTTCAACATGACCCAATTGGGCACAGGGATTCAGGCTAAGGGTACGTTAGCGGATTCGGGCCAGTCCTGGCCTAGTGGTAGACCTTAGGAAGTACTGCGAGGGGCACTCTGTGGGTGATGCAGAGTTTCGGTTTAGGTTTTGGTTTTGAAGCGCAGCGGCAGAAACGTCCCCGCAAGCAACTAGAGTCTAGAGCCAGGGCGCACCATCTTGAAAAAGCAGCAACACTCATCGTGATATGAATGTCTGGGCAGGTCTCTTCGCGTGCCCCCTTGCACCAACCGACGTATTGACCTTGTGTCAGCTGAGGTATGGACCAGGAAATCAACCATGCTGGACAGGGCCGTACGCTCAGCCTCGTCCATCTCCTGCTCAAGCGAAGCTTGCTGAAGCAAAGACCCAGGTCTTTACTTTAGGTTGAGGTTTTTGATGAATTTGATCGATCTCCATGCATGCTAAAACATTCATCAGGTGCTTCAAGACCAAGGTCCTGCATGCTTGCTCAATAACAGCATGGCGTGAATGACGGAGCAGCCTCCCTTAGTCAACAGCAGCTCTACTAGCTCTGCTTGCAGGGCCCACCTGTGGCAATGAGCCCTTGATCATCTTGTCCTGAGTTCGTCATGGGCAGCACCAATACATGCCCTACACATAGCTAAAACTCTTTGCTCTCAGAGTGGTCGCGCCCGAAGCAAAAGGGTGCCTAGAGTTGCCAACGAAGTCCGGACCCACATGTCAAAAGTCAAGATGTGCAGCTTTGAACCAGCATGGGCTATTAAACCCTCTAACCCCTTCAAAAGGCTCTTTATCGGCTTGATTCTGGGGATTATAGGTCCTAATAGCCCCATCCTCTTAACCAAACTAGTAGGGTTTAGGGTTTAGGGTTTAGGGTTAACCAAACTAGAACACTCAGTTGCTGCGGAGGGTCGATGAGATGCTGATAGCCCATAAGGTGAGGTTCGAAGAAGACCTCACAGTGTCCGCACGGGCGAGACTCGTGAAGAGGCGAGAGCCAACTCTTAGCCGTTCCTCCAATCATCAACAGGTTTTAGGGTTTAGGGTTTTAGGGTTTAGGGTTTAGGGTTTTCGGGTTTTAGGGTTTTAGGGTTTTAGGGTTTTAGGGTTTTAGGGTTTAGTGTTTAGGGTTTTAGGGTTTTAGGGTTTTAGGGTTTTAGGGTTTTAGGGTTTTAGGGTTTCAGGGTTTTAGGGTTTTAGGGTTTTAGGGTTTCAGGGTTTTAGGGTTTTAGGGTTTTAGGGTTTTAGGGTTTTAGGGTTTTAGGGTTTTAGGGTTTTAGGGTTTTAGGGTTTTAGGGTTTTAGGGTTTTAGGGTTTTAGGGTTATAGGGTTTTAGGGTTTTAGGGTTTTAGGGTTTTAGGGTTTTAGGGTTTTAGGGTTTTAGGGTTTTGGGGTTTTGGGGTTTTGGGGTTTTGGGGTTTTGGGGCTTTGGGGTTTTGGGGTTTCGGGGTTTGGGGTTTGGGGTTTAGGGCCGTGGCACACTTGCCGCGCAGATAGTCTGAGGCAGGGGCCATGCCATTGCGAGAGATTGTTGCGGGAGACGCCACTTCCACATCCTTAGCAGACATCTATAAACCACTAGCAACATAATCCAAAACCGCAAGCCCACTCATGATCGTGAACAGTGGTCCAACTGAAGACCGCCCTCATGGTGCTTTGGGCAGGTGCCCTCAGCAGCACCTCTCTGCACTGCTGCACCACACAAAACTCCTGACTGAAGATGCTGCCCTCCGCCCTTTCTTCTGAACAAGGAACCACGCACGACGCAAGACTATGTTCCACCGACATCGAACCCATCGTTTGTTCGTTTGCAAGTACTTCCTACCTCAAGATTTGTCGGCAACCAGCACATTGTGTGAGCGATTCGGTGGGCCCCTAAACCCTGAACCCTAAGCCCTAAACCCTAAACCCTAAACCCTGAGGCAACCACCATGGGCTCGATGATTGTGCGCATGTTCGGGGACATGGCCTGGCTTCGGAAGGCCTAAAGGCCAGAGGCTTCTGGGGGGGTTTCCGAAACTAGGGGTACCCTTTTTGGGGGGTCCCTGGGGGATTCTGTTCTATTCGGGATATAAAAGGGGCACCCGCATTTTGGGAGATGCCCTCCTGAACCTCTAAAAGCCCCCAAGCAGGAATGGGCATGTAGATTTCGATCTGTCCACACCCAGAGAGGCCCTCCCTTTCATGCTGGTGGCTGGGAAGCAACATCGGGATCTAGGAGTTACTGTGATTCGGTGGTTGGGACTAGCTGGCCTGCCTGGCAAGACAACGATTCGTCAAGCAAACCGTTCATCACAGCTAGGCATGCGAAGCTACTGCGCCCTTGGCCCACAACCAGAAAAAGAAATAGTGGCTGGGCAGGCAATGATCTCGCCGCTGTTGAGGCAAAGCTTCTTGTTCTCGTCCATGACAGTGTTCCTGTGCTTGAGGTTTTTTGTATACCAAACATGTCATTTTCTTTGCCTATGCCACACATCCACTGTCATACCTCGTCTGAGTTTATGTAAGTTTGCTACTACCCGCGCCCCTCTTCCTTACCCGTCATACTCCCCATGCCAAGGCTCATGTTTTCGATCCAAACGGCATCAACTGGGCCGTCAAACACCAGCCACTTCCTCTCCTTCCAGCAAGTCAGGCCCACAGGCATTTGGGGATTGTATGCTGCAGCTCAGGGGAAGGCGCATCCATGTGTGCGCGTGCGCGCACGAGCACGCGTGTTCATGTGTGTGTGTGTGTGTGTGTGTCTGTTTATGTGTGTCTGTGTCTGTGTCTGTGTGTATGTTTATGTGTGTGGGTGTGTGTGTGTCTCATAGGCGCCAGGGGGGGGGTTTGTCGAATGCGCCTGCACATGTTTTGTGACATCATGCGCCCTCAACGTTATGCACTGCTTCCTGCTCGCCGTTTCGCAGCATGCAACACGCCCGAGAAATTGTGAATTCGGCTCCCTAAGTTGATCAGATGGACCCGGCAATCTACACTGTGTGTTTGTGTGCCTGTGTGTCTTCGTGGCCTGAGCTCCCCTTGGTTTTGTCTTTATGATGTGGGTCGCCCGTCTCTGTGTTTGTCTGTCGGTCTCTGCTCTTGTTTGTGTCTGTCAAAAGCTTTAAAAGTATGTGGGTGTGTGTGTGTGTGCGCGC
Organism: Symbiodinium natans; assembly: GCA_905221605.1. Lineage (NCBI taxonomy): Eukaryota > Dinophyceae > Suessiales > Symbiodiniaceae > Symbiodinium > Symbiodinium natans. The sequence continues at coordinate 188,551 of CAJNDS010002156.1, forward strand.
GTACGCGCGTGGGTCTTTGTGAGCGCGTGCGTACATATGCTGTATACTACTGCATGTTTATGTTGACACGCTCTCTGCAGTCATGCCGCGTCACAAGAAGCCACGCTGCAACCATCTGCAACCCGACTCTGAAAATGCGTCCACTGCACCTCTGTCTGATTTCTCGCGAACTCGCGGAACAGGACTGCCACAATGCCATCCACCCACTCGCGTGACACCTGGCGGATGGGCTTTGACGTGCTCTCCTGAGGACCACGTGTCAGTTCCTCAACTTTGCAGAAGTTCTGACATCAGGGGAGGCTCTGAGGTCGGGAAGAGTTGCGGATGTTCGGTGGAGAGGTTCCTGTGAATAGAGTAGATCATGTTGGAGTTAAGAAGTGTGCACGATTTGCTTGGATATCTCGATTGAAATGCAAATCCTGGAACTGCAAACCGTGAAGTACGCTTTGACCGAACAGCAAAGGCCACTTTCGGGGTCGGAACGACTCTTGTGCACACAAATGTGCTCCTAGGTGAGTGTTTTCACTGTTCAACCAGAACCCCCCGCCCCCCCAGCAATGTGCCTCCTCGAAGCAACCATAGAGATCGCGGGCAGGAATGGACTTCGGATTGAGCCGGGCCTTTGCAAAGTTGGACTGCCAAGCCTACCTACAGACACTGTCAACAACAAGTGCTAGGTTCAGCCGTTTCATCCCGTTGCAGCTTATAGGCTTCGCTGAAAGAGCTGCGGCTGAGGGGTTATTAAGTGCTAGGGGATACGACTGGGGTTCGTGCTTGCCCTCCTCTTCAAGATTCACTGCTCAGGTAACAAAACCGTAGCCTCATAAGAAGAAAAGCTGAATCTGGCTAGCTAGCGGAATGTTTAGGTATCAGGTTCTAGCAGGGCGGGCAAGGCATATGCAGGAAAGCCATCACGGGCTACGTGGTTCTGCGACTAGTGCCTGAAAACGGTGAATGCTAAGACCTTTGCAAGCTTCAAAACTGAAACCCGCTTGCCTTCCCAATTGCCAGCAACAAACCCTCAAGATAACATACCTGCACAGCTAAACTGTAGAAGTCCGAGTGAACTGTTGTGAGCGTTTCGACATCAGGCCCTAGGGCCCTGTAAAGCCCGCATCTTCAAGATTGTTTAGAGAAATCCACTTCCAAAGTGTTTGCTTCGTTTGTTGAATCCGTGCTGCCCAGAACTCCGACTCGAGGATCTGATAACTACAAGTTCGAATAACAAGTTTGCAGGTTTACGGTTTAGGGTTCAGGGTCCAGGGTTTAGGGCCCAAACTTCGAGAACTAGTTAGACATTCTCGCAGACTTTGAGGAAACTGAGTCTGTCCTAACTACGAAAGCAAGGCATCGCAAAATATAGACTCTCTCTATATACATAATATAGTATACTTATATGTCATATCGCTGAAACTCAGAAGCAGAACCACCACGAACCACCACCACCCAGAGATTGTTAAACTGGCGGGGCGATGCCTGGTGCACGGCGCACCCAGCATGCATGAGGCCCTCCTGCATTCATCTCTCCGAATGACCGCGGTTTAGGGCTTAGGGTTTAGGGTTTAGGGATCTCTCCGAATGACTGGCACTCCGTGCATAAGCAGTAGAGCAGCAATCAGGGTTAGGGCAGTTCATGTGGCCAGATTGCTGCGCAGACTGACAACTCTGCTTGCAGCAGCTTGGGTCCGGCTAGATGTGGGTTGTGCTGGTGGCCAGCTACGAGCCTTGCAACGTAGTTTGTGGCTTGGAGCTTGTTCCATATTAATGCCTCACCGGTCCTGTGCCAACTGCGTCAGAGCCTTCTGCAGCGTGTTGAGCGCAGTCGTCTTGCCGCTGAAGGGCATCCCCACCAGCATCACGCTATGCCTGCATACAAGGGAGTCCAGAACTGGAAAGCTTCCAAGAATGAGGGGTACCCTTTTCGGGGGTCCTATATGGGGTATATAAGGGGGTACCCCTATGTTTGGAAATACCCAAATTTGGGTTTGGGGTGATCCGAAGATGCTTCAGCCATCTACGGGCTTAGGGCCCTTCGTTTCGAGGCGGTCTCCGGAGCGACTCTGGCCAATTTCGATCCAGCATCCTGGCCTATACACCTTACTACCTTAGTTGTCCAGTACCTAGGGGTTTTAAAGGTTAACCTTTGGGATTATAAGGGGAATATATTAACCCAAAAGGGTTAAAGGTTACCTACTCCACTACTAAGCTACACAGCAAACCACCATAAACCCTACGTGAAGTCCGACGTTGCAGACTCTTTCGGACGTACATATTATAAGCCGAACAAAGCAATCTCAGGCACTTCAGCAGAACATGCGCCTGACAAGGTGGCACTCGTAGAACTGGATAATCTTGTCGATGAAGTACGGATGGGCCTCCGTGGAATGAGGCGTGATCGCATTTCCACGACGCTTTTTTTGGGGGGGGGGGGGGGGGGGGGGGGGGGGGGGATCAGAGGGAAGGAGACCGGGATACGGACCCGTTTCCTGACCATCTGGAACGACAAACACGCGCGTGCGCGCGCGCGCCCATGCAAGTATACAATAAGTGCTGATTCGTGTTTCCACTTGCCGGCACTGTGCTTGCATTGCATGAACGCGGATTCACGATACTTCTCCAGGTGGTTAAGGGCAAGCAGAGCAATGCCGGCAGCAACTGTCAAGGTGTAGGGAAAGCATTTGAAAGTTAATTTTGCTGAAAGAACAAAGAACCATAGCCCTACCACCCCAAAAAGCTGGGCTCCTAACCAGGAGAAGCGCATGACGCTGCTCCAAACAAACCCTAAACCCTAAACCCTGAACCCCAAACTATATGCACCACGCTCTCCAGGCCAGACCTGGCAGTGCGTGCTGTCCAGGTTCTGAGTGAGTTTGCCGACCTTGCTTGCGTGAAGCCCTCAAAAAGCCTACTTGGTTTAGGGCTTAGGATTTAGGGTTTAGGGTTTAGGGTTTAGGATTTAGGGTTTAGGGTTAATTAAAACAGTACTTATAACCCACTTCTAAGCCCCCTAAGTGCCCTAACGGGGTTGTAAGCACAGTTACTCAAAAAGCCTAGGAGTCCTTATGAGGCACTAGAGCACGACAAGGGTACCAAGGTAGGCCCCTAAACCCTAAACCCAAAACCCAAAACCCTAAACCCTAAACCCTCAAAGCCATGTGGTGTGCTTGACTCGTCTCTTCAGCTCCGGCCCTTGAGGCTGCTAAAGCTTCATGGCCCTTCGCTTGGGCTCGGGCCATCATGGAGTAGTCAGGCTTCGGGAGATCCCTGACAAGCTGAGAAGAGGGTTTAGGGTTTAGGGTTTAGGGTTTAGGGTTTAGGGTTCAAGTCATGTCTGGGTTAAATCTGAATGAACTCAGGCATGCTTCAACCCAAAAGTCAAGACCCGAAAAAGGACGCACCAGTGCTCTGTGCCGAGAGCTACTGCAAGTGTCAGGTGCTCGGTTCCAAGAAAGCTAATTTAGGGTTCAGGGTTCAGGGTTTAGGGTTTAGGGTTTTCATCTGAAACCTGATTGGTGTCGCAGCGGCCGTTGGCCACAGCCCATAGAGCTCACACTTACGTGCATCATCGGAAGTGAGATCACCTTACGCTGCTTCTCAAAAACGAACGTTGTTGACCTATGTTGATCTGTTATGCGCCTGTCGCCGGCTCACTCTACCGAGTTTCAACCTTGAGCGAACTCCAAACACATGATTCGACCAGCACTGTGGGTCGGGCACGCCCGGGAACAGGTCTCGGGTGATGCCGTTGTAAAGTGGGACCTCAACACGACTCCAAAACTACTAATTGCTTAAGAACCCCCAAAAAACTATTCCGTATTAAGGGTAATATGGGGATTATTATTTATTATTCTTTTGGGGTTCTTAAACAAATAGTAGAAAACTCTTCCCCAAACTCCAACGCGGCCAAGGTCGCTGTTTTGTTCGGAGCCCAAGCCCTTCAACCGGAGACGTGATCAAGTACGAGTATGCCGGCACTGAAAGCGGGCAAGGGACAGCGCTAAACTCAGGTGACAGCTATTGTTGGGTGCGCGGTGCGCGCGCGCACCCACATTTTCTAGACAGGACTTCGAACGAAGGGATTCGGAAAAGGCTCTCCTGCCTTCAAGCTATGGCGGCTATGGTACGTCATGGCAAATCCAAAAATCTCCAACAAAGTTCCCCCCCCCCCCTACCACCTAACAAGGGCATACACGGGGCCAACCACTCCATTCTGCAGGCTATGCGTGAATCAGCACTTTACCGACCTGTGGTTGCGGAGCTAGTGCGGGAAGATAAACCACCATTATTCAGCCAACTGTACTGCTGCACGAAAAGGCTTTCAGGGCGGCACTCTGAACATGTCCACAGCCAGATGCCAAGCTTGGCAAGGAGACTCGGGCTTTCATCATGACACAGGACGGTCGAACAGGCTTCACACTTACATGGTTAAACCCTAAACCCTAAACCCTAAACCCTAAACCCAGGGGTGGGTTCCTAATCCTGCATGTCAGGGCGCATCGAAGTCCAGGAACTTGGCAAGGTTGACGTCGTTGACAGACTGTAACATAAGCACACTCCTGGTCAGGACGTCGCAGGGCAGAGGGTGGGGTTAAGGGCGGGAGTAGGCATTTGGGTTCGAACTAAGTCGAAAACCCCAAAGCTACCATCTATACTCCCCTTATGACAAAAATCATATGTTTAATACCCTCTTGGGTTTTATATAAACGAAAATTTAAAAACAAAAACTCCCCAAGGGGGATGTGGCCATGAAACAAAGTGTCTAGGAGCAATTCATGTTAGCGAAGACGGCGTGCCCACTTTGTTCGTGAGTTGCTGAACCAGGGCTTCGGGGAAACAGGCCCAGCCATGAAGAACTTATTTAGGGTTTGGGGTTAGGGTTTAGGGTTTAGGGATTGGGGTTTAGGGTTGCGGGTTTAGGGTTTAGGATTTAGCGCTAGGGTTTAGGGTTTAGAGGCAAGATGCGCAAGATGCAAACACACCACTAAATAGGTTTGAGTCCCAAGTCCCAAGACGCAACTTGCTCAGGCTGCCCAAAAGCAGGGACTTTAACGTCGCGCAAACCGCCCAGTCGCCCAAACCCTAAACCCTAATGTTGACTTCACATTAGTGGATCCACCCGCAATTGTAAAATCCCGCTGCCGGAACACAATAGTGTAGCCCGCCACAATTGTAAAATCCGACCCGGGAAATCCGGTTTTTACGGGCGTGGTGCTACTACCTAATACTAAATCTAATAGTACGTCCTACCAGGATTTAGGCGAACAGTATTGAGGAGGCCCTGGCCGGAGAGATTGATCAATGAAGGGGGGGGGGGTTATTAATGCGAAGTCAACATTAAACCCTAAACCCTAAACCCTAAACCCTAAACCCTACAACCAACGCTTTTGGAAGGGATTGTGCGCGACATGGGCTTGGATCGCAACTCCATCACCACGATCTGAAAATCGTGACATCGAATTCCTGTAGCTATGTACCGATCCTGAACCTTGATCCTGTAAACCCTAAACCCTAAACCCTAAACCCTAAACCCAAAACCCTAAACCGCCTCTCCAGGAGGCCTTTGAAATTCTTACCTCCTGGGGCCCGGGCTCGTTGGTCTGCCCCGGATTATTCCGCTTCAGCCTTGGCCGGGGCAGCAGAGAAGCTTCTCTAAAACCAGTCTCGGGACCTTCTAAAGGTTTTGAGCTCCAGGGAAAGCCACAAAAATTGACAAAAAATGAAATCCCAGTTGAGAGAGTTTCAGGGTTTTAGTGACGCAGAAACTGGACACTTCAACAGGGCTCAACTTTCGCTGATACGCACCCACAGGTCAGAGCCCCCTAAACCCTAAACCCTAAACCCTAAACCTTAAACCCTAAACCCTAAAGCAGGTTTTCGGTTCCCCCAAGGCAGTTTGGCGCCTTCTGAGTCGCCGACCTACCGGCCTGGACCAGCACAGCGAAAACGGCGCGCATCCCGTAGTCGTAGTGCCTAGGTTGCAAGTCCCTGGTTTAGGGTTTAGGGTTTAGGGTTTAGGGTTTAGGGTTTAGGGTTTCAAATAATACCTACCCTGGAGTCTAAAGTCTGCAAATAGAACCGACTTTGGGCTGTTTGGAGCCTTAGGGAGTTGCAGGTGCTTTGATAAGGCTTCTGCGGCAAAAAAAAAAGACACGGACTTTCCAGCTGGGGATGCTGTGCATGCACCATACCCTGCACTGGGTTAAGGGTTTCCCGCCAGCCCTGCAGACTAAACCCTAAACCCTAAACCCTAAACCCTAAACCCTAGACCCTAGACCCTAGACCCTAAACCCTAAGCACCCTCGAAGCTCCGAACATCCGACAGCTCTAGTCAGAACTCCAAGCAGAAGCTGTGCCCAGGGCTTCTGTGACGAGAGCTGCTCAGAGCAAAGCTTGTAGGTGGTGACCTGGGGTTTAGGGTTTAGGGTTTGGGGTTTATTGTTTAGGGCACTGTGGTGCTAGGCTCGGGAATTCTTTCGAGGTTCAACATTAGCTGCTCTTTGCATGGTCTTGTCTTGAAACATAAAGAAGCTCACCATGAAGTCGGCGGCTAGCACCCCATCAACTTGTTTTTTTAGGGGTTTGGGGATGCCATAGTTCCACAGGGAACTTCGCGATGTTGCAGAGTTGGTTGAGAGGGGCCAGACGGCGGCGGAAGGCGGGCAGGGGGGCTTAGTTCTGAAGACCAGCGTGAGCAAAGCTCGAGGGCTCTGAGGCGGCGGCAATCTTCTGCGCCAAAGATCGCGAGTCCTGCGGCAGCAGCCCTTCAGTCATTCTGTCAGGGCAACACATGTTCAGGAAAGCCTCTGAAACTTCAGTAAGCAGGGTCACGCACTGATGACAGTTGACCCGCCTCGTACCCATAGGAATAGAGCTTGATCTCCGCGATCATCGCGTAATCAGGGACCTGAGTGATGTCTGTGAATCAAAAGGCTCCCTTAGAAGCTCAAGAGCTCAACTGCTGCCAAACAAACAAGTACAGCAGTAAGACACCCGATGCTCAGACACTCAAAACCCATTCGTTTGTTTCTAAATCAGGTGGCAGGAGAACGGCCTCGATGTCTACGTCTAAGAAGGGTCGGTTGTCTCAAGTGAAGCAGAGCTAGATGCCCAAACTCTGACACTAACACCTCATCAAGCAGGGTCTTTGTGAAGCCGTTAGATGCACCAGTGACGTGTCAGGAAGTTGTCTTTTCTTTGGATGCGAATGAGTGTCAGCGTCTGCCGCATGGGAACCGCTTCCCCCCCCCCCCCCCCCCCACGCACGTCGCAAATCGTAAACGGAGCGGCGTTTCTGTTTCTGTCAGAGCTGCGAAACTCGAGCATGGGTCTTGCGAGTCCAGGTGTTTGGGTAGCATCGAGCAGGTACCCCAGCTCTCATCCACGGAGCGCACCCCCGAAATTGGCACCCCGCTGGGCGACACGTGTCGGGGCGCGGACGGCGCATCAGGACCAGGGGCACCGCCCCCCGCACCTCCCTCCCCCCCCCCACCCGTCTCCATCTGAAACCCCCTTCCCCCAGTCCAATGCCCAACCTAACCCGAACCCTAAACCCTGAACCCTGAACCCTGAACCCTAAACCCTTCTTTCCGGAATGCGACATGGCTTCCTGCCTCTCCCAACCCCCTCACCCCTGCCGGCACTATGCCATGGCACTAAAGGTGCCGGGTCGGCTAAGGGTGCCAGTTGCACGTTCACAATGTCTCTAGGACTCTAGGACTTGGGGTTGGGTACGGGTTGCAAATTAAATTTTGGAGCGGGGGTAAGCTTTCAGTCCCCAGGCATGATGAGTGCCCAAAGTTAACTCGAATACCGTTTGGTGACCGACTGGCCTGAAACGAGACTGCATGAAATCAGCAGGTAAGCACGACCCCGCATTACTGCTCACAAATCGGGCTTGGCACGAACCTCGACAACGAGGGAGGGGTCAGGTTGCAGGTGACAGCCCATACTCGGAAACGTGGAAACATGATGAGGCTTCGTACCATCATCGCCACGGTCCGGAAGAGGGCCTGGACTTTCGTGTTCCCACCCCGGACAGGGATTGATAGTGGGATCTCCGGATGGACTAAAGCAGCTGAGGGCTTGCGTTGTGTGAGTCCGAAGGCAAGTCCGTTCAGAAACTTTGTGTCGATCCCAACCACAAAAGCGAACTGCCCTGTAATTACATCCCCGAACATTTTGCCCCCGCACATGCTTCGTTTCAAACTCGGGCCTATCCCTAAACCCGTGCTCCTCAATGAGACACAACATAGCAATCTAGCCACGTGCCTTCAAATTGTCAGGCAATTCTGCTCGGCCCGCATAGCCCGGATTCATAGTGATGAAACCTGGGCTTAGGCCGGCGTAAGCTTCGATGCAGTCTCTTTGCTCGGATGCTCCCGTTTTGCCCAAAGGACCATGCGATTTGGCTTCCGTCCGTAAACCCCAAACCCCAAACCCGAAACCCGAAACCCCAAACCCCAAACCCTAAACCCCAAACCCTAAACCAAGCCAGCGCAAGCTTGCAGGTTGCCTGCCTTTGCTAAAGTAGCGCTGGCACAGACTGACAGGAGACTTGCCCTGCGTGCACAGGCAATCGCCCTAAGATGAAACCCTCCACCCCTAACATTAAACATATTCTAATATAAGTATAAGGGGGGGTATTTGATATAGGGGGTAGGGCCCGGGTAGGGGGTATTTCATATTAGGGGGTGGGGGGGGGGGGGGGTTAATATTAGGGGGAAGGTGATTAGTTGCCAATTCTCAGGGCTGGCCACCTGAGCCCTCCCTCTGAGCCCTCTTGCCCTTCAAGCAGCGGAAGACTCTGCTGAAACCACCATGTGCGAACCCTAAACCCTAAAACCCTAAAACCCTAATACCCTAAAACCCTAAAACCCTAAAACCCGAAAACCCTAAAACCCTAAAAATCTAGAACCCTAAACCCTAAACCCTAAACCCTAAACCCTAAACCCTAAACCCTAAACCCTAAACCCTAAACCCTAAACCCTAAACCCTAAACCAAGTCAGGATGTCATGTCTTGCTCTGAGCAGTGGCAAGAGAGCGGTATGCTTCGATTTTTGGCTACCACGATTTCAGGGCGTGATATCGGCCGAAAGGTCGCCAACCATGCAAATTCTATCAGTTGTGCGAGTTGGAGCAAGACTGGATTGACGGCTACCTGCATCAGGCAAGACTCTACATCTCAAAACCTCGGACCCTTTAAATCCGAAAAGATCAGGGGCTAAACTGCTCAACGCTAACCCTAAACCCTAAACCCCAAACCTTTAAACCCTAAACCCTAAGCCCTCAACCCTAAACCCTAAACCCTTAACCGAGCCCCAAGCTGCCCAAAATCTCCCAACCCAGGCCCTGGCAATTGCACGTCCAGATAATTGGCAGCTCCGTCCCCTCGAACTCGAAATGTGTCTTCTTCTCCTCTCGGCACATGTAGGGCTTAGGGTTTAGGGATTGGGGCTTAGGGTTGGGGGTTTAGGGTGATCTTGGCAGCTGCTTGGGGTGTAGTCTTGGGGCTCGTTGAGGGCTCTGTTGATGCTTGCTGTTCTCACTGCTACCGCGACAACTCCCTGCGGCCAACGCCTGTCACACATGCAGGTCGCAAAGCAAAGCCATTTCACCAATGTTGCCATGGGGGGCACTCTGTACGGATTGAGGGTGCATCTTCCTCCACTCTGCTCGTTCTCACGTCTAGCAGAACCAGCTAGACAGCAACCTTGCGTGTCATGAAGGTGTAGCGTCCAACTTGCTTAGATGTGAGGTTGCAGGGCTACAAGGAATTGAGCCGTTGCACTCGCGCATGCGAGCATTCCAGAATCTTGGCACGGCTTCGGGTTTTTGTGCCGAACAAGCCTACCCTTTGCATAACCCTAAACCCCAAAACCTAAACCCTAAACCCTAAACCTCGAGGGCTCCCGGATGGCATTCTGAATGCACAGGATCTGCTGCGCGATGACGCTGAGCACCTTCCGCGGCAGAAGGGCTTCAAAACGGCAAAGATTAGGGCTACAGCGTCAAGTCTGGAAGAACAGCTTTCCCAATGAGCTCCGAAAAAAAGGATCCCTTTCGGGAAAAACGATGAGTGTGTACTTAGCATGTTGTGCTATAAGGGATGTAGACTTGTGTAGATGCAAAGACCCCTATACCTTGGGTTCGGCCGGTCCACACTAACAGTCACCACCAGACCCACAAATAAAAGCACCCGGTAAATGCCAAAAAACTGACTGAGATTCCTGCTATTCCTGGTGCTATTCCTGGTGCTATTTCTGGTGCTATTTCTGGTGCATTTTTTTGTGCTATTCCTGGTGCTATTTCTGGTGCTATTTTTTGTGCTATTGTTTGTGCTATTTCTGGTGCTATTTTTTGTGCTATTGTTTGTGCTATTTCTGGTGCTATTTCTGGTGCTGTTGCTGGTGCTATGTGACTAACAATCACCATCAGCAGACCCACAAAAAACAGCACCCGGTAAATGCTAAGCTGCTAAAATTGACTGGGATTCCTGGTGCTATTTCTGGTGCTATTGTTTGTGCTATTTCTGGTGCTATTTTTTGTGCTATTCCTGGCGCTATTTCTGGTGCTATTTTTTGTGCTATTGTTTGTGCTATTTCTGGTGCTATTTCTGCTGCTATGTGACTAACAGTCACCACCAGCAGACCCACAAAAAGAAGCACCCGGTAAATGCTAAAATTGACTGGGATTCCTGGTGCTATTTTTGGCCTGTGTGTTATAAGGCCACGGCGTTTTTTGACTGTTAGTGTGGACCGGCCGAACCCAACCTATACCCGAAATCCGCAACCTGTGTCATACAAAACACAAGGTGTTGCAATCGGAAGGCGCGTCGCAAAACCCCTAAACCCTTCGGTGAAGGTATCTAGAGTCCACAAGTCTCAAGGCATCCCTTGTTTGAGAAACTCCTCATTATTTTTCATAGCGACCTTGACAACTGGAGTGAAGTGATAAAATCAGCATGACATGCTTCCTCTTCGACATCTGACCTACCTGCGAATGCCATCCAAGAAACTCCCGTGCCCTGGCCGAAATTTTCAGGGTGATCCAAACACAGGTTAACCGTGGCTTCCTGACGGCAAAAAACCTCCGCCGGCTCAATCGGTCCGATATCTGAAAAGCAGAGGCTTGAACAGCTCTCCAACTCATCCCAAATTGTCAGGAAAGCCCCCCATGCATTTTTTCGATCCCCTTACTTAAGAACCAGAAGACCCCGGGGGGCTTAGCCACCCTCCCCCGCCTCTGCATCGATTCGGTTAAACTCATCGAAGCACGCCCATCCGCCGGACGCTGCCAGGCCTTTCACCGAGGTCTGAGGTTGGATTTGAAGCGTGGGACACTTTAAGTTGGCTTGGGCAGAGGATGGCAGAAAATGATCGGCTTCTTGCTGTGAAGACAGCCTAGCTTAAGTTTAGCTTGATTCTTACTTTGTTGAGCACGCATACGCATGCGGCCTGCGCGTTGAAGCCTTGAGCTTGTTCGCGTTGCGGCGGTTCTGCACTATAGATGGCGACGGAGGCTACTGCTTTGGGAGACCCGCACCCTGGTGGGGCCTTTGAAGAACTTGGCCATCGCGAGGTAGTCCAGCTCATCGGAGCAGTTGAATACCACGCAAAAGCGGGCAAGGGCCTCGAGAGCAAACACCGGAAGGTTCACGCTTTAGGGCCTTCGGGGCTTCAGCTTGGGGACTGTAGGGTGGGCTTAAGTTCGGGGGCTGGAGTTTCAGGTCCGTTCTCTTAGCATGAACTGGAACCGACTGAAAGTCAGACGACAGTCGGGATGGGGGCCCAAGGGGTTGTCTGAGGTGCATGGTGCAACCCAAAAACACCATGAAGCGTCATGACGCGCTCAGCCGATCTACTTCATCAGGTAGAGGGCGTGAGCATGCGTGGATTGAGAGCCGTGGCAACAAAAAACGAAACACAGGTGCAGCACATGCGTGAACAGCCACCCTAAACCCTAAACCCTAAACCCTAAACCCGAAACCCTAAACCCTAAACCCTGATGGCCCCCCCAGGGGCCTTCGCAAGATCCTTGACAGTTTCAGTCTTGCCCGTGCCGGCTGGGCCCTGCCATGCTCTCAGGTGGCAATTTTAAAGCTTCAGGGGGAAGAGTTGCCCCCACAAACTTATACCTCCTAGGGTTTAGGGTTTAGGGTTTAGGGTTTAGGGTTTAGGGTTTAGGGTTTAGGGTTTAGGGTTGAGCCTCCTAAGTTGACTCCTAAGCCCATGCAGCCCTACTACAGCCTAGAGTGCCTACAGAGCATTTCGGGAATTTTGGGGGGGATTTCGGAGTTGCGGAGCTGGAGCAGGCTAAAGGATCTCTCGGGCTTATACATTGGGCCAGGTTGGAGGTACAGTTTGCAACTGGACGTCTGGCAACCCACTTCTGAAATTGCCAGCTCAAGCTACCCTAAACCCTAAACCCTAAACCCTAAACCCTAAACCCTAAACCCTAAACCCTAAACCCTAAACCCTAACCCTAAACCCTAAACCTCAAGCTGGCTCAAGGTGCCCTCCTTTAGGCCCTTTAGGCGCTCCTCGGGAGCGGCACCGTAGAGAAGGTGAAGGGCCCCGCAGCCTCAGCTTGATATTTCTAATCGGCGATTTTGGAGGATGAGGCTTCTTCGATCCTAGCTGTGCTCGAGCATGACGAAAGGACTTCTCTCAGAGTGAACTCAGCTATGCCCAAGGTCGCTGCTGCGGGCGAGCACTACAGCTACCAAGTAACCGTGACTATCCTGCACGTCTGAGTCTAGTAAAACCATGGCAGGTCTGCCTCAGTCCTCCCGTCATGGTGCTTTCTGCTTTCGGGGTTCAGGGGTTTTCATTTGTGCGACCTGTCGGTGAACGTCTAGCAGTCTGGCATGAAGAACGAGCGGCCCCGGTGCACAATCACGGCAGACTCAGGGGTCGAGGGAACAGCTAGGGTCAGCTAGAGCGAGACAGGTTTTCATGTAGATCCCAAAGAGCCCAATACCCCTTAATTAAGGAATATAGCTTAAGTTATAAAGGGATCCTGAATATAACTTAAGCTATATTCCTTAACTAAGGGGTATTGGGCTCCCTGGGATCCTCCCTGAGGCACGAGCATGTTCGATAGCATCGGTCCTGGCCACGACATCAGTGCAACCCAGGGCACCCAAAGACCATCACGGTCAAAGACCCGCCATTCGAAACAAAACCCATGAGCCCCCGAACCCTGAACCCAAACCCCAAACCCCAAACCCCAAACCCCAAACCCTAAACCCTAAACCCTAAGCCCTAAGAGAAAACTCCCGAGACTTACCGCTTCGCACCATGTCGCATCCCTTCAAGCTGTCAACTGCGACGTGTAGCATCTGCTAGCTGGGACTGCACTAGGCCACTAATCGACGCTTCTTCTCCTGAATTCGAGTCCATCACCACTCCTCTAAGGCTAAACTTCGCCAACATCACTGTTGGCGTGCACATCTGGGTCATGAAAGCGACTTCCCACAGCCCGAGTCCGTCAGCGGTGTCACGATGAGGCGCGAGGAGTTGCCCAAGTACTCGTAGGCGTACCCAAGGTGGCTGTTTGTGATGCGCACGAACCTGGCACACGTCATGACCGCTTTGCCCTGACACCCCCGAGTTCTCGAATGGCTGAGTCGGCGGCAGGTCCTGTTGTTCCGGTTTCTCTGGGTTGTCCTGGCAGTTGAGTTGAAGGCCTCTTCCCTGAATGGAGTCTCTAGGAACTGGCTTCCAATGCATCTTTCACGGCCAACGGACTTCAAAGCTGCGGGGCAGCCCACGCCCCCGCGCATCTCATTGTGTTTATTGCTACCAGGCTCAGGCTGATAAGCTGAGGCTTGCCATGTAAAAAAGACACAAAGCATCATTGCGCGATGCCAAATGGTTTGCCGCTTGAACTCCTTGAGTCAGTATACTGCCATGATGCGCCAGGTTCCGTATGGTATGTTGGAGAGGCAGCTCGGCCCACCGACTGTGTTTGGGACATTGGAGACCTGGCGCCTTTGTGAATTTTGTGCGCGGCAACTCAACTCATGCCTGCACGATGGCTTCGAGTTTTTGCAGGGATGCCGATGCCTACTTCTGGCAAGCGCAACGTGAACCGGAACCTTTTGCCAATACCGGCGTCGTATGATGCAGTGCATTGAGTAGTGCAAGCGGGCTGGCACCAAAACATGATGTGCGAAAGTTCTGTGGTAGTGGTACTTCCAGCCCACAAAGTAGCTCCTCGATGTAGTATCTCAACTGCACCAGCCAGTCGAAGTCATCCACCTACTTCAACATGCAAATGGACTCAGCAAAGGTCCTGTGCTGCCCAGGTTTGGGGCCAAGTAGAGATAAGTGCAGGTGGGCTGTGTTGTGCAGAGGCCAGCGATGGGTTGAGGCTCAGGGGTGTAGAGCTTATTCCGAGTTTAGCGTGCAGGCTTCAAGGGTCGAGGGTCTGGCGGAGCCCCCTGACATGCCACGTGCGCACGCGTTGATGATAAGAGAAAGGCTCAAAAGGTCTGCTGGCTTAGGGTTTAGGAGCGCGTGCCCTCGAATACTCACACTTGCTCTTGAACTTTCCAAACTCTCCTTGGCTCGTAGCTACCACTACTTGTGAGGGTGGCGCAGGCTCGCAACTCGGCTCTAGTTAGGGTTTAGGGGTGAGGGTTTAGGGCTTAGGGTTTAGGGTTTAGGGCTTAGGGTTTAGGGCTGGGATCCTTCTAATGCTGGGATCCTGTCCAGCTTCTGCCGACTGCATTTTAGAGCCTTTGGGCGCAATCGACTGCTTGCAAGAAGGTGTCAACACAAACACAAAGGAAACCTTTGACACATGACATAGTTCAAGCGGTCTCTGCCTATGCTGCACCCCAAAACGCCATGAATGTTGCCCAATACTTCGCAGTTCCCCGCCCACACGCCTGCCCCGAACTAAAGCACCGACGCCGCTGTAGCAATCTGCAATCAAGGCACCATGCTGGTTCCCATCTTGCAAAGCTCCTCAACCGTGTCCTGGCTTGGTGGAGGATTCCGCGCCCCAAGGATCCTCTAATGGATACTCTGAACCCCCAATGGTTGGGCTAGGCATAGGCAGGTGAGAAGCCCACTGTGAAATCCATCGGAGCGAGACGGCAATTATGATTTGACCAATGCTCTAGCTAGTTCGACACGATCGCCAAAATGGCAGAAATCCGCTGCAGAGTCTATGCCCTACCTTGAATCCTGTGTGTACCGTATGCCTCCCTTCCTTGTTGTGCACGAAGATCACAATGAGGGCTTCCAGAGTGCATCGCGTCAGCGCCGGGATGTCATTCCGCACCAAATCCTTGGGCTCATAGCTTCACTCTGACGCCGCACATGCTTCAAGAATTGCATGGGCTATTATACCCTATAACCCCTCAAAAAGGCCCTTTATGGGGTTGGCTAGGGGGAATATAAGGCCTAATAGCCCATGCTGGCAAAGCCTTAACTAGAACTTGGTTCCAGCCGTGCTTTAGCTTGAAGCGGCCCGGGCTCCTTAGGGTTTAGGGTTTAGGGTTGAGGGTTGAGGGTTGAGGGTTTAGGGTTTACGGTTTAGGGTTTATGTAGGGTTGAATTAGGGTTTAGGGTTTAGGGTTTAGGGCTGCAGGCGACAAATCATCAGTTGAATGGGTACCTCGTACTAGAGAGGCTGAGGAGGCGTGCATGAAAACTTGGACTGGCAAAGAATTGCAATCCCTTTGCTTGGGGTTCCGGATTTGGGGCTTGAGCTTGGGGACCTAAAATTGTAAAGTGGGGTGTCTCAAGACTACCACAAGACAGCATATGGTGCCTATACTCACGGCGCTGCAGTTTTCTGCGCTTCGCGCACAGCTGATTGGGACATCACCAAAATCAGCACTATTTCCAACTTTGGGAGCTTGTGGCCAGAACTCTTAAAACCCAAGCCGGACCTCAACCGAAAAGATGGGACGGAAACGCGCACAGCATATAGCTGCTAGTACGAAATATAAGCAACTGTGTACTGGAGATTGCAAGATCTTGGCCAACACGTCAGCCCTGGTTTCAGCTTTAAGGTTTAGGGTTTAGGGCTTAGGGTTCTCTGGGCGCAAGGCGATGATTTCACCCAGTGTGCCCTTCAGCTTCTCCGCCACTTGAAGGATCTCAGTCACAAGCTGCTTCGACCCTCAACACGAAGCCCCAAACGGGAGGCAATGGCAAAAAGGAGCTGGGGTTTAGGGTTTAGGGTTCAGGGTTTAGGGTTTAGGGTTTACCGGAAGACCCTTCTGAGAGCAGGCGATCCTGTGAGCCTTTGAGGCCAAACGGAGCTTACCATTCGGGTCTACGGGGGTTTCCGAAAACAGGGGGTACCTGTTGGGGGGTCCCTTTAATTGAAGGATTCCATACTATTTGGGTTTCGAAAGGGGTACCCCTTATTTTGGGAAATGCTCAATCCCTAAACCCTAAACCCTAAACCCTAAACCCTAAACCCTAAACCCTAAACCCTAAATCAACATCTGGCAGAGACCAGAGAGTAGCCTTCGAAGTATCTGGGGCGGCTGCTCCATCGTTGCCATGCTCCCTGAGTCCATCCTCCACCTTCATCGGGTTTAGGGTTTAGGGTTTAGGGTTTAGGGTTTAGGGTTTAGGGTTTAGGGTTTAGGGTTTAGGGTTTTCCGACATTCGGGGTACGGGCACCTTGTTGGCTTATTTGGGTCCCTATCATAAGGGGATCCTACTATTTGGGGATCTGTATTGGGGGTTTTGTAGTTTCGCAAATCCCCATGTCACTTTCCAGAGGTTCGGGCGTCGTTCCCAGGAAGAAGCCTTATGATGGGGTTCTCGGAATGGACACAAATTTGGCAGCATTCCACTTCTGCAGCCATGCCAAAGTATGAGCTGTTTGGGATTAGAAATCGAACGCGACCAACAGATACTGATGGAAAGTGAGTTGTTGCACTGACCGTACTGATGCAGGCACTCACCTCCGTTTCGCAATTAAGAGTGATCAAGAAAACACAACCCTAGACCCTAAGCCCTAAACCCAAAACCCGAGTCCAAAATCCCAGGCTGGAGCCACTCCCGAGTCCCAGCCCACCTCACGGGTCCAGAAGAGGGAAAAGATGGCGATCACGGCCTCTGTGGGGAGGCTTTGCAGAAATACCGGGGTTGAAGGAATCCTTTAGCTCTAGGCTGGTCCCTCCGTGCTTCAGTGGAGGTGGAGGCTTCTGGGCGAGTTGGCCCCTTGTAAGCCCAATTACGAAGCCTGAGTTTAAGCCTGGACAACCCTAAACCCTAAACCCTAAACCCTAAACCCTAAACCCTAAATTCCACCCAACCAAAGTCCACAACGGCTCTGCACTGGCTTGCCTGTCCGGGCCAGTTCCGGAGCCAGTCTGTAAACTTTCGCTCCAGGTAGTCCTCGTCGGGGCTTCCGGGGCCCGGTATTGAGGGTTGAGAGCTGCGGAAGGAAATGTGCTGAACACCCACCACAACCTCGACAATGAAAGGCCGTACCTAAGTCGTAGAAGAATGGATCCCCTACGTTTGGTTTTTGGCAATACCCAAGCTCATTGACCTGAAATGCACCTCACACGCCCTCACACACAAAACTGCTTCTAATTTCTGACTCCCAACCATCATGCTGATTCCGACACCCCGATGTGGGAGACTGCCTTCTCCGAAGAAAGGCACACGTGCCGAATGGTCTGCAGCATCGCAGCCTGCAAAATTCTCAAACCTATGGGCTGCTATAACTAGCAATATCTGGGTGAAGGCCATTTCAGAGCTATGAGCTAAAACCCAAAACCCTCAACCCTAAACCCTAGACCTCAACACTAAAGATCAGGAAAAGACGCCACGACCGGAGGTGCACTGCGAACGTCAACGTGGGCTCTCACCGCCGCCGCCCTCCTCTCCGAACTAAGCGTTTCCTAAAATAGGGGTACCATAGGCTACCACTTGCTTAAGAAACCCCCCGCAAAAAAAATAATAAAAACACATTCTTCCTTATAAGGGTAGTCTAGGGATTATTATTTAATTTTTTGAGGGATTCTTAAGCAAATAGTACCACATTGGGGTCCGTATTAGAAGGGAAGCCTACTATTTGAAGGATCTACATCGGGTCCCCTATTTTAGTAAAACCCCCCCCCCCCCAAAAAAAAAAAAAAAAAAACAAAAGAACGCCTCCATCTGGACGAGCCAGAGCTCCACGTTGCCACGAGCAGCATGAGGATCGACAGACTCCACCAACTGGGAATAACTGGTTAGGGTTTAGGGTTTAGGGTTTAGGGTTTAGGGTTTAGGGTTTAGGGTTTAGGGTTTAGGGTTTAGGGTTTAGGGTTTAGGGTTTAGGGTTTGGCAAGTTGCAAGTATTTTTGCCGGGGCTTCAGAGTACTTCGATACCCGCTGTTGTGCCTTTTGAGTCGAGGGTCATGGGCAAGATGATAGCGCAGAATGACCCCGTGATGCGAAGAACATGGCCCATTTTAAATCTGACTGACCCCTGGAGCCATCCAGCCATCTAGGAGCAACTGAGGACACTTCTCTTACAAAGCAAATGCCCAACGCTTTGAATCAGAAGACAGTACATCTACGAGCAACTGATGACACTTCTCTTATAAAGCCGATGCCCAACGCTTTGTCTTTCCATATCAGAAGACATACTTACTATACTCCCCTTAGAACCTGAATAAAAATAGTATTTTAATTTCCTCTTGCGTTTTATATAAACAAAAATAAACTATAATTCCCAAGGGGAATATAGCTTGCTTCGTTGATGCTCGTGTCCAAGCTGCTCAGGGTTCCAGCCTCTCAGCTACCCTCTTGCGGACGATTCGAGTGTAGGGGTTAGGACTGTACGAGGTGGTTCAAACAGGAAGCACTTTAAAATGGGGTTTCCAGCCAGAATCTCCCTAAACCCTAAACCCTAAACTCTAAACATTCGCAAGCCGAGGTCCTAACTGGAACCGACTCCTTCTCGGAAGACATCATGGCGGTGATGCGCTGATCTGCCTGGAACCACACTGCTTGCTGTCTAGCCACCCTGTCGAGCTGCGCGTCTTCAACAGTACGTGCGAACCCCTAAACTCTAAACCCTAAACCCTAAACCCTAAACCCTAAATCAGGTTACGACAACCACTGAGAGTGCAGCTTCGAGGTGACTAGCTCGAAGGCTTTCAAAATCTGGACATCCAGTTTGGGGGAGAAGGTCGAGGACCAAGGCAGGGGGCCCTGGGCTGCCTACGAGAAAGATCTCCTCCTTCTCATCCTTCACTCATCCATCCTTCCCTACCCTAACCCTAAACCCTAAACCCTAACAACTCTAAACCCTAAACCCGACCCTAAACCCTAAACTCTAAACCCTTGCAGGCTCGGCCCCAGGAGGGGTTGTCAAGAGGCGCCAGTTAGGTCTCGTGTACATGTCCGTGTTTTGCTAGAAAATGTCAATGTCATCGGGTACCGGCGTTACCAATCGGGATTCGCTTTCTGTGGGTCGCCGGTTTGCACGCGTGGGTTGCCTTTGGCTATCAGGAGCGTCCGCTTGGGGTGAGCTGCCTTTTGCCCACGTGGGCTGCCTTAGGGCCTTAGGGCGGGCACCCAGTAACCTTTCTCTATCCACCTTCGGCCCTCGGCCCGTAGCATATTCTCGCATGCTCTATTTTCCCGGTAGCGCAATGTACCTTAAGCACAGGAGTCTCAACTACAACACGCTCAGACCCTCGCACAAGCAATGGCCAACTTAGTTTGGAAGAGACAAGGTGACGCAAACGATTTCTTCAGAAGCCCTGCAGCAGCAGCAGGCAGTAGATACATAAAGAACTGAGATTGTGAGCCCAGGTCACATACAATAGAGCTGCAACGTGACGCCCTCATGAGAGGTCTTTCACCTATGCGAGACGGCTGATGTCAGGCACCGAGTAGCAAGACTCTCACCCTCCTAAACCGCAACTTCTATCACCGCGGGTCACCCGAGCTCCCGGCGGACTGAAACTCCAGACTCTGGATTCCCTCGAACGCCTGGCCATGGAGTTGTTCGGGGATTGGCGGGGCAGTTGGCAGAAGGCGTAGCTTAGTGAAGCTGTTGGTGTTCTCCTTTTCGGGGGCGGTTCAGTTCAAGGGCTTTCTGGGCCGTTCCATGTCTACCATCTATTCAAAAAAGCCGTCTCGTCTTACGAGTCCAACACTTGTACTTTGAGGACGCATGGACTTGCGGGGGGCCGTTGAGGGTCGTGGCGAGGGTCGTGGTTGGAGTTTGATTTGACCGGAAAATTCCAAAGGGCGACCCGGGTACCCGGCCGCGCCTTCTTCATGTGCGGATTCACTCGTGTGGGATCTTTTGTCTCCTTAGGGCAGCTTCCCATGGAAGACTCACTCCATGCTTCAAAGCCCGAGCAAACTTGAAATTTCATCTGGACATGTAGTGCTGAAAAGCGCTTGGGCTTGAAAGCTGCGCGGGCGAGGCGGTGCGGCGCCAGCAGCCCGCAAGATTGTTTAAGGCAGGCTTGCAACGAGTCATCCGCAGCACGAAGGACTGCGAACTGAGGCGCCCTGAAGCTATACTCTCCTTAGAACCTTAATACAAATAGTAAAATAATATGTTTCATATCCTCTTGGGTTTTATATGAACAAAGATATAAAATACGTCCCAAGGGTGATATAGGAAGAACCCAGAGCACTGGAAAGCACGTCTGTGGGGGCTTGAGGGGCTCGCACCCCTCAGTAGCCGAACGGGGAAGACCACAGCCAGAATATTGTAGCCAAGTAACAACGGGAACATGACGCAGATCTTTGTTTATATAAACATAATTACATATGTATATATATATATATACATATACACACACAGCCACACACGCACACACGCACACGCAGACATGCAGACACGCAGACACGCAGACATGCACACAGACATGGCCCAGCCCAGCTTGCCACCACTTTGGCTCAGATACTTCGGAGGCCCGCCTTTGGCCTTGATGCTCCAGGCTCAAGCTAAGACTGGC
Source organism: Symbiodinium natans (assembly GCA_905221605.1). Lineage (NCBI taxonomy): Eukaryota > Dinophyceae > Suessiales > Symbiodiniaceae > Symbiodinium > Symbiodinium natans. The sequence goes on from CAJNDS010002156.1 coordinate 209,505, forward strand.
ACTGACAAGATCTCCAGCAAGTTGTCGTTGGACCTCACTTCTTCGAACTTGGAACCTACAAAGAAAAGCTGGGTCTTAAACCCTAAAGCCTCAAGCCTAAAGCCTAAAGCCTAAAGCCTAAACCCTAAACCCTAAACCCTAAACCCTAAACCCTAAACCCTCACAAGAGAACCTGAAGCTTGCTGTGCGCAAAAGCATGGGGACACTGCAACGACTTACAATGGGACATGGGGGGGTGACCGAAGGCCATCCTTCACTGAACATCCAACAAACCGAAACCCTAAACCCTAAACCCTAAACCCTAAACCCTAAACCCTAAACCCTAAACCTTCGCAAGAGCAGCTCAGGACCCAAGCAGGAAGAAGAAGCGCGGGAATGCAAGTCGCTTCGTCTCGAGGTAGTCGTTCAAGCCCTGGCTGTAATACTTGTTGGGGGCTTAGGGCTTTAGGGCTTAGGGTATTTAGGGTTTAGGGTTTAGGGTTTAGGGTTTAGGGTTTAGGGTTTAGGGTTTAGGGTTTAGGGTTTAGGGTGGTAAGCTTCCAGCACGATACTGGGTTCTGGAGCGTAGTGCATGCATTTCTGCATAATCTGGCGTTGATTGTGGTATGCAAAGGAGAGCATAAACACCATACAGTGTCAATATTGATCAATATCGATCTCCATGGCCACTTGACTCCTTATGACAAGTCAAGCATGATTGCTCACAGGATTTGAGATGGAGCTTGGGCCTGGGCTGAAAAACTTGAAGCAACCGACGATAGAGCGCATGAGCCCCAAAACCTGAAACTCGAATCCTTGCCGATCTCAGCACCGCTGACCTTCTGGACGATGTCTAGATTCGCGTTGCACCTGCGCGGAGACAACCGTCGCTTAAGCTTCGGGAGATGTTGGTTTCGGAAAGTTTGGTGAGTTTAGTTTCTGCTTCGGCTTAGATTTAGGGGGCCATGAGAGCGACTGTAGCTTGTTGTTCACCGGGGTGGAGTGGAAGCAACTGAGCCGAAACCCCGACAAATCCCTCGTCCGCAGTCTTCAAGGCTACTCCTAAAAACCCAAACCCCGAACCCTGAACCCTAAAACCTAAACCTTCCTACGCAGCTTCCTAAGCCAAAAAAGCCCTGTGGAGGGCTTTGCAGCCCCTCAAACCCTGGACCCTAAACCCTAAGCCCTAAACCCTAAACATCCCTAAACCCTAAACCCTAAACCCTAAACCCTAAACCCTAAACCCTAAACCCTAAACCCTAAACCCCTCGGGGGCCTCTGCAGAAGCTCCAGAAGCCCAGGGGCCTTGGTGGCCTCCATGGCCTTACCAGCCCTGCACGTGGAGGGTTTAGGGTTTAGGGTTTAGGGTTTAGGGTTTAGGGTTTAGGGTTTAGGGTTTGGGGTTTGGCGTTTAGGGTTTAGGGTTTAGGGTTTGGGGTTTGGGGTTTAGGGTTTAGGGTTTGGGGGTTTGGGGTTTGGGGTTTGGGGTTTGGGGTTTGGGGTTTGGGGTTTGGGGTTTGGGGTTTGGGGTTTGGGGTTTGGTACGGTTTTTCTTTGGTCCTGCAGGCGAGTGCTTGGCTTTGGCTCTTTTGTGCTTTCCGGAGATTTCCCCAAAAACCTTGAAACATGGAGACAAGAGGTTTTTTGGGAGTGCCTGGACGAATGTCCCTTCGCGAGACCTGCAAGCGCTTAGTTTTGAGAAAAAGCCACTGTGCTTTTAAGTACTGGGTGGGAAGAGTTGCTCCCCTGTTCTTTTAAAGGCTCTTCTTCCTGCTTGGGTCCTCAGCTGCTCTTGGGGTTTAGGGTTTAGGGTTTAGGGTTTAGGGTTTAGGGTTTAGGGTTTAGGGTTTAGGGTTTCAGAGTAGGCTGGCTTCTCATCCCAAGCGGCGAACTTGGCAGAGTTGCTACAGGACGTCCTGCCCCTACCCTAGACCTCCATGCAAGCCTACACCAGAAACCCTAAACCCTAAACCCTAAACCCTGAACCCTGAACCCTAAACCCCGAACCCTAAACCCTAAACCCCAAACCCTAAGCCCTAAACCCTAAACCCACACTAGACACGCCCCATCGACCCGCATCCACCGCCGTTCCGGTAAACAAGCCCGCGTCGCTCTAAAGCAGCAGCCATGGTGGTGCGCCAGTCCATGTCCACTTGCTTGAAGATCCCGGCCTGCTAGCATCGAGTTTAGGGTTTAGGGTTTAGGGTTTAGGGTTTAGGGTTTAGGGTTTAGGGTTTCTGGCAGGGTCATCTGCTGAATGAACCCTCAGCCCAAGCCATGCGGCTTGCAGCTTGCTGAATGTGCATGAAGCTTGAGCTCGCTTGAATACATGGAAAGACCTCTGCTCACATCCTTCCGCGCGCCTCTGTAGGCATCTGCTTCACGATGTCCTCCGAGGAGAAGATGGGCTCAAGGTAAAGCCACACGCCCTGCACCTGCAAGGCTCTTTAAGGACGATCTCAAGCAAGAACCTTGTTCCCAGCATGGTCTCTCTTGACCGAATTCTTACTCGTTTCTACATCCGAAGGCTCTTCACAGTGAGACCGGTGCGCATGACAATGGAACACCGCTACTCGGAAGAATGGAAAAGATGTCCTTTGAATGGGCAAGCAGGGAGAAGCCCCGTGGCTTGGATGTCTTTTGCATGGTTTTGTGCACGAGGGCCATGGAACCGGGCGCACATTTGGAGAAAATACAGTCTGAAGGTCTGCTAGTGCGTCACAAGTCCGTGTCAAGTCCCGGCAACACGTCGCTTCAGGCGTGAACGTATGGCGCAAGCAATGCAAACATCAACAACACGGCCAGTCTGCTAAGCTGCAAGTTGAACTCCTTCATTCTAGGGCTTCGGTCATTTTTTTGTTTAGGAATAGTACTTTGAGGTTTTGAGGGCAAGAAGTCCACATTCATATGGAGGGCCTTCTGCCACACATCCATGATCTCCTGCGCAGCTGGGTAAGGGCACGTTGTCCTAGAATCCCAATGGCCACAGCTACCACGAAGCCTTGAGCCCCCTGCGAACACCCGAAAGCCTCTAAACCGTGAAGGTATCACCTTGCCTTCTACTAGTCTACATCCATATCACTTGTGATATCCACTTCTTCAACTTGCACTTTCTACACCCTGAGCCCCAGCTACTTGTTCTGAAGACAAACAGTTCTTGAATAGACCTAAAGCATTTCCAAGCCCTACACCCTATCTTTCGTCCGTTTGCCGGTGCTGCGTCACCCTGTCCCTAAACCCTAAACCCTAAACCCTAAACCCTAAACCCTAAACCCTAAACCCTAAACCCCGTCCTGCGTCTGGAGGAGCCAGGACTCCAACCTCGCTGGGCTCACTGAGGGGGGGGGGGGGGGCTTGTAGCGACTTGTTCACGTTGGCTTCGTTAACTTCTAGGGTTTAGGGTTTAGGGTTCAGGGTTTAGGGGTTGAGGGGTTGAGGGGTTGAGGGTTTAGGGGTTTAGGGTTTAGGGGTTTGGGGTTTAGGGTTTGGGGGTTTAGGGTTTGAGGGTTTAGGGTACAAGGGTGTGACTTGTCACTACACACAAGGACGCAGTCGGGGATGCCCCGGGATGCCCGACTCATTCACGGAGATGGATTAGCCGAGAGGAGGCTTGCTCATACGTCGCAGGAAAATGACCAAGTCGATATGGCCCCCTGCTCCTCATGTGAAGTGCAGCATGTGCTTGCTCCACGTTTCGCGGTGGAGACAGTGAGGAGACAGTGATTGGAGAGAAAAAGAGAGAGGAGGGCTTGGATGGAGAGAGGGAGACCGGGAGAGGCACGAGGACCGAATCCCCGGCTCTGCAAGGGCCGGTCCCAGATGGAGGCGATGCAGGGCAGCGGGCCGATCAGCATTCCCCAGGCCCTGAAGACCCCCAAGTGAGAAGGAATCAAAACCTTGTGCTAAAATGACCGAAAACCATCTACAGCCATCCAGAACCCAAGTCCGCGAACATCTGCTGGCATGGTTGGTTCTGAGGTACCCGGCGAGGTGATCTTGTCCATGAATGCCTTGGCATATGGCGAGCCTGGCGGGTGGCAGAGTTCGGAATCAGGCAAATTTGCAATGGCTTCATGTTGATTCCGAGATTGCTTTGGAGGCTTTGGCTTCGTGTTGCGTCGCTTTCGCAAGGCGACGCTTGTGCATAGACTCGGATGCTAGGCCTGGTGTCCGCAGTATGTAAAACACTTTGGCAGCTTGGGCTCATTATCAGCTTCCGGTGCTGCAAGCTGCTGCTAGACTGTGCTGTGCCAAGTCAAACTTCCATGCCGGCAGGCTGAGTGGCGTGGCTTCTTGCGCAAAGGCAAAAACGCTGCGCTTAGAGAAAGCCGAACAGCAAATTGCAGCATCTGCAAGTCTGCAAGTATCTGCCGATGGTTCGGATGAAACACCACGAACCTTCAACATTGGCGTAGAAGCTGCGTCAAAAGCTCTTGTCGCCAAAAATTCAGGACGAGAGAAGCGCGTGCAGCCCCAAACAGGTCTGAAGAAACCGGAGGCCTTTCATGGTCTGTACCTTGATGATGTGATCGTCCATGAGGCTCTGCCTCAGCTGGGAGCCCGGAATACCCAGTCCCGGCAGGTCAGCATGACAAGCAAGCTCTGACCAGCCATCGCCAGATCCACGAAAGGCAGGGGGGGACACTTCTATTGGCTCTTAGGTCAAAGTACCTATGTGCTCGGTATTGTTCGGTTGCGGGAACATATCCATGTGCCGATGCTTCCAACACGTATGAACTTGCCCGTAACATCTCGGCTGCTTTAGCATTAGCATTCCGGGTCTTTGGGGCTGCTATCATCTCTGCACATTTGACAGCCGATGGCCCACGAGGCAAACTCAGAACCCCGGATTTCGAGGTGAGGTGCCATCTTGGGCTACAAAAGCATGCTTTTAACTGTTTGGGGGAGTACGGGGCATCAGCAGACCCCACTCAATGCAACTGCAGCTCAGACAAGAGGCATCTCATCCACGGTCGTCCCAGCAACGATGTACGTCTCCGTGTCCTTCGAAGCATCATGCAAGAGACGTCCAGTCGCTGAAGCTGACATAAAGACCTAGCTTAGGTTAGCGTGACTCACCTATGCTCGATAGCGGCCAGCAGTTCAACCAGAAGATTTACTGAACATCCAGACACTTCAGAGAACTTAAGTTCAGCTCCTGCCTCCCTGATTTCCCTGTTCCAACTTCCGAAAGCAAAGGAACCCCTAACCCTGCATTTCACAAGTTTCACAAGCTTCAAGGGATGGGATCATTGAGAAGCCACGAACTCTGCCCATTCGTTCCCTCTGCCCTGAAACCAGAAATGCTGAAACCCTCAGCTGGAAGACCCAGAACCCACAAGACATTGCCCACAAGACATTGGGGTGTCCGGTACCTTATTGGGGTTCTTATGATAAGGGAATGCTACTATTTGGGGTCTACATTGGGGTCCCTTACTTTCGTAAACCTCCACATAGGCCCATGACCAAACCCTAAACCCTAAACCCTAAACCCTAACCCTAAACCCTAAACCCTAAACCCTAAACCCTAAACCCTAAACCCTAAGCCCATGACCGCGAACGGCCTTCCAAGGTTTCAGCTCGAAGTTTACGGGCTGCCACTGCTCGTATATGGACTCGAGGGTCTTCTCCTCTCTCATGTGGCTGTGCATTCTGAGCCCTTGCGGTTGTGGGGTAGGGTTTAGGGTTTAGGGTTTAGGGTTTAGGGTTTAGGGTTTAGGGTTTGGGGTTTGGGGTTTGGGGTTTGGGGTTTGGGGTTTGGGGTTTGGGGTTTAGGATTTAGGGTTTTAGGGTTGAGGGTTTAGGGCGCTTCAGAGAGGCTCCCGCTACTTGGGCTGCTTGGTGCTGTCGGGTTGAACAAAGCGTGCCTGGACTGCAGCTGGGAAAGGCTTTGCATCATCACGCTTTTCGAGTTTGGCCGAATGATGGCTCTTGAAGAAGTTAGCTTCGTTTCGGGTGCCAAAGAGACTCCAGGATCAGGTGATGGAAGCACGCGGGATAGGCAGTTCCAGGCTTCGTTAGGGCTTAGGGTTTAGGGTTTAGGGTTTAGGGTTTAGGGTTTAGGGTTACTGTGGTTGCTGAGGTCCCATTTTCCAGATACGGGCGGCTCTGAGGCCGAGGCTAATCCGTATTCTCTAGATGCCGAGTCGGAGATCTCCTGAAGAGCATTCCTCGAAGCAGGGGTAATTAAGCTAATTAAGCAGAAATTTCGGATGGGGTGACAGAGGGGTTTAGGGTTTAGGGTTTAGGGTTGGGTACCACAGTTGCTCTCAAACCTGATCCGCACAGGGTGTCAACGGAAGCGGCCCCCCTGCCGGGCATGGCGCGTGAGCCCCGGGCATGTGAGTGCCAACGTCCATGTCCACCACTCTGCTTAGGGTGAAGGCCGCATCCCGCTCCATGGTAAAGCCAACGACCTTCCAGGGTTTAGGGTTTAGGGTTTAGGGTTTAGGGTTTAGGGTTTAGGGTTTAGGGTTTAGGGTTTAGGGTTTAGCCAGTTGGGTTCCTCTACGACTCAGGTGCTCTACACTAGTCCAAGTTGAAACCCGCTCGAACTTGGAACAAAAAATTGGAAAGGTTCCTCCCCGATGCCTCCTGCTGCTCTTGGAGCCATGCCAAATCCCCAAACCCCTACTTGGAGGTGTATGGTACTTATTAACCAATTAGAACTGCACTTTTCATCCACTTATACGCCCCTTGAGTGCCCTAACATGGATATAAGTACGGTTTTCAAGTACAGTTATAACTGGTCAATAAGTACCATGAACCTCCAAGTAGACTCCAACCCCACAACTCCTCCAAATCCAAGAGCCCTTCCGGATCCTCAAAATCTCTGGCAACTCGAGAATCTCTAGTATGCCTCCATAGCCTCCGCCCGCGCCGCGCACTTGCAAACACCAGGGTGAGCCACATGAACCCTAAACCCTAAACCCTAAACCGACTTGGCAACACATAGGTTCAGGCTGCGGGTCTAGCTTAGCTCTCAGGGATTGAAAAGCCAAGTTTAGCAGCTTTTTTGCGTAAGTCCCGCCTCAGAAATCTCATCCCAGTGCCGCTGGCGCAGACCCGGATTGCCTGCACACGACTTCGACCCTCGAGAACTGGATATGCGGTCAGAATGAACGAGACAACTATGAAGTGAGTCCTCAGCTGGTTCAAAACGGAACGCTTGCAAGAGGGGAGGCAAGTAAGCCCGCGAGTGGCTTCCCAACAGTGCATATGTGTTGGTTCATGGTTCAAAGCTTTGGGCTTGTGGCCTCAGGCGACTTCGCAGAGGCACAGCATGTTACCAGTTGTACAATTGTGTGCAAGTAAGACAAGTTCTGGCACGCATTGAAACCCAACACGACAGACAGGACCACATGCAAGGCTCAGCTACGATGAGGGTTGAAAGCGCAACCATAAAGCAGACAATGCCAGATGCACATCCTCTGCTTTGCTGCATTCTCACAGGTGGGGGTCGCACTGCTGGCGAAATGCTGGAGTGGTTCAAGATTGCAGCGCATTCCCGACAGTCACAAGGGAGATTGCGCAATGAGGGAAAGGAATGCCTGCACCGGGGGTAATCTCCTCCAGTACACCTTTCTTATTTGTACTCTACAAAGCGATCTTGTTGGCTGAGGCACATAAGGCGTGGATCAGCGGCAGGTGCTGCTTGAAGGCGTCCAGGTCCTGCATAGTCTTGACGATTGCCGGCATTTCAGGGTTCAAGCTGCGCCGCTTATGGCCTAGCAGCCTCTAGTGCTCAGGCTTAGCTCGAGTGCCAAGCGTGGGAGGGCGGATTCTGTGAAGACGGGAGAGGGCTTTTGACAGGTGGAGTTGCATGTCTGGGATCTGGGGGGTACATAAAGGTGGACAACCTGATTGTTCTGGCCAGATGCACCTAAAGGCCTAGGGTACAGGGTTCAGGGTTCAGGGTTCAGGGTTTAGGGGTAGGGTTTCGACGCCAGATTCAGCAACCTCCCAAGCCCACTTTGAGCTCATCTTCCGCAAGTTCCCAAAGGAGCGTTGCATCATGTTGCATAAGAGAGGCACCCAACGAGCCCAATACCCCTTAATTAAGGAATCTTCCTTAGATCATAAGAAGGATCCCTTTATAACTCAAGCTATATTCCCTCATGAAGGGGTATTGGGCTCTCTGGGCAACGAAACTCGAAGCTTGCACCACTTGCGCCCACGGTTTGCACACATCAAACGTCGCACCTTCTTGATCTTCTTGGCCACTCCCGCGGGGATCGGCAGCGTGATCGACTCGAAAAAGCCCTGACGATCGAAACCACTTTGAGTTTGATGAGGGCCCTGGAGAGACCCTCCCGATGCTTCGTCCACACGTCTTCTTTCACTCCAGCTACACTGCTAGAAGCTCTGAGGATTCAGACATGCGCCTACGATCTGAGAATTGCTGGATCACACCTCTGGCATACAGCAGGAATCTGGGCTGGTAGTGTCTTTGCCCGATGTGTTTTGTTGCTGCTCCCTTGTCGTCCCCTTGGCGTTCGCTGCATCTCTTGTGACAACCAGCATCCTTGAGACCTGACGACAAAGCCAGGGTCCCAAAACGATGACAGATATGGGTGGTTGTCAAAATTAGGGTCCCTTTTTGGATCCCTATTATAATACGGCACCTAAGATTTAGGGTACCCCAAAAAGGTCCATAATTTTGACAACCACCCGTATGAGCATGGCGACTCCAACACCTGCCAAAGCCCGGTGCAAAGACAAGCAGGATGTCTGCTCAACATTGATCCAGCATGCTCAGTCAATTAAACCCTAAACCCTAAACCCCAGACCCTAAACCCTGAACTGAAAGCTAAACCCTAAACTGCCCTAAACCCTAAACCCTAAACCCTAAACCCTAAACCCTAAACCCTAAACCCTAAACCCTAAACCCTCAGTCTGCCATTACAAGTGCGGCCTCCATGTCTAAAGCAGGCTTTGGGCTGATGGCCTGCAGCTTCATGGCCCGCTTCGCCAAACTGTTGGCCAGAGTGTCCACTGCCTGAAGATGACCGCAAACATCCGCAAACCTGAATAATAACATAAATAATAAAAATGATAATAATAGAAATAAAAACAATAATAGCAATTTCAATAACCATAATCATCAGAGTAACAAGAATAATAAACCGGGGGTCCCCATGGCAGAGATGCCCCAAGGGTTCAGGATGGGTTGTAGGGCCTATCTGGGCGTTGTGACCTGTGTTGAACCACTGTGACACATGGGCCTTGCGTGGTCATGTGTTCGGTGGTAGAGATATGACCTCTTACATTACATTCCTACATGGAAGGACCTTCATGTTTCTACGAGGCCCTCGACTGCAAGTGTCAGACACTTCAAGAGACAAGTTTCCGCTGATGATGTTGATGCGGCAATGCTGGTAAGCATGCCCTCTCTATATACGCGGGCTGGAGAGTGGCATGCCTAGCTAAACGCTGAAATTTTCCTAGGTTGGAAGTGCTGCCAGCCTCTGGCTCAAGTTGGAAAAGTGGACCCCGCATCCACTTCTTCTCCTTTCAGCAGCGTTTAGGGTCGTTTTAGGGTTCGATGATGCTCAACGCTCCAAGCAGCATCTGATAACCCCCTGCCTAGCATGACTTCAATACGGGAACAAGGTGTTTAGACTGCTCAGACGTGTAGGAATGGGGAACATGATATCTGCCTCACTTGTGAAGCGGTAGACAAGCTCCCAGAGGTCGTCATAGGGATGGAGCTTCTCGATTGCCTGGCGTGTAGAACTTGCTAACTGATAGCTGCTGCATAAGTTGCATCAGCAGTGCCTGTGACTCTAAACCCTAAACCCTCAACCCTCAACCCTAAACCCTAAACCCTAAACCCTAAACCCTACCACGGTACTCAGCATTTTTTCATTGCAAGTTGTAGGACTCACACCGAGAGTTCATATGAGCAGTTTCTTCGTTCCCCAAACCTCACCCTAAACCCTAAACCCTAAACCCTAAACCCTAAACCCTAAACCTCAATAAACCAACAGCAAAAACCGAAAACCTGAAGCCTCCCATCCCCGACACCCCGAATCCATCGGGCCAGCCCTGACACTTCATCCTGTAGCCTTGACGTTCCCTAAACCCTAAACCCTATAAACCCTAAGAACCCAGAACCCAGAACCCTAAACCCTAAACCCTAAACCCTAAAACCTAAACCCTAAACCCTAAACCCTTATGGCTCAGAGACTCAAGCCCCTATGCTGTCTCCCTACACTTCGTGGCGCTTGGCCCCGGAGCGCCACCTACGCAAGCAAACGCGCAGGCCCAGGGTCTGAGAGCGGCTGTCATGATCTGGTATTGTGGTGTATAATAGGGTTTAGGGTTTAGGGTTTAGGGTTAGCTACCAGCCCTATAGTAAATACAGACTTGGTAGATTGCTTTGGTGAGCGAGGTGAATACCAGCGCAGGGGAGCGCCCCTGCCTCAGTGAGCTTCTCGAACTCGCTCGCATCCCAGCCCAGCAGAACCTGTGGGTGGGCATCACAAAGCAGGGTTTAGGGTTTAGGGTTTAGGGTTTAGGGTGTAGACAAATCGGTGCGGCGGTGCGTCTGACTGGCTAAAACGACTTTTTGGGCACAACTGCTGCCAAGGTGTGAGGCCAACCGTCTTTGCCGAAGAACATGCGAACTTGTTGCATCCTCATGGCTTGGCAACAAACATCCTAAATTCGCAAAAATATTCTCAGAATCAAACCCCGAAGCAATTGTAAGACACATAGCGCTAAAGATCTCAACCTTTCGCCACCCTCGGGCCTCTTTTTCGCGGAGCTTCTCCGCGTCGAACTGTGCACGCTCCAGGTGTTCCTCGAGTGGGCAGTGACTTCTCTTGGCGATGCCGATGGCAACCGGGAAAGTATGGGTCCTGTATCACAAAGTACATGCCTTCACACTGGTCGATCTTGCGTCGGGTTGGGATATTGAGGAGATCGGGGCAGAGGAGCCAATGCCCTATGGGAAAGGGATGCCTGTCGCCCACCGCTGCGTAGAGTCTCTGGCGGCCCATGTTCCCCTGTTCCGTGAAGCCTGGAGCCCTCCCAAAACCTCCCAACCCTAAACCCTAAACCCTAAACCCTAAACCCTAAACCCTAAACCCTAAACCCTAAACCCTAAACCCTCCAAAATTTCTCACCAAAGCCCCCCTAAAGTTGGGGCATCCTTGAGAGCCAGGATGTGCTCGAGGTGGTCATCCATCTGCTTCAGGTTCCCGGCCTCCTTGAACCTGCCAGAAATAATTCAAATAGTTTAATTAAGTAAGTTAAAAAATCTACACAACTTACATAATTTGAATAATTTATATAATTGAAATTATTTGGCGGCTTCCGAACTTCGCCTCGGCTTCCTGCCCAGAAGCGTTTGGAACAAGCAGACACGGATCTCCCCTTGCCCAACCCTACCCCCCCATGCCAAAATTGTGACGCACCCCCCGCCCCCGCCCCCCAGCCCTGTGGGACCCCCACCCACCATCGCTTGGAGGAGCCGCAACCGATGCCGTGAAAAGGGTCGGCGGAAAAATGGCCCGGGAACCCCCCCCCCTGCAACCCTCTGGGACCCTCCCCTCCTGGGATTTGGGACCCTTTCTTGGGAGGTCCCACCTCCTTTTTTGAGGCCCTCTTTCCTCCCTTCCTGTGGGCCGGGCTGCCGAGGCGCGCCGCGCGCGCAAGCGCTTACAATTAGGGTTTAGGGTTTAGGGTTTCGGGTTTAGGGTTGAGGGTTTCGGGTTGAGGGTTTAGGGCTTAGGGGCACCTTATTGGGGTCCTTAAAATCAGGATCCTACAATTTGGGCTCCCTTTTCAGAAAAGGGGGGGGGTACATAAGGGTACCCCTATTGAGCCCGGCACTCAACATCTTAGCCCGAAAGCCAAGATCCTTCCAAACCTCAACTCGTCAAAACGAACCGAAAGTCTGAAACTCATAGAGAATCCATTTCTTGCAATGACTGTAATTGTTTTGTAGCTATTATCACTATGATACTTATTCTATTTCATGATTATTCGTAGAATTACAGCATCCTCAGACATCCTCTGAGATCCTAGCTTGTTCACCATGCCCAGGTAGCCGGCCAAGTCATCCTCGAAGGACTGGCGGTCCTGTGCCACAGCTGTCATGGTTTAGGGTTTACGGTTTAGGGTTTAGGGTTTAGGGTTTAGGGTTCAGGGTTTAGGGTTTAGGGATGCCCCACATTCTCGGTGTGTAAGCAGCCTTGAACTTGAATAGTCGCCGTGTCATGTATTTGAATAGTTGTTTTGTCATGGTGGAGGTATGAACATGCTTTGGGGGGATTGGAGGTCAGAGCCGTGGAAGTGCCGGGATTTCAACTTTCAAGGACTCTGTATCAGGATGGAATTGCACTTCAATGTCTCCGCTAGGCTCATGGAGGTCGGAGGGGATGGATGTACTCGATAATAGAAGCAATCGATGCAGGATAGCTACGAGGATTTCGGATCCGGTTCTGTTGTTGGGGCCCTTTGTGGAACAGACCTTTCACAGATGACAGGCAGCTTTCTCATTGTAAAGGTAATTCCGTTCTAAGCCTTGTTATTCTGCATTCCTAGTATGGTTCGTATTGCATAGCCAGGCCTTCTTGAATTTCTTCTCGATGGCATCGCGCTCCGTCCTCGCTGGCTCCGGCATGTCAGGTGTGAATCTTCGGAGTAGCATGTGACCCTCCGAGTGATACTAGTACTAGTATGAGTCCAGATGAACCATGCAGTAAGTCACAGTGTATTCTAGTCCATGGACGAGCTTTATACCACATGGTCCATGCTGTAGCGCTATGAGTCCAACCCTCGATGCCTGTCACTGCCAGACAACTGCTTTCAAGATCGAACAAAAACATGTGCACGAATGGGAACCACGGCTCACAGTCGAATAGTAGAATGACTTGTAAACCAGCGCCGATCAAAGTACCTGCACCCTGGAATGCAGTTGACTCATGCACAGCTGAGTCGCTGAGTCGATTGGCAAGTTATTTAAACTGTGAACTAAGTGCTTGAGCGTTTTCGTCGTCATCGTCACCGTAGTCGCATGCCCGGTAGCAGCAGCATGCTACGAGTAAGATCAAGGTCTTTGCGCCAGTGCAAGTTGTTTTGGGGGGAGGGTTCTGTTGGACTGGGACCCGGTCCTCTACGTTCAGGCGACCTCAACCACACCCCTCGATAGGAGCAACTGTCCGAAATCCTCCCACGTCACCCGAAGTGCGCATCAGATGTCAAAGACGCGCAACGCACACATGCGACCCACCAGAATTTACATCCCCAGCCCTGGAGCCGAAAAGTGCAAACGTCTCCTCAGCGACTGCTCTTTGGTCATCATCTTCGATTCGATGCTCTGGACCCAGACTGCCGTGTCCACGATCGCCTCCCGTTGGCATTTTCATCAGGCAAGCTACAGCACTCAATAATCAAGGCGCTGCAATGCGTCCGCGGTTAGGGTTTAGGGTTTAGGGTTTAGGGTTTAGGGTTTAGGGTTTAGGGTTTAGGGTTTAGGGTTTAGGGTTTAGGGTTTAGGGTTTAGGGTTTAGGGTTTAGGGTTTAGGGTTTAGGGTAGTTATAGAAAGTAATTGCATCCGGGCATGATGCAGTGACCCTTTTGTCCTGCGCCGCGAGAGCCTGTACACGTACGCCAGCGAGCGCTCACAGAGCCAGCGTTGTGCACAATCTTCCCACAGATTTCCACAGTACGGTACGTTGCTACGTACGCTTGCTGAAGCATGGGGCATGGCACGTGAGGCTTGAGCCAGCCATGCTATGTATCTTTAAAGCTCACAGCCCGGAACACCTAACCGCCTCTACGTCCTCAAACCCATCAAGTATAGGGAAGTCGTGACGTTTTCATTGGCCCTCGACGCTTGTACTCCGAGCCGTAGCTTTGTCGGCTCGAGACGCTCGAACTTTGGGCTGCGAGGCTCTTTCCCTTCCTCGCACGTCTTTTGGAGATTCTTGGAGAGCGTTCAGCTAAGGCGGATATAAGAGGAAGGTTGTCGTCCGGAAGGGGAGATGCACAGCAGATGCTGAGGATACACGGCTAGCACACTTAGAGCTTAGAATGCAAAGGGCGGCTGAGAACTAGTAAGGGCGGAAGTCATGGCGGAAGATGGTGAAAGTCGGCTGAATTGTCAGCCAGGCGTGAAGGCCCGGGCGTCCTCGGGGATGATCCAAAAGACCTGCAAGTGCGGTCTGGAGACCCTAAACCCTAAACCCTAAACCCTAAACCCTAAACCCCAAAACCCCAAAACCCCAAAACCCTAAACCCCAAACCCTAAACCCTAAACCCCAAACCCCAAACCCTAAACCCTAAACCCTAAACCCTAACCGTCTGGAGTTCAGACTGGAGTTAAGGGAAACAGTTCGGGCGAGGTTTGGCATGGAGCTTCGAGGCCAGGAGTAGCATCCAAAGTCTGTGCAAGGCTTTCTGTGCTGATGCTAGGGTTTAGTTAGGGTTTAGGGTTTAGGGTTTAGGGTTTAGGGTTTAGGGTTTAGGGTTTAGGGTTTAGGGTTTAGGGTTTAGGGTTTAGGGTTTAGGGTTTAGGGGCCGTCCACCCTGGCCAGGGTCTGCTTGACATCGAGCGACTTGCACGTGGAACACCTCCGGAACGCTGGCTGCAGGGTTGCGATACCTCGGCAAGTGCCACATAGACACAACAAAGACTTGGGAGGATGGCTGAGGATGGCAGTTTTCCAACCAAAGTCACCCCCGACGAAACTCAAAGTTGAACTTCAACGGTTCAGGGTTTAGGGTTTAGGGTTTCGGGCTTAGGGCTTAGGGTTTAGGATGTCCGGTTTGTCCACCTGGTCGTGTCTGGTTTGGTGCTCCTTTGGCGGCAGCGAGAGCAATGAAGAAACTAAGATACCGAAGGCATGGCCGTCAAAACGCCCACCTCTGAGCATGGGCTGGGGCACCTGGTGACCTGGTTTAGGGTTTAGGGTTTAGGGCTTAGTGCTCTCCTTTTTACGACCTCTGCCCTTGGGCCGCTTTGGAGCCTCAAAGCTTTGCTTTCCTAGTCTTCACCATGCCCATCTTCTCCATGAAGGTCGTCTGGAGGTCTAGCAGATGCAAGACAGCCTTGGGTGGGCGCGCCATGACCTCGAAGCGGGTCACCTTGCCCTCGGAATTCAGGGTCACCAGGTCCGTGCCGCGCATGAAGGGACCATCCTCCTTGCCGAGGTTGCATTCGAACTCGAGCGCGAAGCCCTCATCGCCGAGAAAGGCTCGGGTGTACCGAAAGCGCTTGAAGGCCTTGCACACGCCAACCAGCGCAAACTTGATGAACTGCTTGTCGCGGCGTTCCTTGTGGTATGTAGGCGCCAGGAACAATGGCTCATCGATCAGAATGTCGTCTAAAATCTCAAGCAGCCGCCCGTCGTCGCCGCCCATACCGATCTTTATGGCTGAGTGCCACGCCAGCAACGTGGAATTTGCTTCTGGAGCATTTAGCCTGCCGATCACAGTTACCCCGTCGGCCAAAAACGCAGAGCGTGCGTCTTCCCCCATCTCGGACGAAAGAAGTGCTTGGAAGTACAGAACTTGAGGTGCTTGGCTACCTGCCTTTTCTTGTTGTCTGCAATCTGTGGCTCTAACCTTTCGCACTATCTCTTACAGTTTCGGAGTGCAGGCCACGTAATGCGTAACTACTACATACAGCTTGTACTGAAGAAGCGTTTCTGCTCGGTAGCTGGATCCTTGACAGCAGCTGCAAGCCTTGAGGGAGGGCACCTTTCTGACTTCTTTCATGGTCCACGGTTAAGGGTTTAGGGTTTAGGGTTTAGGGTACAGCAACCCAGCCAATGCTGCGAAGCTGCCAGATGTAATCCACCTTGTCGAAGCCTTGAGACTCCACCTGAGCATGATTTTGCTGGGAAGGTGGGGGGGGACACCTCTGAGCCATCTCTTCTTCTGCTCCCTGCAAGTGCCACGGTGGCAGTTGCAGCTTGAGGTTGCCGGCTTCGGGGTTAGCTAGGGGTTTAGGGTTTAGGGTTTAGGGTTTAGGGTGTTCAGAGTTGTTGTTCAAGCTCGGTGGGGTTGTTGCCGTGTGTCAGCGCCTGCCACTTGGGTCCAGGAACAGTCCTGGCTCTGCCAACCCCCAGCCAGAGCGGAGGCCCTTGGCCTATATAAGCCTTCGAACACAATCAACCAAAGTGCAAACACAGCAGAACAGAAGTCTTCACCTCCACATTCAAAGCCCAGTCCATGAGCTGAGGGTGAACAGCTTCTACCTGTCGCCCCACCCAGATGGGCCTTTGCGAAAGGAGGTATTACGAAAATTTTACAGGGCCTTCGCCTTAGAGGTGTAGTCGTTTGGGAGGTCATGAATCCAAGTCTTGCACCTGCTGGAGCTACAAAAACCGAGTTCTGAGGATGCAGCCACCATCATCAACTCCTGTCGTACGTCCTTCCAGCTGGGGAAAGCCCGGCAACCCTTCACCCAGAGCCACGCAACTTGAGTTTCAGCATAGACTTCACAACTAAGTTTTGCGGAGGTCGCGAGTTATGCTCAGAGAGGTCCTGATCGATGACGTCGTCTGGAAAATCTGCCACCTCTCATGGCAGCTGAGAGTTCAGACGCAGACCCACGGCTAAGGGTCGCAGCGTGTACATTTCTGATTTTCGTGCTTTTTAGGCAGACCTGGAGACCTCACAGTACTGGCTAGCCCGGACTGGAAGCCTGGTATGAAAGCAGAACAAAGATACCCTAAACCCTAAACCCTAAACCCTAAACTCTAAACCCTAAACCCTAAACCCTAAATGGTTCCATGACCTGGCTTGGAACCAGAGATCATGGTGATGACGTCTGGATCCGGATCTACTTTCCAATCCTGTACATCATCCTCCGCATCCACTTCTCTCTGAGATTTTTTCGCAGCCTGCACTCAGAACCCCATATTTCATGAACATCCATGAGCCCAGCACTGCCTCCTCCCAAGGGAAGTGGAGGTACCTGATGAAGCAGGCTAGTGTGCCAGGACTTCCCTGGGCCATACTACATGGCCTTCTCGGGCAATGCAGGGATCTCAGCGCATCGCAGGTGTGACGCCACATGCCCCCGAGTCGCGACTTGAAGGTTTAAGGGCTCACAGCTGTGGAAAGCCAAGCTGCCCAGTTTCACGGTCTTCTTTCGAAAGACACGATCGTGCCGTGGGATCCTCTAAGTTGGACACCCCATGCACATCCCTCTTGCCTAAAAAACCCAAAGCCTCAAGCAATGTGAACTTACACTCAGCGTGTGAGCCCTACAGCTCCCCTCACTGACCCCTACGCACATTACATTAAGACACCACAAGCTCAGCCTAGAAGTCCGCAGCAACCCCCTAGGGCTGAATGGTCAACACCAAGCCACAAAGCCTTAGGGTTCTTGGAGGCCGGAGAATTAAATCAGGTAGTAGTAGTAGTAGTAGTAGTAGTAGTAGTAGTAGTAGTAGTAGTAGTAGTAGTAGTAGTAGTAGTAGTAGTAGTAGTAGTAGTAGTAGTAGTAGTAGTAGTAGTAGTACCAGTAGCAAGGACAAAAAACAAAAAAACTCCCAAAAAAACATCAAAAAATCCTTAAAAGAATAGACCTCCGTTCTTGGATTCTCTAAGCCTTTTGCAAGGCAGAGGCGAGCTGCCACAGGAGCCAGTGCTGCGCACGCTGCTGCAGCGGACTTGCACCGGGCCTTCAGTCAAGTCACTCTCAGGGCTTAGGGCTTGGGGGTTTTGGGCTTTGGGTTTTGGGTTTTGGGTTTTGGGTTTTGGGGGGTTTCCGGAACTAGGGGCTACCTTACTGGAGTACTTGGGAATTATAAGGGAATCCTACTATTTGTGGGTCGATATCGAAGATCCCTTGTTCTCGTAAACTCACACATCTGGGTACGTGCTGTAAAGAGCCACGGGCACATATTGTTGGTGGAGAGGCGTGCTATGGGGCACTTTGGGGAGGGCACGGGCCTGGAAGCGTGAAGGAGTTCTACAGAATCGCATGGTACCATACCGCAATTGAGCTCGTGCTGATGGAACGCGTGTTGACGGGATGGACATAGTCAAGCAGCTGAGCGGAATATTCATGTCAAAGACTGTGCGCGATGTCTACATGCATCGATTCAAAGCTACACATCTGGCAATCCCTGGAGAACTGATCTCAAGGGGATGCTGCCTTGCTAGTTTCTCACTTTCAACCATCACACTGTGACACCCCTCAAGTCCTGAAACAATGCGAGCCCTACTAAGCCCTAAGCAGCACTCAAGTGCAGCGCCTCTCCGGCAGCTGGTAGGGATAGCGGTTGGCTGCGAAGACAGGCTTTGGTCGTTCGGAGCTGCTGCTGTACCCGCTGAAGTCAGCCTGCTAGCTTGGGCTGTGGGCTTCTAGACTGAGGACGAAGCTCGTTCTGAGATCCTAAAGCCAAAACTGCAACATCTCGCTGCCAGTGCAATGCTTTCCCACGGTTTTCCTTGGCTTCAAAGGGGCAGCTGACGAGCATCTACTTGTCACGTGGCAGGCTGCAGTACTGGGCCGAGCCAGGAGTGGAGGTACGGGGTTCAGAGGTTGTGGCCGTTTTTCGCCACGCTCTTTGTCGGACACCAGAAAGAGCCAAAAAGCGCCATGGAAAAGCAAAGCTTTAGGGCCCGAAGGGCTGTGTGACAAAATGCGCCATGTGAGTCCGTGAGTCCCTAAACCCTAAACCCTAAACCCTAAACCCTAAACCCTAAACCCTAAACCCTAAACCCTAAACCCTAAACCCCTTGAGTGCCTCCACCCAGCTGGGTTTCACCAGCTGCCCGTCCAAGTCCCGAAAGTCTGGTATGACAACATCCTGGGAAGAGATTTGGGTTTAGGGTTTAGGGTTTAGGGTTTAGGGTTTAGGGTTTAGGGTTTAGGGTTTAGGGTTTAGGGTTTAGGGTTTAGGGTTTGGGGTTTGGGGTTTGGGGTTTCGGGTCTTGGGTTTAGGGTTTAGGGATTAGGGGTTATTCGTTAGAAAGCGCCCAGCTTCTGAGTTCGGGGGCTCCAGGTGAAAGTTACGGCTATGGCGACGGATCCTCAACTCAAGTTCGGTTTAGGGTTTAGGGTTTAGGGTTTAGGGTTTAGGGTTTAGGGTTTAGGGTTTAGGGTTTAGGGTTTAGGGTTTATGCGTCTCAACAAGATGTCGAACCTCGAAGTGCGCAAGCTCCGTTCGCAATCAAGTTCAGTTGCCAGTGTATCTCTTCGACTCTCACACGGTTCTTGTAAGGACCAGCACACAGCAAATGCTTGCAGACACCATGTGCACTTGCAGTCAAGATGCGGGGCCGACAGTCTTCATGGGGATATTGAACAAAGTGTCGCACAGGTAGTCGTACATCCTGTCCCCATGACAAGGATGCGTATCGTAAGGAGCTCAGCGAGCTAGCAGACACGTGAGTCTCGGCGTTTCGATGTGTGCTCCACATTGACATTCAGTAGATGATGGGAGGTGGACATAGAGCATTGCCAGCATCCAAAAGCCCATTCTTTTAGAAAAATGGGCAATATGCAGCATTTGCAAGGAGAGGTTCGGACCTGACCCGTGGCCGCGCCGTGCCGTCCTCCTGTCGCGGAATGCCCATCATGCCCAACACTTTTAAAAAGCCCCACACTCAAGCACTGCAAGCTTCAAGTGCAGTTGGTGTGCAGGGAAATCGGGCCGAACATATTCTGTCTCGAGCTGTGGTGATGTTGGATGCGGAGTTCTAGATTGCCGCACACCCAGATTGCCTCTGGCTGCCGATACTGCAGCCTGAGCTGAGCAACTTGAAAGTCTCAGCGGCCACGGTTTAGGGTTTAGGGTTTAGGGTTTAGGGTTTAGGGTTTAGGGTTTAGGGTTTAGGGTGTAGGGTTTAGGGTTTAGGGTTTAAGGTTTAGGGTTTAGGGTTTAGGGTTTGGTCCCCTTTAGAAAATTTTAGAAATGTCCATGTCCATCGCCTTCACTGATTCTATCCTTTGGCAAAAGAACATGTTTGTTCTAGTTTGCTCCATGTTCGTCTCCTACGTAGTTCCCTTTCTGTCCCACTCTCTCCCTAAACCCTAAACCCTAAACCCTAAACCCTTTAGCCGAAGGTGCAGGATCTGAAGCCGATCATGCTGCTTCTTTTTTGCAGCCTCGCACATGTGGAGTTGCCATTGCTCTGTGTGGTCCGAACCCTAAGCCCTAAACCCTAAACCCCAAACCCTAAATCCGCCACATCAAAACCATTTCGTCAACAACCTCCTGGAGAAGATGACAGCACAGACGCACGGTTCGAAAGAAAGGAAGCTCTTGCTAAATGCCAGAGAAAATCACCCCACGGCGCTGAACGCCCCGCACTTCCAAACTCTAAAACCTCAACGCACAAACCGGCATCGGCATAACCCTCAAACTGCAAGGCGATCCCTAAACCCTAAACCCTAAACCCTAAACCCTAAGCCCCACAGCCTCGGGCACAGGGCGCGTATCGAAACCGCCAATCGTCCAGCCCACAGCCATCTGCAGGGCCTGGCGCACTTCCAAGGCATGGGGCTTTAGGAGTTTAGGGGTTTAGGGGTTTAGGGTTTAGGGTTTAGGGTTTAGGGGATTAGGGGTTTAGGGGTTTAGGGGTTTAGGGGTTTAGGGGTTTAGGGGTTTAGGGGTTTGGGCGTTTAGGGGTTTGGGCGTTTAGGGGTTTAGGGTTTAGGGGTTTAGGGGTTTAGGGGTTTAGGGGTTTAGGGGTTTAGGGGTTTAGGGGTTTAGGGTTTAGGGTGTAGGGCTCGCTATACCTGAGTGGGACGCCCTCTCTCCCCAGCTGGGGCCTGCAGGTGGCCCCGCTCTGGATTCACCGCACATCCTCGTGCCCCAGCGGACGGGGTCGCCAGAACCTGCCATTACGGATTATTGTTTTTTTGTGTAATTGTTATATGTATATACATATATATATATATATATATATATTTTTTTTTTTTTTTTTGCTTTGTATCTATTGCTTTGTGTATACGTACTGTTTTATATATTGTTTCAGCACAACTGTGGATGAACGGGAGGCACAGGCCCAGCCACACAATCAAAGGAGCCCACTGCCGGACGAGTGTCTGGACACCCTAAACCCTAAACCCTAAACCCTACTGTGCCCGTCCTCGGCGGCCCGGCGGAAATCTTCAGACTCCCAGGCTGCTGCCGTCAGCGCCTGGGCCTGCCAGGGGCATCCGCAGGTCCGCAGGGGCATCCGGGAATCCCCAAACTCAAACTGAGCCCATAGGGTTTAGGGTTTAGAGTTTAGGGTTTAGGGTGTAGAAACGGAGGCTTTGGATGCACTAAGCTAAGCTGTCGTGAGTGTTTTGGGCACGAGGCTTAGGCAGACTTACTTTTTGAGGTCAGAGGGGCTGTGATCAACGTCATCTTGTGCCCTCCAGCGGTGGGTCAACTCAGTTTAATTAAGCATGTGGGCGAGTGGAATTTCTGTAAAACAGGAGCTTCGAAAGTATTAGCAGAAGCCATAGAAGGCACAAAGGGATTTCCCAGGAGATGTGCAGCTGCTGCGGTTGCCAGACTCTAGACCTTGACAGTGGGAAAACATCTCACGAGATCTGTCGCGTTCGGCTCCGAAAAAGCTGGCAGGAGAAAGGCCTGAGTTTGTCGGCATTTTACAGACAGCGAGACGCAGCTTCGGATGTTGAAAGGAAAAGTGCCAATGATAAGTCTTGAGCTTAACTGCAAAGCCTCGAAACCCTGTCTTCCCAACAATCCCAACCCATATTGGGCTTTCCGAAATTAGGGGCACCTTGTTGGGATCCTTCCTATTTGGGGATCTATACTGGGGGGTCCCCTATGTTCGTAAACCCCCATGTCCCTTGCCTCTGGATCCGCGGCGCACAGCTTTCGCGGCTCGTCCATGCTGTAGCCCCATGCCGCGCCGCGCGAGAGATCGAAGCGCAAGGGTCGATTTTGGGTTGTTGTTTTTTTATTAAAGGTTGAGGGTTGAGGGTTGAGAGTTTAGGGTTGAGGGTTTCGGGTTTAGGGTGCAACCGCCAAAGACCGCTGATGCCTCTGCTGCCTCCGGGATTTCACGGCTGAAGGGCCTTGGATCTCGTTCTGGGCGGCTGGGAGGTCGCGAGGGAATGGATCGCTAGGAAGCTTTCCGGCTGAACGCTGCAATTC
The DNA here is from genome assembly GCA_905221605.1 of Symbiodinium natans. Classification (NCBI taxonomy): domain Eukaryota; class Dinophyceae; order Suessiales; family Symbiodiniaceae; genus Symbiodinium; species Symbiodinium natans. The sequence continues at coordinate 231,573 of CAJNDS010002156.1, forward strand.
CCAAGTCAGAGGGTTGGCTGAGGCTGGCGTATGCAGAGTCAGATGTCTCATGATGTCCCTTCACCCCGACCCTACACTGCGAGGATGGCCCTTCATGCCCTCTGAAAACATATTCCTGAACATGATCCTCTTATTTAGGGGTTTTTGTTAACGTTCAAAACCTCAAAGCCCTCTGGAAGATATTCCTGAATATGATCCTCTTAAACCGAATAAAGTGTAAAAACGTCCCAGGGGCCTACCTGGACTCTAAACCTCCACCAGAAACTGCTCCAGGTTGTCGGATTCAGGGTGCCGAGGCCGTTTTGGGACATTCGCAACAAGATCATCTGTTCGGCACGTGCACGACTCTCGAACTTCACGGCTCTTCAGGATTGCGGAGTTTAAGGCCCAAGGAGCTGCCAAAGACCTGAGGCACATGGGATCCCTCTCAGAACCTGTAGGTGAAGAATGTGAAGAAGAACCAAGGGGTTCTCAAAAGTCTGAGCCATTTTTGAGCAGATAATAATGCTAATAATAATAACAATAATAATAATAAAGCCCCGGAACTTAGCTGAACTATGCCGGAACTCTGCTCTTCAATGTTCAACATGCCTTGAAGGTGCGCTGCTCCAGCAGGTGCTCGCAGTCAAAAAGCCTCCCAGGCTTCCGCACTTCTGCATCTGTTTAGGGCTTAGTGGTGTTTAGGGTTTAGGGTTTAGGGTTTTTGGTTTAGGGTTTAGGGTTTAGGATATCGGGGCTCTGGAAGGGGGTTGGAACAGCTCGATTTGGTCGCAAGATGGTGCAAGGACCCCCCACATGGGCTTGCAACATCCCAAGAGGAGGGTCCGAACAGAGGACCTGGCCACCTTGGAAGCCCCTGAATCCAAGGGTAGCCGTGGGAAGTCGTCGCGGTGTTCTAGGCAAGTGGCATCTGCTGCCAGGCGCGGATGTCCTGGAACTCGTCGATCATCTCCTGGCCACTTGGGGATTTTCTGGGACCTGCATCTGCCGAGTTCCAGGGCCCACGTCGTGGCCAAAGATGATATCCCCAAGGCTGGAACCCTCAGTAGTAGGTCGTTCAATGACGAAGGTTGCTTTGGCATCGGTCATTTATATTTTGGCTCAAGGCGATGTGTGCGGCGACCGCCTGCCAGTACTCACGTCCAAGAAACTGCAAACTATGCAAACGAATTCAAACCATAAACTATTCTCAACTTCTAACGGTGCAGAATTTTGGCTATATTTGCTTCATTGAGTTCTGCATACAGCTCTCAGCCCTCCTATGCTCTCTATGGATGCACTGCATACACAAGTTGGCGAGCTGCGAGATAGGACGCCCATGTGAAGCACTGTAAAGCACTCCCAAAACTTACCTGGTGCCTGTCGGATCGACGTAAAGGCTGAATGCAAGAGGTTGTTGTCTGAATTGACGACGGTACCCTAAATCCAAGACCCTAAACCCTAAACCCTAAACCCTAAACCCTAAACCCTAAACCCTAAACCCTAAACCCTAAACCCAGACTTCTGAACCCTAAAGACGCCGGGTCCTTCAAGGTGTTTCCTCGAAACTGCTCCAGCTGCTGCTCGAAGTCGACCAGCTCTGCCGCGCTGGTCGGCCTGGGCACATGCAATCTGAAGTGGAAACTTCGGGGTTTAGGGTTTAGGGTTTAGGGTTTAGGGTTCCCAAGGCCGTAGAGTTCAGGGATGTAAAGATGACTGCGATGAGTTGCCAGGGAGGAAGGGGGTGCAGGGAGAAGGGGGGGAAGGGGAGGGGAAAGGATGCTCCTTGCTTTCTTAACTGTGTGATCTTGGGTGCTGCTTGGGGGACCGGGGATTGCTGTCAGACCCCTGAAGCCGCAGGAACTCGAAAGGATGTAAGCCTGGCACAAGGAGGCTTAAGGGCAAGGAGTCTTCAGTCCCTAAAGTCCCCGAACTCCGTTTTCAAGCATTTCGAGCCCGCCGCTTCTTGGATAACGCAGTGACCTCAGCAGGCTGTGCCTAAAACAGGCCCCCTTTTCGAGCCTGCACTGACACAACCCCAGAACTCCAACGAATCCCATTCAACATCGCTTCAGCCTTGACGCCTTGGAGCATTTTGATGCACTGCACCCTGGAACTTCTGGATAAAAACGTTAAATCTTACCGGTCCAACACCATTACCTCCAGTTCTCCTAGGGGGACCGGGTAGTTTTCCTCTTTAATTGTCGAAGCCCATTCATCCACAGACGGCGCTGCAAAAGCGCCTCCACTTTCAACGACGGTCGAGCTACAATCAAAAGATGCAAGGCGATCCCTCCCCCTAAACCCTAAACCCTACACCCAAACCCTAAACCAAACCCTAAGCTCTATGCCTGCAAGGATAGCAAGTGGGGGAGGTCTCAGGAATAACTTGTCGCTGTCGTTCGCCTTCGCGTGTGCGCAGTGGTTTTTACTCGTTGAAAGCTCTTTGGAAAAGCAAGCTTCCGCCCGCGGGTTTCCACGGACCCTAAACCCTAAACCCTAAAGCTCGCCCTATTTGTTGCCTCCGCGGCTTACGCAAGAGGTGGCAGCGCAGTTCATCGGCTGCTTCGGGTTGGGCCAGCTGTCTTCAAATCCGCTGTTCGCAAATAGAAGTTCTGTTTGGGACAAAAGGCAAAAGCTGAGGCAGTCCAGAGTATGGAAGGGAATTCCGGGTTCAAGGATGCAGGGCTCTGAGGTAATTGTAGGTTTGAAGGCTTTTGGATTCTCTGGATCTGTTGCAAAGGTTTGCGCTGCACCTCTCAAATCAATCTTCAGTACCGCATCAGACGGACGCAGGTTCCGTCACCTTCCCAACTGCCCCATACCCTCAAACCCAGGGTTTGGAACTCAAAAATTGGGGTTTCAAAGCAGACGTCAGCGCTCCTGAGCTTAGAACTACAGGGCGGGAGCGAAAGACGCATGTTTGGGATCCCGGATATTTGAGTCTTTTGGCACACAACCGCAAAAAAAAAACGTCGTGTGGTGTACATGCGTCGCCGCCGAGCTGAGGATCTGGCAATGTTGTCGAAGCTCTTGCAGAGCCTCTGAGCGTCGTGTTTGGAAGTTCGCAGAGAAGATTTCAGAGCATCGGGAAGCCGCATCCCCAAACCAACTCGTATTCCACTACAAGCCCAGCTATTTCAGCCACTGCGCTACTGTGTGCTTTGTTAGACACTCCATGCACGGGGACGCTGCAGCCAAAGAGCCGCTCATTCCTCTCCAGATTCATGCCAACCACATGGTCCAGCAGCGTCTTCATGCCTGGCACTGCATGGGCTAAAAGTGAGGAGCAGGCTTCAAGGACCTTTAGGGGGGGGAAACCATGGAACAGTCGCCGAAAACAACTACTTGACGGGTGCGAACCCTGCACCCCCTTCGAGGCAAAAAGAGGAATCTCCTTTAGCCTCACGTCCCAACAGCCTAGCCAGTTCAAAAGCCCCGCAATAGTAAGCTGTCTAACTGACATGCGCCGAACATCCAAAACCATGAGTGTCTTTTGGGTCTCTGTATGTCTCGGTCACACCTTCTGCATCCTACACACGCCCAGGCCCCGCGCAGTCCGCGGCCCGGCTGCGCAGCGTCTCGTTCAGCTCCCGGCAATCCTGGCTTTGGTCCATGCTTCAAGGGTTGAGGGTCGTAGACTTTCGAGCCTTTGGGTTTGTTTTGTGCCTGAGCGATTATTGCTTGGTGTGGAGCCCTGTTTCGCCGCCCTGGATGGCCTTGCACGCGCGCGCGGCCGCGCGCGCGCGCGTACGAGCCCTGTCAACACTGGCACGGCTGATGCTCCAAAACGCCGGAACGGTGTCGGGGTCCATATCCTTGAGACAGGTCTCGCTGGCGTTTCGTTTTTTGGAGTATTGCCTTGAGCCGCCATCACGTCTCCTGCCATCGTCAGGTTGGTTTGGGCTTTGCGGGCAGCCGCCGGAACCCCCGTCAAACGTGGTATGGCAGGCGCAGAAGGGAAACCTGCTTACAGCCATGCCTGTCGCTCCAACAAAAACCGTCTAGCACCCGGTCAAAAGTTCCCCTTCGAGCTCTTGAAAGTGCTATTAAGAGTTTTTTGGTGGGAGGCACTGACGTGGGTTCATATAGGTTGTTTATCACTGGATTTTGATCACTCAATTTCTGTGTTATGGATTACGTAGGGCTTGAATTCTCAGCATCCTCCGTCTCTGAATTCCTTTGTTTGGCTTGGATCTTGGACATGTGGGATTTCTTTTGCTCTGACCTTCGCATCCTTCTATGTTTGATCTCGTTGTGGCCTTGGCATTGTCAGTGCTTCTTCGGTTTGTGGGTGCATGCATATCGAGAAGTTGGACCACCCACCTCCTCTACTCAAGGCGTGGTTTTGCTGATGATGGAAGTGACAGGAAGGGTGCATTCGTTTTGTTTGCTCACTGTCCACTTCTTGTGGGATGGGCGGTGCGCTCACTGACTCTGTGGCCCAGACACTGCCCAAGTCAGGTTTACTGCGAAGATTGCTTGAAGGCATCTTTAGAATTCTATGACAGTACATCCAAGAGAAGAAGCCCCCTAGCTTCTCATTCTATAGGGTCTGCGCCAGGAATGCAAAGTAAGCTTATGACATAGAACCACCCGCGTCGGAAAAAGTGTCAGCAAATCCTCAAAGGTGTCGTGCGGACAAAACGCATGTTAGCAAGAAGGAACGAAGCAATATTGGAACTGGTCCTGGCACAAATCCAAAGAATCCAAGCAATGATGGAACTGACCCTGGCCTAAATCCTGGAAAAAGGATTATAAAAAATAAGCTGGTTTTTCTATCTGTGCCACCACCAAGAAGCCTCAGAATGCTAATACTGCCAAAAAACCAAGCCAGAGAAAAAGAGGACGCATTCGGAGCTTTAAGATCCCGACCACGGTAACCATCTGCATGCGCATCTCGTTGGGTAGCTCGCGCCTTGGCCCAGATGTTCGTTTCTGAGAGGTTTCGAGATGTTTGGTAGGAATTGTCGATCAAGCCAACTCAAAAGTCAGAAGGCAACAGTCAAATTCCGTGGTGCCGATGGTGAGAGGGATTTAGATGGGGTGGACTTGCAAGCTGGGAGGTTGAGAGTTGGATGAAAGGTGCTTAGTCACAATTCAAAGGGGCACCACCCAGTTCTGTGGTTTAGGGTTTAGGGTTTAGGGTTAGGGTTTAGGGTTTAGGGTTTAGGGTTTAGTAAGGAAGGGTCCCCCTTTGTCATGTCCGAGACCGCTGCCGGATGCGCAGATCAATGGCCTCCAGGTGTGCAATCTACATCCTTGACCTTAAACATGCCCCCAACTCTCCTACAACTCAAAGCCATGGGTTTACGATATTGGGGGTACCTTATTGGGGTCCTTTTTGTGAGGGGGTCCTACTAGTGTCTATGTGAGAGGTCCCTTTTTTTCTAAACCCCCATGTGCCCTCAAGCCCAACTACTGAAGCTGTGATTGTCTACAAAGGTGCATGAGATAAGGTGCTTGAGTCCCGCGATACCTCGTTTACATTCTGTGCAACGGTGTACAATGTACATGTTCAGAAAACTCTTCCCCTAAACCCGAGACCCTGAACCCTAAACCCTAAACCTTGTCGAACTGCGGTAAGTTGAACTCCCCAGGCTTGCACCCTTAGATGGCTCGAGAACACTACACTCCGAGCGAGGTATGGCCTTGCCGGCCTCCACAACCCTAAACCCTAAACCCTAGACCCTAGATCCCAAACCCTGAAGATGTTGCGAGTCTCTGGAACTGGAGACTTCGGCCGGTGCCCAGAACATCTTGGAACAGTAAATGTTGCAAAGTCACCTCTTACAATGAACACAAGATGTGCAATTGTGACTTGTTCTATCGAAAACGATGTTTTGAAGTGCTTCGGGTTTTGCGAACGGAGAATGAACATGAGAGAGCATGGGAAGGTGGAACTTGCAAAAATCTTCAGACGTCACGCGTGCCCTTTGGTGTTGCCCACAGCAGCACAACACGTACAACTCATCCGACTAACCAAGAACCTTCACCAACCAAGCAGCATTGAGATCTAAAGGCCTTGAGGGCATCGACCTTCTCCAAGTACTTCGGTATGGATGCAGAAGCGTCCTCAGGAAAGCGAATGCCCACAGGGCTCAGCCACTCACCCTAAAAGAATAAACCACGCACGCCGCCAATCGTGCCTGGATTCCCCCTGGCAAAGCCGCAAAACTGTCAACCCGGACAGGGTCTCCTGAAGGAATTCCTTGATGCGTTCCTCCTCGGTGATGAGGAAGGTATACCTGGAAGGATTGTCGCTATGAAGGATACTTGCGACCACGTTGCGTGTAGCGTTCTGAGGCGTTCGAAGTCAAGGCGAACATGTGAATCAATAAAAACGCACTCTGACCTAAATGACCCTAAACCCTAAACCCTAAACCCTAAACCCTAAACCCTAAACCCTAAACCCGATGAGCTGAGGAGAGCGCTCATCGTAAATCCGCACAGCCTGCGACTGCAGCGCCCCCACCCGAGAAAGGAAATCGCAAAGGGCTGAACCAAAGGGGTTAGGGTTTAGGGTTTAGGGTTTAGGGTACGGGGGGACAACCAAGGAAGGAAATCAACTCCCCTAATCGCCCTGAACTTATATTTCCCAGATCGAACCAAGAAACAACCAAGAACACGGATAAGAGCAACCCAGGGGGAAAGGAAAGGGGGAAGGAATCCACACCCTTACCAAACCCTAAGAACCCAGGCACTACTTTTTGAACTTGTGGCTTTCTGTTCAAGCCCATCTTGAGCCAAACATGGTTTACGGGTTCATTAACCCTTTCAACTTCCAACACTAACTCCTTTCTACAATACCAATTGCAGCTCCGCACTCCCCCTGTCCTAGGATTTCCTAGGACACATTGGAGATGCAGATCTTTTGGCCAAAAACTGCCATTAAGGCAGCAGCCAGCTGCTTGAAATGCAAGTTGTGGTTTAACGTCTTCCAGGACGGAATTATAGCACATTGGCTAACCTACTACCCATAGAGAATCTCTTTTCACCATGATCCTCTCATCACTGAAGACTCCTTGGCCTTCTTCACCACAAACCGTGGTCTTCGCTACGCGAAAAGCTACTGACTTCTACTATCAGGGATTTCCATACCCTTAATAGTAACCACCACATTGTCAGCACATTGGCTGTTCCAGCGCACCCGTCTCCAGAAAGAGAAAAACTATCCCTTCATCCATACCATCCAATCACTTCTTTTTCCGATTGTTGGCAATCTTGAGGTGAAGTTGCAGCAGAATATACTCCAGGTCCGAAACTGTAAGAACAGGATCCTGTACGCCCCTTTGAATTGAGGATACCAATCCTTCTCTCTTTGCGTCCTCAATCGCCTGGCAAGATTGACCCAGCTCTGCATTCGCAGTGGCAGACCCTGGTGCATCCGCATCAGATGGACGATCCTTTTCCTCAGGATCTTGCACCATTACCACCTCTTCTTTTTTGGGACTCTGACTTTTCTCCCTCTTCTTTGTCTTTCCACCGACATTTGACTTTGTGCGCGTCTTCGAGGATTTTTCCACTGCAGAAGCCACCACATTGGATGTTGATCCACCCTTCTCAATGATCGTCGGCATCTTCTTCGGCTTTGGAACCATGAGAGTGTAAGGATCTTCGATAGCTGCAGCTTTCCTCTTCTTTTTTACCTTTTTCTTCTCTTCTTCAACGGCAACCTCCGTCTCCGAAGTCTCAACCACTCCTTTTTCGGCAGGAATATCCTTGCTGGACTCCCTTTCTAGGGATCTCTTTTTACCTCTTTTGGGATCCTTTTCCTCTCCCAAATTGGCTCGCTCATACCATATCCTCAGGTCATTGACCCATTCTTCCACCTCCGCGAGCGAAACTTCATACGACTTCACTACTTCGAGAAGTTCCAGCACGGTCAACATTTCAGTGGTCCACGAAACCCATACTTGATCCATTTGGTCAGCATCTCCAGTGAACTTCAGGAGTTTGAACAATGGGTCCGCCTCTGCTCGAGCCAAATCTGGCTTGCCACCGGACAGAAATGAAATCGCCTCCATCAACAGTTCCGTCATCTTGGTCTCTTCGTCATAAACCATAAAATCCTCCTCATCATCATCGAACTGTTCAGGAGAGATCTCCTTTTCTCCACCATTTGCACCAGACTTTCTCCTTGGACCATCCCTTGGGGGCGTCCTTGGAGACCTTGGCCTCTGTTCTTCCAGCGGAACACCATGCTCGAAGACACACCTGTCACCAAATCGACACTTCCCAGACCGAGCAAACTGGACGCACCTCACACCAGTTGCATCATGCGAGAACCCACAATCCTTTCCAGCGAAACATTCTCTCCCTGCCACATAGTATTTGCACCAATATGAATGTAGCACCACATCATCTTCGGAATGGATGAATTTGCAGTCGTCACCGAATTTGCAGCGATCTTTCCCCTTGCCGAACCAATAGCAGAAACCCTTCTTCCTCTTCTCCAAGCGCTCTGCCTCATACCGGTCCATAGGGCGATTGTGCTCTACATGAACATTGCCATGTACCTGGGGACTGCTCCCTTCACCCGACGTGCTATCAGTATTTGGTGCTTGGAGTACAGCTGGAAAACCTGGCCTTGGTCCTACCACCTTCATGATCGGTTTTCCGCCAACTCCTGAGCCATGCTGAGACGATCCAAAAACATTGAACATCTTCATGAAGGCCTGTCTAGTGCCAATCTTCTGCACCCTTTTGATTGGACGTTTCATTGCTCCAACCTTGCATCCAGATGCGTTCAAACGACACAACCTCCGATAACCAACTCTATGTCCCTTCTTCCAAAGAGCCATAAGAATTTTAGAGGCAGTAGCATTCTCCACCTCTACCTTTTCCAATGGTCCCTCACTTCCCGGAACAAACCCATCCATATCTGAAGACCTTTCCATCTTTTTTGACACCACTTCGTCGAGGTAGTCTTCCGAGATCCAGGGTAAGTTCCCCTTAGAGGAAGGATTGTCATCATTGTTTGGTCCTTCACCAGGATACCCTTTTGTGCTGTCAAAGATCTTACCAGTAGTGCGGTCCTGCATAGAGAAATTCGAAGCCACGCGGGAGTACACTGACCACAAGAAAATCCTTGTGTCCGCCAGTCTTGATGACCCACTGGATGTCTCCTCTTCCGGAGAAACTTCTGGCGCTTTGCCATCCCCTCCAGTGTCACCACTTGTCTCACCTCCAGCATCTTCAATGGGAATAAGGGATTCATTGTTCCCTTGATCAAGCACCGCACCCTCTGGTCCAAGAACTTCCAGCACCGCTGTCGAAGGATCCACCTCTTCATCAGCATCGTCGTCCATCCTTCTCCAGAGAGCCTCCAATTGGTCCGCACAAGTCGCCGCTTGAAGGAACTCCATCAACCGAGCCCTCCCGCGCTGCCAGAGAAATTCCGAAACCATCACCGACCCTTGGGCTCCCAGATTCAGGAATGGGTGAACCATTTTGGCTACCCTCGCCATAAGTTCAATATGAACTTCCATGCCTGGACTGCGGCTCCAATCATAGGCAATTGCCTCCATAGCAGTTCCAAACTTGTCAGTATTCTTGAATTCCCCTTCCAGACCAGGAGACAACAAGGCACCCATCACCGAAAGAGGATAATTCCCCACCGCCGGCAAGCACGGGTTGTCATGGAACGAATGATGCAGGTCAGTATAATGTCCTTGATCTCTCCTTTGAAAAAGGAGTGCTCCAGTCCCTAGCTGGGCATTCATTTCATCCACTTGAACCATTTCAGCACATATCCTCTGTGCCATGTACGCCATTGCTGGCCAGACGGAACGATCGGTAAGACCGCGACGCATAACCCAATCAGTTGTTGGCGACTGAATCAGCGTCCTTGGATCATACACCAGAACAACCATCGCACCGTCACCCATTGACTGATCAGCATCGTCCTCCAGTGCCAGGTTCTCATCCTGTTCGCTTGCACCCTCGGATGACATGCTAATAACCAAATTTCGATCCATCTTATTGGACCCTTTTTGGCAGTCTCTTTGCCCCACCGGCAACTTGCCAACTGCAACCTTCCAATAAATCCGAGTCAGAAGGCCTTTAACCAGCAATTGCTGAAGGTCACTCCTCACCGGACCACCATCCAATATCTTCGCATCATCACCACGGAGGTCATTGCTCCCACCTTCTCCTTCTTTTTGGTCAGTCTCCTCGCCAGAAATCTGTACTGCTCCTTCCGGCGCCGTCTCCTGTCCAGCCACTTCTTGCCCAGGAAGAACTTGAGCGCTTTCAGAGACATTCACCTGTCCAGCAACACCTTGCCCAGGTAAAACCTCATCCGTGGAGCCCACCGCCAGCGAACCAACCATAACTGAACCATCCCTTGCTCTTTTTTGAGACCGTTCAGCTCGACGAGAAGGTTGTGGTAGCGAAAAAACTTGTGAAGTCACTTCTTGGCGGGTCTCCCCCCGCGACGCTTTGTCGCGCCCTTCGCCAAGGTGAACCGATTTTTTCGGCCCGTCATTGGAGCCTGAAGAACCACTTTGCGGAACATTGCCACGATTCGCAGTTCTCTGTGAATCCCTTTCTTGCAAAAAGATTTCCTTCAGGCGTTGTACGGCATTGGTCTCCTCTTCGCTTGAATCGCTTGAGGAAGCGGCATACGAGACCAAAGCCTCCGCCTGTTCATCATCATCCACCACATCTGCCCACGCTCTGCTGAACCGATACGACAACCCACCACGAGGCTTCAGTTCCAGTGGCTTCGGCTTTTCCACCACTTCCGCCGGTTGCACTCGTCGTTGTGACCGAGAGCGTGGCACCTGTCGCACCTGTTTTTGTCCAGCAAGGGCCTTCCCCTTCTCACAGGGTTTGATCTTGACCGATACTTTTTTGTTGGTGGATTCACCGGCGGCATTCCAACTCCCACCAACCGCAGCTTCTGTACGCACAACGGAGACCTCTGCGCAAGCGTCCAACCATCACGGTACCTGACCTTATCAAAAAGCTCCCGATAGGAGCCTCTCGGCATAGTTTTTGCACCGGAGTCTTCAGCTTCACGCACCTGAGTGAGGGTTCGCACCGCCGCTCTTCCAGTCCCTTTGTTCCCAGAAGATTGTTGTACCCGTACAGATGCATCAGAAGGAACTGCCTTTTCCGGTCCTCCCGGGCGATATCGGACATCACCAACCAATTGCAGAATTTTGCATGCGGTCACTTTGTTGATCCCTTTGTCAACCAAATCTTCCACAAAGATGAACTCTTGCAAGTCCGACACATTGGTCACACCAAGCGTAATCATCACCTCACTTACATGAGGGGTATACACCCACAGGTGTGCGTTGCGAGCCATCCAATTTTCAATTGGCTCCTCCGGATTTTGAAGCTGAGTACCAGTGGATGCAGCCACCGAATTCTTTTGTTCATCAGCTTCTGCTTCATCCAGAGTACCTTTTTCACCATCTTTTTGTGACACATTGGTCATTTGCAGTGCTTTTGGTGCCGAGGATGAGGAAGATTCAGCTCCCCCACTTGCAGGTGGCTGAAACGTGCTTCTATCCGTAATCTCCCATCCTCTCTCTTTTTCAAACCGGACCTGATTGGCCACCTGTACCAAGTGTTTCAGGAGCGACAGCCGCTCCTCTGACATCTCGTCATGGGAGTACTTGCAGAAATTTAACCCTTTCCGGCAACGTCCTCGGAGGTAATAATCGAAACAGCAATTGTGGAACCCTGCGTCCCTTAGTGACTTCCTGGAAGCATTGTCCCAAGATTTGCCGGGCTCCCAAGTCCCTTCCAATGCTATGTCATCGTTGTGAAGGTACCTGCATGCAGTCCCATATTTACAACCACCTTGATTGTAATACAGACACAGCCGACCTTTTGGCTCACCCGACGTAGGCTCACCCTTTGATGCACCTTTGCCAAAATTGTACTTGGCCCGGAAGGCTAAATCCTCCCGCTCCTGCTGTGCCTCATCCACTGTACCTTCCTCTGTGGGAGGGTCACCGATGTTCCCATCCTCATCATCAGCTTCTTGGCTATTCTTTGGATCAGTTGACCCTCCTCCTGGCCAACCTTCACCATAACGACGATGCTCATAGGAACACTCATCACCATTGCGACACCTTCCCCGATTGAAGAACTTGCACAGCTTGCTGTAACCAGGTGACAACACAGTCTTTGGTGTCATGTAAGCCTTTTTGTACTGGTCAGGGTCCATGTAGGCTTCCATTGGCTTGTTCTCCCTTTTGCTCATGGATTGCACTGCACCATCAAGCTCCTGCAAAAATAGCTTGGTGTCCAACCAAAGCGCGTTCCAAAACTCATCTTCCCCTTGATTCAGCACCGTTGCCACCGCTTCACCCACAACTGGTCGAGAAAATCTCCTTTTTTTGCACGCCAGTTCGAAAAGCGCGTTGTGGTACTGTTTTCGGGAAAAAGTGGTTAACTTCCCCAAGCCTGTGCTTTCTGTACCATCAGGCTTCCAACCATCATTTTGCAAGATGCCATACGCGCGCCGAGCTTCCGCATTGAGGAATGCCTGATCTGCAACACACTCCTGTAAATTTTCCATCGGGCGACCCAACAGGATCCCTGTAATTTTGCCAACATAGGCTTCCTCTTCGTTTCCATTCTCCAGAAGAGCTTTGTAGATCTTTTCTCCATAAAGTTGTCTTTCTTCTCGTTCTTCAGAGGATAACTCCTGTACCACAAGCTCCTCATCGGATTGCTCTTCCTCCTGTTTCCAGTCCCATTGACCGTTGGAATCTCGGTACCATTGACCACATACCATGAATTCGTCCACCACGTACTCCAGCCGCTGGGTTTCCACTTCCGCAGCGTTGAGGAAGAGTCCTCCACGTCCTCTTCCAAAACCAGAAAGGTGTCCAAGATTATGGTACCATCATCTTCCACTAGTTTCACTGTTCCATTGACAGTATCACCAAATCTGAAATGACACGTATTGTTCCCTTCTGCAGGAATCAATACATTCAAATCACCAAGGTCCAAAAAGGCTCCATACCCATTGATGCAGCGCACTAGACCCATGATCTCATCTCCCTCTTGATAGCAATGTGTCCCAGGTGATTCCAAGGCTCCCGCTCGGGGCACTTTCTTTGCGTGCTCTTCAGAAACCACCTCTGTATCATCGGCTCCTGGCGCATCCTTTGTTTTCACCTTTGAGTCACACTGCTCGTCCTGCTCCACGAGTCCCACAAGCTCATCTTTTTTGTGCTCCTGGACTTCAGGACCTCCCTTTTTCTCCGCCAAAGGCTTTGCCTCATTTGCTGTAATTCGCTCGGTGTCGACTTCCGGCGAACTTCCAGACGGCAACACTTCTCCCTTCATGGGAGTGGACCCATCATTGGAGTCCTTTGTCACACCTTCTGCAGCAGGCAAATCTTCCTCCACTGCAGGGCAATTGAGTCGATCATCCACGGCAGGCACGCTTTCTTCCACCGCAGGCTCCTTTGGTTCCATGGCTTCCAAAGGAGAATTTCCACCATCGTTGACCACAGCTGCCTCATTGGCTCCGGTGTAGCCCTTGTCATTTCGTTCCTCGCGGCTAACTTCAGGTTGCACCAGTGCGTCCACCTGTGAACCTCCATCATCAGCTGCTGCGGAGACCTGCGCCCCATTGTTGCAGTCGCCCGTGGAACGTAACACCATATGCACCTCAACCCGTGCTTCCTTCGCACTCCAGGTAATATCTGGCGCATCGACCCGCGCATCATTGGCGCTCCAGGCCTCATTTTTCAGATCTTCTGTGTCTCCAGCTATTCCAGAAGCTTCTTTTTCCCTTTGAATGGCAGGAACCTTGGCACCAAACGAAGAGACCTCCTCAGTCGCAACACACGACCTTTTCCCTCCGTCTTCCAAATCTCCAGGACCACATTCCTGAACGACAGGTACCACATCCACCACTCGCTCTTCTGCAGCCGACACAGTTCCGATCTCCACATTGGGAATCTTTTCTTCTGGACCTACCGATTCCACCGCTGCCACACCCTCAGAAAGTGCTCCCATTCCTTCCCGATCCAGATGTTGAGCTCCAGTTCTGTCTCGGTTTCCAGCTCCCTACCTGCAGAAAGTGCTCCCATTCCTTCCCGATCCAGATGTTGAGCTCCAGCGATGTCTGTCGGTTTCCAGGAATCTCCTCCTCATCAGGAGAACCCGAGGTCGGGGCGTCACCACCAGCCCTAGGACCGCTATCCCTGATAGTAGAGGAAAAATCTTTTTCACCTAAACTATTTACACTACCCTGGAATGCCCTCGTAGACTCAGTCTTCGGAGTAGAGGATGAAGAATCCAGTGCCGCCTCCATTTCCAGCTCATTGCCCGAAGGAGACCCAACCACCTCGTCACTCTTCATCTTTTCACCTACCACCGGCAATGTCCACTTGCTTTCCTGCGTATCCAGGCAGTAATAATATTGTCTCCCATCTTCATGGAGGTGCCATTCCCACGTTGTCCCATCGCACGCTTTGATCAGATGCTCGTCTTTCCGAAAACCATCCCTTTCAGAGACCTGTCGCATCTCGTCCTCTTCTTCGGACAACTGTCGCAACCTCTCAGCCTCCATCTGTAGGATCTCCTCCTCCCCCATGGCGTATCCAGCAGCAGGTGCAGCTTCAAAGCTGTCCGCACCCTTCTGTTCATGACCGCTTCCACCACCTTGGGAGCTCGAAGATGGATCCCTTTTGATCTTGTTCAGAGGCCTCCTGGCCGCTTGCAGCACTTCTCCAATCAGATCGGTCTGAGACTCTTGGTCTACCATTCGACCCGAAGTCGAAGACGACGGCTGATACCCGTGTTTGTGCAACACTCGTAAAACAGTCACCTCCATTTCACGATCTATACCACCAGTCGCGTCCCAGTTCCTTTTCTCACCAGGCTTTGGCGATACAGAGACAGCACGTCCTTCAGCTTCAGCATTGCTAACCATATCCACATTGGGATTCATACCCACATTGGGGCTTTCTGCAACCAAGACCTCTTCCAGATGTTCTTCAGCGCCGGGAATCACCTCTTCCAACACCGATCTTTCACCCAGAGACTCAGCTGCACCATTTCCAGCTCCACCATTTTGTCCACCATCCGAGGCAGGTTGGAGCCATCGCTTCGGAGAAGGCATTGCTTCTTGATCCCAAAAACCTTGAAAGAACACTTAACCGCAGGGAACCTAATTTGGGCTCATAACCTACGGGGCGACAACCAAGGAAGGAAATCAACTCCCCTAATCGCCCTGAACTTATATTTCCCAGATCGAACCAAGAAACAACCAAGAACACGGATAAGAGCAACCCAGGGGGAAAGGAAAGGGGGAAGGAATCCACACCCTTACCAAACCCTAAGAACCCAGGCACTACTTTTTGAACTTGTGGCTTTCTGTTCAAGCCCATCTTGAGCCAAACATGGTTTACGGGTTCATTAACCCTTTCAACTTCCAACACTAACTCCTTTCTACAATACCAATTGCAGCTCCGCATAGGGTTTAGGGTTTAGGGTTTAGGGTTTAGGGTTTAGGGTGTAGGGTGTAGGGTGTAGGGTTTAGGGGGCTGTTTGCTTGATGAGCCTAAACTCTGCTGCACTGACTGCAAAACCTCAAAGAGCAGCAAGCAAGAAGAAATCTTGAACTGATCGGACAAGCAGGCTATATTAACGGGATCCGCAAGATTTTGAAAAGCTTCTCTCACCACGGTTCGGAAGGATTCGGAAGAATCGAACTTTCAGAGTTGCCTCATGTTCCACTTCCAGGGCCGCAGTTCAGCAACCCGGAATCCACCACAACACCCTAACATCTTAGGGTTTAGGGTTCAGGGTTCAGGGTGTAAGGTTTAGGGTTAATCCACCCCTTCTTGCATGAAACCTGCACAAACATCAAGACCCAACATTGGCCATCGAATCTGAACTGGACAAGAGTCCCAATTACAAATTGGGATGTTCCCCCTTTTGTTCTAACCGTCCTCAATAGGGATCATAACAGGGGGTACGATAATCCCTATTAAGGACTGTTCGGATAAGGGGGAACCCTAAACCCTAAACCCTAAACCCTAAACCCTAAACCTAAACCCTAAACCCCCTTCAAACTTCAAATCTGGGCCTCGGAGGCATTCCCCATGTTAAACTGCACCGTCCGCTCGATGAGCTTCTCGGCCTGGCTCAAGCAGCTCAAAGTGTTTAGTCTTTAGGGTTTAGGAGGTTCGCGGTCGAGATGCTTCTTTTTTCTCCAACTCTGCTGGCCTGACTTGAAGCTTGTGTGCGCCAAGGTGCAGATACAAGGGCAGTCTCACGCTTCATTTTTGCTCCAAAGGGCGTGTTGGCCTCGACTCGGGTCGAGCCCCACAGCACAAAGGGCACAGTCCTTCAGAAGGAGTTTTTGGGCTCGGGCGATTCGCTCCGTTTGCCCTGTCCCCGTGGCACAAGGCTGCGGTTGCAGAGGGGCCCGCCTGGGGTTGAAGAATTTGTTGTAGTATATCGAAGTGGCGCACAGCCACAAATTCACTGACACCTGCGGCTCACTGACCCGCAATGCTATTCAGCATTTTCACTGACACACACACGAAACCGCGCTGACAAGAACTGTAGCCTTGAAGGCCATTCTCGATGGTTTTCTGCTAGTTTCTCCAAAAGCGGTGCTCTCGCAACGCCACGCATGCACGCTGAAGAACTTGACACAACCTGCGGTGTTCTCACAAATCGCCAGGTCGGTCTCCGCAAGTGATGCATCAAGCTTGACTCGGCACAAGCCTTGTGGCTGCACGTCAATAGTCCTCCTCGGCAGTGGGCAACAATGAGCCTCGCGATGTCGGCTTCCACATCAGCCGCACTAGGACTGGGGCCTTTGGTCTGTATGAACCAGGCGCGACCATGGTGAGCTCTCACGCTCACCGACGTAGGGAATGTATCAGACAGCTGGTTCAGGCCGCTCTCGCGACAGGAAGGAAAGCATGCCAAAGTTTGCTTGGGGTCTTGCTTGGGTGCAGGGCTCAGTCAGCGAGCCAGCCCCACCTGTGTTCCCAAGGCCAAGGGGTGTGACCGGTGTGAGCCCCCAAGCGTGGCAAGCGTTGCCCCTCATCAACGTCAAGGAGGAAGGGAGCTGCAGAGGAGGGAGGAAAGCTCGTGAACACTCAAACGGGACTAAACAGCCAATCTGCTCCCGGAGCCGCGTCGAAAGTTTCTTTCCTCGCTCGCCTAGCCAGCTGTCAAAGATTGTGAATTGCTTGTATTCCTTTTGACCTATCCTGTAAGCGAAAAGAAAGGAGATACTGGTAGAAGCCCTGCACTTAAAACGCGTCAAGACCTGGCAAGACAGCAGAGAGGGATGTGCCGGGCCGAAGCCTAGGACTTAGGAGAAAGCTCATCCTGCTTATCTCCTACAAGATGTTCCATCTTACTAGTAGTCGTACTGTAGGACTTGCCAGTCAGTTCCGTGCAAACGAAGCGTTACCATCCCTGCACCTGCACGACAACAGGCCCCGACACAAAAACCCTATGTCGAGATTCTTCGGTAGCCTGACTTGGAGGTGCCAAGCAGTGCTGCTACCGTGTGCTGAGACGTAGCTCCGATGATATCCCTTTCCCTAGTGCTCTGCCTGCTGCACGTATTGCTCATCAAGCGAGGTGCCCCACCTGAGCGACTACAGGGTTGTCTGCCAAGTTTCTCAGGTGGGGTGGCCACTTTAAGGATTCGATGCAAATCTCAGACAGCGGAAGACTTGCTACGCACTAGAACGTGTCTGGTTTCGGACTCAGAGGGACGAGTTGGGCTTGAGCTTGAGGCAGCCTGAAAAACAACATCATAAGACCCACCTGTTGCTGCTTCAGGACAGACCTTTAGCATGCCGTGCTCCCTTGCGTCTTGAGACCCTACACTACTATTTGCTCAAGAACCCCAAAAGAATAAAAAAACAATAATCCCTATATTACCGTTAATAAGGAAGCACAATTTTGTGTTTCCCCACCCTCGGTGTGGGGTTGTTAGATTTTAACATCAACTCTTCTCCTCGCCCGGAACTCTTCTCCTCGCCCAGTCTACTCCTCGCTCATCCCTGGAGTGCCCAACCCCAAAGTGTCCCTGGAGTGCCCAACTAGAGTGTTCTTGGAGCCCAACCCCAGAGTCAGAGTGTCTCCGGATTGCCCAACCGAGGTCTCCAGGGTGCCCAACCCCAGCGTCCCTGGAGTGCCCAACCCCAGAGTGTCCGCGGAGTGCCCAGCCCCCAAGTCGGGCCCAGTCTCTCCCTGAAGTGGGTGGGGATGTTCGAAGTAAAATAATTTTTTGGGTTCCTAAGCAATTAGTAGTACAGTGAGGCCTTTCTTGGTTCAGACCTTCGCACGCCTTGACCAAACACAACCCTTCCCAAACCTTACGCTCGTCCAAAGCTACACGTACGTCCTTCCTGAACCCTCATCGTTTTGGGGCCTCATGTCATGTCCCGATCCCATGCTACTCTGAGCTGAACGAATTTTGTGTGAAAAGCCGCCAACAAAGAGGCCTGCAAACCCTAAGAAGTGCACTCTGAACAGGACCTTTGAGCAAAGGCATCGTGATCACCTTTTCATGAGGCCTCCATCTCGCAAGCCCAAACAAACCACCTTGGATTGAAACGTGCGCAACCCAGAAATGCCAACCCCCTATCCGCCCATCCCCTTCGCTAGCCCTAAACCCTAAACCCTAAACCCTAAACCCTAAACCCTAAACCCTAAACCCTAAACCCTAAACCCTCAACCCTGAACCCTAAACCCTAAACCCTAAACCTAAACCCTAAACCCTAAACCCTAAACCTCCAACTCTGAACTCGGATGAACTCCGCTGCCCAGCCGCAGGCACTTGCCCTCTTTGGCCCCGCTTGCAGCTGCGGCCTGCGGCTTCGGGCTTTGACGGCTTCCGAGATGGCTGGTTTGGGGTTTAGGGTTTAGGGTTTAGGGTTTAGGGTTTAGGGTTTAGGGTTTAGGGTTTAGGGTTTAGGGTTTAGGGTTTAGGGTTTAGGGTTTAGGGTTGAGGGGGGACAATTATGGGGGTTTCCGAAATTAAGAGGTACCTCTTCTTACAAGGGAATCTTACTATTTGGGGGTCTATATTAGGGTCCCCTATTTTCGCAAATTCTCATATGGCCGTAGACCTCCAGTCCTTCTAGGAAAGGCAGGTAGCAAGAGTTGGAAACGCTACATGTCGCAGGTGCGCTCTTGAAGCGTGCACTGTTGGGACTTGCAGCCCTCGATGGAATTGTGGGATTGTGGGCTTCTGGCTTTCGGCGCGGTGGACCTTGTGGCAGGTGGTTTCAAGGATTGATGTGTTCATGAAGGCAACGGATGCGGTTTGCAGATTAGGCAGGGGCAGTCCTGTATCCGACTTTCCGGTGATGGAATGTCGTTCAAGCAGACGACAAACTCTCGGAACCTGAGAGCAGCTGTGCAAGCTTTGGGTTTAAGGTTTAGGTTTTAGGGTTTAGGGTTTAGGGTTTAGGGTTTAGGGTTTGTTAGACAGCCGTTTGCTCCAGGCCTGTCGATGGATTTGCTCAGTTGTCATCTCTCCCCTGAAACTCTCCGCATGAAACACCCAACAAACTTGTGGCGGGCGTCACGGAAATCCAGCTCTCAGAATATGGAATGTGAGGACTGTGCATGACTGCTCTGGATGACAAGTCTAAACTTTAATGACCGAGCAAGACTGCTAAGCAGCGCACACTCTGAGAACACGCTCCGCCACGCGTTCTGTAGAGTCCTTGAGCTTAACTTCGTCGCCTTCGCGGGTTCAGACTCTACAGAGATCAGGGTTTAAAGGCTTGGTTTGGGTAGGGTTCAATTGGGCCAAGGGGTTTTTGATGCTGAGAAAGCTGTCTTCTTGGTTGACTCTGACTGTCTGCTGTCTGCAGTGCGAAGGGCTCACATTCTCCTAGGGCACAGATGCCACCAAAGCCAGCAAGGCCTAAGCAAACTGTAGACTGTAGAAAAGCTGGAGCCTCTAGAGCAGAGCAAACACGACCACAAAAGCATGATTTGACGATGACGAGCACGACCGCTAGAACGATAAAGAAGAAACCTGCTATACTACTAGTACGACGACGCCGACGCCGACGCCGACGCCGACGCCGACGCCGACGCCGACGACGACGACGACGACGACGACGACGACGACGACGGCTGCCACTGCCGCTGACGCTGCCGCTGCTACTGCTACTAGGATGACTGCTGCTACTACTGCTGCTACTTCTACTGCTACTACAGGCCAGAAGACACCGAATCTGATCAGTTTTTTGCTTGCTTGGGAGGGTCTTGATGGCGGTAACTGTCAAACATGGGCCTATCCGACCAAAACGAGCCTATGTAGCCTATAAGAGCCCAAGGGAGCGGAGCCTGCAAGAGCCGAAGAAACAGAGCCGAAGGAAAACTCAGAGCTTATCAGTGTCACGCATTGCTTGTCTTTATGGTGCACTGCTTGTTGTGGTAAATTAAATAGATTGCTTCGAATGCATGCGGCTGCACGGCATCATCCGCAATCAGCTTCGAAACGTTGAAGCTGTGAATATCTGCTTGCCCTGCCTTTTGGTACCAGCTTGACGACCTCATGCCGGGCCAGATAGGTTCTGTTCTCGCCAGGAAGTTAGAGTTGCGTTGCTTTTTCGCCTTATGGGGAATTGCCGTCCAGGTCTAGAACATCTGGATTGAAGTGGTGTGTATGCGTTCTTCTGATATCCATCTTCACTGCCAAAAAACAGCATCTTCGCTGGCGATTCCGGAGCTTGTTAGGACCGAGGGGCCTTGCTAAGGCTTCGCTATTCAGAGCATTTCAACAGCCCGGAAGATTTCGGGATGCCATTGCAGCGATGCCTACCGAAGTCTAAGTGGCGGCCATCGCGAGCTTCTTCGGTACATTTCTGCTGCAGAAAGTTGAAACTGTCTGCGGCACGACGCTGAAAGCACCTCCCCTGCCGTGTCGAGCATCATGAGCATCAGCCGCCCAGGCCCTTGGCATTCAAAGCCAGGTGAGCGAGCATCATGAGCATCAGCTGCCCAGGCCCTCAGCGCTGAAGGCCAAGTGGACGAGCATCATGAGCATCAGCCGCCCAGGCCCTTAGCATGCCCAGGGCATCACGAGCATCAGCCGCAGCAAGCCGTCAGCTTGCAAGCCAAGTAGGCGAGCATCATGAGCATCAGCCGCCCAGGCCCTTAGCATTCAAAGCCAAGTGAGCGAGCATCATGAGCATCAGCTGCCCAGGCCCTCAGCGCTGAAGGCCAAGTGGACGAGCATCATGAGCATCAGCCGCCCAGGCCCTTAGCATGCCCAGGGCATCACGAGCATCAGCCGCAGCAAGCCGTCAGCTTGCAAGCCAAAGTAGGCGAGCATCATGAGCATCAGCCGCCCAGGCCCTTAGCATTCAAAGCCAAGTGAGCGAGCATCATGAGCATCAGCTGCCCAGGCCCTCAGCGCTGAAGGCCAAGTGGACGAGCATCATGAGCATCAGCCGCCCAGGCCCTTAGCATGCCCAGGGCATCACGAGCATCAGCCGCAGCAAGCCGTCAGCTTGCAAGCCAAAGTAGGCGAGCATCATGAGCATCAGCCGCCCAGGCCCTTAGCATTCAAAGCCAAGTGAGCGAGCATCATGAGCATCAGCTGCCAAGGCCCTCAGCGCTGAAGGCCAAGTGGACGAGCATCATGAGCATCAGCCGCCCAGGCCCTTAGCATGCCCAGGGCATCACGAGCATCAGCCGCAGCAAGCCGTCAGCTGCAAGCCAAAGTAGGCGAGCAATCATGCCGCCCAGGCAAGCATCAGCCGCCGAGCTCATGAGCATCAGCTGCCCAGGCCCTCAGCGTGAAGGCCAAGTGGACGCGCATCATGAGCATCAGCCGCCCAGGCCCTTAGCATGCCCAGGGCATCACGAGCATCAGCCGCAGCAAGCCGGCACTTGCAACCAAAGTAGGCGAGCATCATGAGCATCAGCCGCCCAGGCCCTTAGCCTTCAAAGCAATGAGCGAGCATCATAGCTCAGCTGCCAAGGCCCTCAGCGCTGAAGGCCACAGTGGACTGAGCATCAGCATCATGAGCATAAGCAGGCCCTTAGCATTCAAAGCCAAGTGCGAGCATCATGAGCATCAGCATCAGCGCCCAAGGGCGAGCATCATGAGCATCAGCCGCCCAGGCCCTTAGCATGCCCAGGGCATCACGAGCATCAGCCGCAGCAAGCCGTCAGCTTGCAAGCCAAGTAGGCGAGCATCATGAGCATCAGCCGCCCAGGCCCTTAGCATTCAAAGCCAAGTGAGCGAGCATCATGAGCATCAGCTGCCAAGGCCCTCAGCGCTGAAGGCCAAGTGGACGAGCATCATGAGCATCAGCCGCCCAGGCCCTTAGCATGCCCAGGGCATCACGAGCATCAGCCGCAGCAAGCCGTCAGCTTGCAAGCCAAAGTAGGCGAGCATCATGAGCATCAGCCGAGTGAGCATGAGCATCAGCTGCCCAGGCCCTCAGTGCTGAAGGCCAAGTGGACGAGCATCATGAGCATCAGCCGCCCAGGCCCTTAGCATGCCCAGGGCATCACGAGCATCAGCCGCAGCAAGCCGTCAGCTTGCAAGCCAAGTAGGCGAGCATCATGAGCATCAGCCGCCCAGGCCCTTAGCATTCAAAGCCAAGTGAGCGAGCATCATGAGCATCAGCTGCCCAGGCCCTCAGCGCTGAAGGCCAAGTGGACGAGCATCATGAGCATCAGCCGCCCAGGCCCTTAGCATGCCCAGGGCATCACGAGCATCAGCCGCAGCAAGCCGTCAGCTTGCAAGCCAAAGTAGGCGAGCATCATGAGCATCAGCCGCCCAGGCCCTTAAGCATTCAAAGCCAAGTGAGCGAGCATCATGAGCATCAGCTGCCCAGGCCCTCAGCGCTGAAGGCCAAGTGGACGAGCATCATGAGCATCAGCCGCCCAGGCCCTTAGCATGCCCAGGGCATCACGAGCATCAGCCGCAGCAAGCCGTCAGCTTGCAAGCCAAAGTAGGCGAGCATCATGAGCATCAGCCGCCCAGGCCCTTAGCATTCAAAGCCAAGTGAGCGAGCATCATGAGCATCAGCTGCCAAGGCCCTCAGCGCTGAAGGCCAAGTGGACGAGCATCATGAGCATCAGCCGCCCAGGCCCTTAGCATGCCCAGGGCATCACGAGCATCAGCCGCAGCAAGCCGTCAGCTTGCAAGCCAAAGTAGGCGAGCATCATGAGCATCAGCCGCCCAGGCCCTTAGCAGTGCTGAAGGCCAAGTGGACGAGCATCATGAGCATCAGCCGCCCAGGCCCTTAGCATGCCCAGGGCATCACGAGCATCAGCCGCAGCAAGCCGTCAGCTTGCAAGCCAAAGTAGGCGAGCATCATGAGCATCAGCCGCCCAGGCCCTTAGCATTCAAAGCCAAGTGAGCGAGCATCATGAGCATCAGCTGCCCAGGCCCTCAGCGCTGAAGGCCAAGTGGACGAGCATCATGAGCATCAGCCGCCCAGGCCCTTAGCATGCCCAGGGCATCACGAGCATCAGCCGCAGCAAGCCGTCAGCTTGCAAGCCAAAGTAGGCGAGCATCATGAGCATCAGCCGCCCAGGCCCTTAGCATTCAAAGCCAAGTCGAGCATCATGAGCATCAGCTGCCCAGGCCCTGAGCGCTGAAGGCCAAGTGGACGAGCATCATGAGCATCAGCCACAGCAGGCCCTCAGCATTGCAAGCCAAGTAGGCGAGCATCATGAGTATCAGCCGCCCAGGCCCTTATAAAGACAGGGAGGCATGATACAAACTACAACACTGGAAAATGTTCAGATGCTAAGTAGGACAGCGAACGCACCAGGCTCATGAAGGCTCCCGGATTTCTGCAGCAAAGAACTGCATTACAGACATGTCCAAAGTGCTGTGGCCATCAAAGGACAATGACCACGAAACTCAACACAACCGACTATGTATGGCTCACACATGCACACACCCTCCTCCGCGAATCCCAAGACCATCAACTGCCATCAACACCAGGCCCCTCACCAGGAAGGCGTCCTGACGATCATCTGAGTCCTTGAGCCTGCGGTGAGATACCGTGAGCTTCCGCTTCTCTCAGGAGCTCAGAAATAGTCCGGATGCAAAGGCTTCGGGGCCAGTCTTGGCAGGGACTTCAAGGCCTTGATGCTGTTTTGATGGGTTATCGTGTGGGGTTGCGCAGGGCTTCAGCTCTTAAGGTTCGGGCGGGGCAGCTTGGCTTTGGACTTCGAGGCGATTGCTGTTCAACCGAGTCGGGCCTTCTACCGTTTACAACCTAAACCCGAAACCCGAAACCCGAAACCCGAAACCCGAAACCCTAAACCCTAAACCCTAAACCCTAAACCCTAAACCCTAAACCCTAAACCCTAAACCCTAAACCCTAAACCCTAAACCCTAAACCCTCAAGCACAGCAAAGGAAACAGAGGCTACAATGAGATGGGTCGCTGTAGGGAGAAAGTCACGGCTTTTGTAACCCTACACTGAAGTTCAAGCAGACCAACAAAGCAAGACCAAAACACCACAATTCTTCAAAGAAAACACTACACACATCAAACCCCAAAACTCAGAGGATATCGCTCTTCTGGTCACCAAGTGAGATCTTCATCCAGTAAGGGCATGATCTGCATACTTTCGAGATGCTCGAGCACATGCATGCAACACTCCTTGCTCAGGATACAACCTGTTCACACTTCAACGAACTGAAGGGTGCAACTCTGCCTGGTGCGCATGGGTCCTACACAGTTTGCTGACTTGAGCTTGGAAGCTTGTCCGAGCCATCCCCCATGTCTGTGTGAACGCAGTTGTTGAACCCTAAACCCTAAACCCTAAACCCTAAACCCTAAACCCTAAACCCTAAACCCTAAACCCTAAACCCCAAACCCTAAACCCTAAACCCTAAACCCTAAACCCTGGCCAGGCAAGGTGAGAGCTGCCCCAAGAGCCGCGCTGGACCACCTCCTCGGGGCTCAAGGGCCTCGGAGGCTGGTTTAGGGTTTAGGGTTTCGGGTTTAGGGTTTCGGGTTTAGGGTTTAGGGTTTAGGGGATTTGAGATCTACGGTTTGGGGCTTTGTGGGCTCAAGCCCTAGCTCCTTGGGCTTCGGCTTCGGGAGTTGGGCTTTGTGTGTCGCATGAAGTGTTGGGGGCATAGGGCTTAGGGTTCAGGGTTTAGGGTTTAGGGTTTAGGGTTATGGGCATCATGCACAATGCTGCAGGGATGACTAGTACAAGGCATTCGGGATGAATGGACTCAGAAAAAGCGGTCGCTGTATGGTGGCTGAAGTAGATCGCTATCCAAGGGCCCACAATCCTCATGCTTTAGTGGTTCAGCTCCTTTCTCAGAACCCACAACAACCTCAGCCCGGCAAAACTGTTAAACAACTTCTGCCTGCAACACTTGCCTGCAAGCAATTCTCGCCCTCGTGTATGGGAGTCTTCAAGCATTTGAAGCATTTGGGTAGTTCTCTAAACTAGGGTGCCGCCTATGATGGGTAGCCAAAAAAGGGACCTTGATTTAGGAAACTACCCATCTTGCGTCAACCTGAAACTGCCCCAGCTGAGCCGCTTCGGGTCGCTGAAGCGTCGAAAGAAATCCGCGTACGCTGCAACAGACTCTGCCACGAGGTGCCGAGTCCTTGAAGCAGTGGGGGGGCGGGGGGGCGGTCAGAGCGGTACCCTGCCGACAGTTCGCGCAAGCGTTCGTGTACACAGCAGCCTCAAAACCTAAACCCTAAACCCCTAAACCCTGAACCCTGAACCCTGAACCCTGAACCCTGAACCCTGAACCCTAAACCCTAAACCCTAAGCCCTAAACCCTAAACCCTAAACCCTAAACCCTAAACCCTAAACCCTCGAGCTGAGCCCCTAGATGCGGCCGTTCCAAACTCTGAAGATGGGATCTTAAACCCTAATCCTAAACCCTAAACCCTGAACTCATGAAACCTCAAAGTCTTTCCTGCGACTTCAGGTCCCAAGCTCCCTCCAAACCCTAAACCCTAAACCCTAAACCCTAAACCCTAAACCCTAAACCCCAAACCCTAAACCCTCCGGGGGCGCAGCTGGACGGAGAGCAGCGCCCGAATCCCCGCAAAGAAGCGCTGCTCTGCAGGGCTCCTCGAAACTAACAGGGTTTAGGGTTTAGGGTTTAGGGTTTAGGGTTTAGAGTTTAGGGGGGGAGGGGGGGATTAAAGTACCCCCCATTATACTGCTTTCAGTACTAAGGACTGTTAGCATACGGGGGAACATCCCAACCCTTATGTCTAAACGTTTTAGGGTCTGAGAGTTTAGCAAGCTCAGTGTTTTACAAGTGGTTCGCAGCTTGAGGTTTGCGGGAGAAGACACGCGACACACACACACACACACACACACACCCACACGCACACGCACACGCACACGCAGACACAATGATAGTGTGGGGAATAGGTGAGACAGAACAGGTTGGTGGATTTGATGCTTTTCTAGGTTCCGGCAAAGTGCGCTCACGACAAAACTGTCCTTTAGAGCTGCGTAGCTTGGGGATAAAGATTTTTCGTTGCACTGCAGAGCCTTTCATGCCTTTCTGTGGGCTGCAGCGGGTTTTGGAGAGTTGAGGGCTTCAATTTTGCAACACGAGCTTGAAATCTGAAGCAAAGCAATGAGAAGCCTCCTGAAACTAGACTTTCAGCTGCCCATCAGCGAAGTAACGCTAACGACACCAGGAGGATCGGCCTATCCTCTGTTGCCATCGGTAGATCTAGCCTACTTGGTAGCCCAGTAACCATATTACAATAGGGCACCCTTTTTTGGTGTTGGTTGCTTTATAAGGGAACCCAGAACCAAAAAAAGGGTAAAGGGTACCGCTGGGCTACCAAGCCTAATGAAGACGTCTTCTGCATGCGCACCTCCCAACACATGCACTACCTGGCGACTACCTGCACGCATCCAGAAAGGAATGGAGTGCACCCGAAGTCTCTGTTAGGGTTTAGGGATTAGGGTTTAGGGTTTAGGGTTTAAGAAGCGGCACATTGGCAGGTCGGTCCTCAAGTGCAGGTTCTCCTGGCGAGCTTCTCCCAGAAATGACAATACAGCTAGCACTGCAGTTGCACAACCATACCAGACTGGCTATGCAGACATAAAATTTTAAAGCTGATGGTGAGCGAGCCAAAGCCAGCCGTCCAAACCGTGACCAGCAACAAAAACGACAAGTGTTGGAAGGAGTTGTGTGGGTGTGCGCGGTGATCTCACACAGGGGCTCGTGTCATGTTCCGAGGGCAGACAGCTTTGGAACAGGCAGAGGCCGCACGTGCACTGCGAACCGTAGGATGGTAGGACTTCAGAACACGCCGCATGATGGGAAGCTCTATTTCTGAAGCATGACCTAGAGGGCACTGGCATGGAACAGTACGAATGCTTTAGAGGGCCGAGGGCTCAGCAACAGACTGGAGGTGCATGTTGGGATGTTCCCCCTTATACTAACAGTCCTTAATAGGGATTATCATACCCAAACTATGATCCCTATTAAGGACTGCTAGTATCAGGGGGATCCTTGCGACAGCATGAGAAGAAGAAGTCACACAGCCTTGAGCTGCCTAGGTTCAGCCAGGCGAAAAGAAGTGCTGTTAGGGAAGTGCTATATAGGGGTCGGAAAAATTACTCATATGATTCTTTGTGATCCCTATATATGAAATTATTCAGACCCCTATATTAGGGAATCCGGGGGCTGAGAAGAACTGCAGAACGTCTGCCTCGCGCAGGATTGCGCACACTTCTTCGAACCACTGGGACTTGAACCTCACGCGCGGCTTGGAGAGCTCTTGAAAGCCTTAAGCTGCTGAGGCATTCACAGAAACCCTAAACCCCAAACCCTGAAGGAACCCTAAACCGCATGGCATCCCGGAGAATCCTGGTGACAAAGAGCGCGCGAAAGCCAGAACCCTGTGAGAGACCTCCCGAAGACCTGAAATGTGCAAAAAAAACTGTCGCGGTTGGTATGAGGGCCCCGACTTCGCGAACACTTCGTGACAGCAACTTTTTTGCCTGGTGATATCTTCGACAGCTGGGTTGAGGAATGACTGGGACTTTACACTAGCACCTAGTTAGGATTTAGGGTCTTCTTGACTTACTGCAGGGGGGGGATGATTTCCGAAGGCTTGACCAGGAAAGCGCATCAGTCAGACATCAATCAAGCACGCAGCAAGGAAATAGGATTGCAGAGATCAGAGATCCGGAAGACTTCGCCTCTCAGAAAAGTGGTCGATGTCCACCTGAGGCTTGGTATGGCTTCGCAGAACACCCGGAGCCAGCTTGGCCCTTTGAAGCCACGAACTCCTCTGAATTCTGCAGCAACTCCAAACCCACCTTCGGCAGAGCCTGAACAGCCTCAAGCAAAAAAAAAAAAGGGATAGTAAAATAAGTAAGGCATCTACACAGCCAAGCCGAATCTAAGGCCTATGCAACACTCCGAGATAGCCTTCTCGCGTTGCTGCGAGGAAAAGTCCATTTCAAGCCAATGAGGATATGGCTGAAAGCTTCGTCTGAGTAGGGTTTTAGGGCCTGAGTGCTGCTCTGGAACAAGCTCACCGAACTTGAAGTCCAAGGTTACCAAGGTGCCGACCATGGCGGTCGAAGGTGGTGGGAGATCAACTAACAGCATGGACCCGTAGCCCGTGCCGTACCTCAAACCATCAAGCAGAGCTCCACATGGCAACTTCTGAGGACCTAAACCCTAAACCCTAAACCCTGATCCCTAAACCCTAAACCCTAAACCCTAAACCCGTAAACCCCAAGGAGATGTTCAGGCTGGGTGCCGAATTTTACGGAGGAAGCCTGAACTCTCCCAACCCCACAAAGCTTGGGCATCCCGACATCCAGCGAACCTGAGACATCTCCCAAGAAACAGCCAAAAGCAAACGCACAACACTCATCACACACATCGAACAGAGACAAGAACGCGCAAATTAAGAACAAATAAGCCCTAAACCCTAAACCCTAAACCCTAAACCCTAAACCCTAAACCCTAAACCCTAAACAGCCCTCTGGCTTTTCCGGCGCGGGTGCCAAAGGTAGAGGAGCCGCAGAGCCGACTGGTTGCAGACGGTCAGGTTGCGCACCTGGCCCAACATAGGGTTTAGGGTTTAGGGTTTAGGGTTTAGGGTTTAAGGGTTAAGGGTTAAGGGTTAAGGGTTAAGGGTTAAGGGTTAAGGGTTTAGGGTTTAGGGTTTAGGGTTTAGGGTTTAGTCCGAGATTAGGGGTACCTTATTGGGGTCCTGACTATAAGGGAATTCCACTACTTGTGGGCGTATATCAGGGGTCCCTTTATTTTCATAAACTGCCATATACAAAACAAGGCAAGTTGTCTGTTGGGTTGGTACCTCTTTCGCGTCCACAGGGATTCTGATGTTTAGGCTTGAAGTGCTTGGAGATGGCAAATCCGACCGTTCCGAGTTGAATCGCAAGCTCAAAGGCCAAACTCCTGTTTACATGAGCGATCGGCCTCGGGCCCCAAAGTGAGTGCTTCAATAGACTCAACGGTTTAAGAAACTGCCTAAGGACCTTCTTCACATCCTACCGGCCGTTTTGTGTGTCGTCCTCTTGGTTCGGTGATGATGGTGCAAGAGTCTTCCTGGAAGCAGGTAGAAATATACTTGTTGTGGTAGCGTATAGCCCCTAGACACCCTACTGAGAACCCCCTACAAAGCAGGAACCCTACTTAAAGAGACCACCAGGCAATGTAAGGTAGCGGGCACAAGTGACAGCAGTGCAGCAGTTGGTACGCTCTCATGTTCGGCTGCTCGCACTCGCTCTCTGGCTCAAGTGCCGCAGATCGCAGTATCAGCCGATCCAACTCCTCCTGGTTTAGGGAGGGTTTAGGGTTCAGGGTTCAGGGTTTAGGCTTAAGGTTCACATGACCTTGGGGAGTGGAGATTACGTGTCAGACAGACCAGCGAAGACTGCGCGCTGTGTGAGCTAAGGGTCTTGTCCCCAAGCCATGCGAGGGGGCCTCTACATCCTTCTGCAAGGGCGGCATAACATTTCCGGGGCTGAGCACCAGCTCTCCCCTTTAGGGTGTTAGGGTCTTAGGGTCTCTAGGGTCTCTAGGGTCTCCAGGGTCTCTAGCTTTATTTAGGTTGTGTCTTGAATCCACCCGGTACGAAACATCGACGAAACTCGGAGACGATCGGCGTAGGGAGGAGCGGATATACCGACCGAAGGGCGATTGGCACAGGACTGCGGCAATACGTTGATACACCGATAGGCGGACCCGAAAAGGTCCAAGAGGCGATCGGCGCAGAATTGCGGCAACTTACCTCTGATATACCCGGGATAGCAAACCGCACTTTTTCAAGCAGATTGCGTTGGAGAGGTTAGGAAGGCGCGCGGGCACGAACCCCACATTTATTGAATAGCTTGTGTTGGAAGCAACCCACACTTGCTTAAGAGCTTGCGTTGGAAGAGCTTGGCAGGCGCGCGGGCACGAACCCCGCATTTATTGAAGAGCTTGTGTTGGAAGCAACCCACACTTGCTTAAGAGCTTGCGTTGGAAGGGCTTGGCAGGCGCGCGGGCCAGCAACCCGCCCTCTTCAACCCTTGCAAGTACAAAATTGCAAGTCTGTCAGTGTCTGTCTGTCGCCTATCTGAGGGAGTCCAAAAGCCACGCACACTTCACTTCGTGCAAAATCCACAGGGCCACAGCGAAACCCCAAAGCATCCCAAAAAACTGCCTCATGTGAGGCCCCACACCACCAGGACGGGGCGATCATACCCTCTCACCCCTTAAAAGAGGCCCTTTTCTAGGGTTGATGATGGGGATTCTATAGGGCCGAAGTAGCCCATCCTGGCCCCTAAACCCTAAACCCTAAACCCTAAACCCTAAACCCTAAACCCTAAACCCTAAACCCTAAACCCTAAACCGACACCAAGGTCCTTTAGGATCTGCAGCTCCTCTGGTCGAGACAAGCGGTGGTCACCGCCTTCCACGCGGCGCAGAGTTGCCTGGCGCGGGAGCGGCTCTGGTACTTGACCAGAAACTCCAAAACCCCTTATAATTAAGGAATATGCCTTAAATCATATTAGGGTTCCAATTATAGTTTGAGGGATCTTCCTTAATTTCAGGGGTTTTGGAGTCTCTGGTACTTGTAGTGCTTCGTAAAAACGCTACAGCGCAGCTCCATGCAAGGGAGTTGCAGGATGTTGCAGGCGACTTGGTGTTCAGATGTGCCCCAGTGGAAAGGCGCACGTCACTGCATGCTGCATGTGTGGGCCTGGCGTGGACAAGAAGATTTCATGCGCCCGCTCTTTACCCCATTACAGGCCAAGGCCACCGAGAATGCGGCAGCACCTAGCACGAAGCCGCTTAACGCCGATTTGCTGCAGTGAGTGAAGGTGAGACCCCCCACCCCCCCACCCCCCCACCCCCCCATGCCCTCTCAATGCCCTCTCCCCCAGTGTACCCAGACACTCCAAAATCCAATTAAGGAATATCCCTGAAATCATCATAGGAAGTCTAATATGGGTTAAGTAAGGTATATTCCTCAATTCGGAGACTCCTAAACCCAATTAAGGAATATATCCCTTTAATCATCACAGGAAGTCGAATGTGGGTTAAGGTATTCCGGAATATCCCTTACATCATAATCGGAAGTCGAATATGGGTTAAGGTATATTCCTTAAGTAAGGGGGTTTTGGAGTTCCTGGGTAGATGGTGCACGTCTCAGTCATTCTGCAGCTGAGTGCCGAAGCTGCCAGCCTTCGCTTTCCAGGGTTGACGCCAGTAGCCCAAACCCTAAACCCTAAACCCCAAATCCTAAACCCTAAACCCTAAACCCTAGACCCTAGACCCTAAACCCTAAACCCTAAACCCCAAAGGTCAGGCCACAAGACATGCCGCATCCGCACCTCTGCACCCTTGGCCAACAACTGGCTGTGAAGTTCCTCCTGAGATGGAGAGATGGGTCGGGCAAGGGTTTAGGGTTTAGGGTTTGGGGTTTCGGGTTTAGGGTTTTGGGGTTTGGGGTTTAGGGTTTTAGGGGGTCGCTCTATCTTCCACAGATCCGAGTTTAAACTTTGGAACTGCGAGGCGTGCGCGCACGCGCGCGCAGCTTAGGAATCACATCTCGATTGTCTTCAGCAAAATGAACTTGAACTCAAGAGAAGGAAGCAGGAATTTAGGCAAACAAGGCCCAGCTACCGAGGCTTCCAGTGGCACCGCCTCATCTTGGTCGCCGTGGAGGATGCCTAGGCTAGCCGCTAGCTGCCAGCTTCGTCATGCCCCCGAACAAAGACCAGCATGGGCTATTACCCCTGAAAAGAGGCGCTTTAGAGGGTTGATTATGGGGATTATAGGGCCGAATAACCCATCCTGGGATACTTTTCAGAAAGGCTTATGTTTTGGGGGTGTGATCATGCTTGTTTCGAAGCTCGTCGTCATGGGTCCGTTCTTCCAAAGTATCACATGCACACACAACACCCACACAAACAAATACAGAGAGAGAGAGAGAGAGCGAGAGACACGTGACACAGCCGCGCACGCGCGCGCACGCACGCGCACGCGTGCGCGCACGCACGCACACACGCACGTACGCATGCACACGCACAGGAGCAAGCAACAAGCTTGACCTGCGCACAATACAAAAGAACCAACTGAGCCGATTCTAGAGTTCACTGCCGAATCTCGCAATTAATCTTGCAGTCATTCATGACGTTAAACAATTTTGCAGGTACGTCTGGCTGATCCGGCCAGATATCATCATGCCCTGACAGTGTCTTCATTGGGCAGCATGTGCTACATTGCACTGCCCCCCTGCTGCAGCCATCTGCGAAAACAAGTACACTTGGCCAACGAGCATACGACCCACATGCTGCAGGCAAACAGTGTGCTCACAAAACTCACTCAGAATGCCGGAAGGACTCCTACAGGGAATGAGATGTTATGATGTTCTCGGACACACGCGCACCCACGCACCCATGCAGCCACTCCCATGCACACACTCCCACGCACACACTCACGCGCACGCATGCACACGCACATACGCACACACGCACACACGCACGCACGCACGCACGCACGCACGCACGCACGCACGCACGCACGCACGCACGCACGCACGCACGCACGCACGCACGCACGCACGCGCGCACGCGCACGCGCACGCGCACGCGCACACACACACACACACAGAGACAGAATCCCGCACCCACACGCGGACTGAACTGAACTCCCATCGTGTAAGCACGCATAGTATTTCACCCCAGAGTCCTGCAAGGAACCAGGTAGCCACGAAAAGAAACTCCAATGTCTTGGGTGCTTGTGTGTTAGTGTTCGTGCTTGCTTTGGGTACGCCGCCCAGAAGCCGCAAAGTCTGAAGACCAAAGACCATTTCCGAGTGGCAAACACTGCAGGCAGCCGGTATCATCTCCGCAATGGAGACTTCCTGCATTGACGCTTGCATAGGGTTTAGGGTTTAGGGCTTAGGGTCTAGCTGGGCACCAATGGCGCATCACGTTTCCAGTCCCATAGATCGGGAGGCCGCAACGAAAGCATTCCAAACCGCCCCCATTGCTAAGTCCTGTTTTCCCTTCATCCTAAACCCTAAACCCTGAACCCTAAACCCCAACCGCGAAACCCTAAATCCTAAACCCTAAGCTCTAAACCCTAAACCCTAAACCCTAAACCCCAAACCCAAGCGTTTCCTGAAGTTCCCGCAGGATGGCCACATTCACTGTGTAGCCGCCCGAGCTTGAATGCTCCGAAGGCAGGATGGCAGTGCCTGTCACACAGGCTTAAGAAATGGTTCTTGGGTTTAGGGTTTAGGGCTTAGGTTTTAGGGTCTAGGGTTAGCGCAAAGGGCACCATGAGGGCCATGCGTGAGCGAGTCGCATCCAAAAATGGCACGCGGAGTCTGAACCGCGGTATCGAACTGCCGCAAGTGGGAAACAGATCACCTGCATCCTCTCACCCCTTTGACGAAACATTGGAGGCCCTGAGGTGTGTCATGACCCTCAACAGCTCAACATACTTATCTTTGGATTTGGGGTTTGAGATCTAGGGATTTCAGTCAGGCGCTGGCTTTCTTGCTTCATCTTGCGCCTGGCGATCGTCCAGCCGTTGCTTTGCATGCCGTCCTGCATTCAATCCCGGCAACCTCTCGGATCTAGCGTCAAGAACGACCACAACAAACTGTCATCGCTACATGTCTTGTGCTGGAACCCGAAGCGCATAACTCATTTTCCACAGGTCCACAGGCCACCCAGTTCCGAGCCCAACAGGTCGGGGGGACCTTCAGACAATACATCCTCTGTTGCCGAACATTAAGCTAAGTAAGACACTTACACCCCACGTCAAATCCTGTCTAAGTAAAGTGTGGGGGGGCCCACTCTCGTCCTTGCGCCAGCTGGCGCCAGGAGCAGCGCGCCCTTGACGCCCCCACAGCGCGCGAGAGCTGCAGCCACCCTCAGACTCAGGGAGTTTAGGGCACTGCAACTCAGAACCGAAACTCCGACAAGTGACGGATGCCCCGAAGATGTACGAACGGTCTCTTAGAAAGACCCAAAGCCCGAACCGAAAAACAATCTCCTGAAGGTTTATGATAAGAAGGGACCCCCCAATATAGATCCCCAAATAGTAGGATCCCCTTATAATCAGGACCCCAATAAGGTACCCCTAATCTCGGAAACCCCCATAAACCTTGAACCCTGAACCCTAAACCCTGAACCCTAAACCCTAAACCCTAAACCCTGGTTTCCATAATATGGTTCCCAGTCAAGGCAAAGCTACCAGGCACCCATGGAAGCCGCCACGACCAGAGTGGGAGGTTTCATCGCCCGGCGCGCGTCCCAAACTGCCTTCAGGACGAGGGTTCGGGGTTTAGGGTTTAGGGTTTAGGGTTTAGGGTTTAGGGTTTAGGGTTTAGGGTTTAGGGTTTAGGGTTCAAGGTGTTGGGTTCAGGGTTTAGGGTTCGGGGTTTAGGGTCTCAAGGGTTGGGGTGCAGGAACCCCTACATGAAACTATTATTGAAGAATGACCTTTAACACGTTAAACAGTTAACCTTTTCCAGAGCATAGTATAACTTTTTGACATGTCGAAAAGCAGTCGTTCGAACTTGCTGCAACGCAGACCAAGCATTCAACAACCTTTCAAGTCTTCGAACGAACAAGCCCGTCGTCTATCACAGACAGGGCCCGCGTACACAGGCCCGGGTCAGTGCAAGAAAAACCAAGTGTGGTTTCTTTCAAGGATTGGGTGTGGGGCTTGGGAGATTTGGTCGCTAAGGCAGCGGGGCAGCAAGGCGAATACCTTCGCCTGTATGTGTGTCTTGCACAGCAAATCGGCTGTTCTGGTAGTCAACAATGTCAAAAATATGCCTATAGGTCCGTCGGTTTGCAGTGCAACGCCATGACTACCTCTGGCACCACATTCGGGCTGAAAACAGGCTACATAAACTTGGGGCTGAAACAGGCTACATAAACTCAGGTCCCTAACTCCTCACCACATTACACTGTTTCAGTCCATCAGCAAGAGGCTTTTAAGCTTACTCTCGCATGGTAGAGCCATCCATCTGGCCTCTTCAAGGCTGCTCAATGCCTGAGATTCGGAGACTTTCCGGGACGAGTGAAATAACTAAGGCCTGTCAGTAGATTAGATGGGGGTTTTCTCGAAATTAGGTGTACCTTATTGGGGTCCTTCTTATAAGAGAATCCTACTATCTGGGGACTATGTATTAGGGGTCCTTTCTTCAAACCCCCAGATCTGTGCGGCTATCGTATCTGATTCGTAGGCGGGAGATAGTACCTGTTTGGTGTCTTGGTCTTCTCCCTTTCGGCGGAAGACTGGGTTGCTGAGCGTTGCTTGATCTACATCCAACGAATGCGATTTTGTCATGCTTGTGTTTCTTCGACGGATTCAAAAGTTGTCAGGGCACCTGAACAAAATCATTCGGAAGACTCCCAGCATCTAGGGTTTAGGGTTTAGGGTTTAGGGTTTAGGGT
Organism: Symbiodinium natans; assembly: GCA_905221605.1. Taxonomy (NCBI): domain Eukaryota; class Dinophyceae; order Suessiales; family Symbiodiniaceae; genus Symbiodinium; species Symbiodinium natans. The sequence continues at coordinate 267,467 of CAJNDS010002156.1, forward strand.
TTAGCACCTCTTGACCCTTCACTTCGGACAGCTTCTTGCTCCTGACTACCCCGCCTCTGCCGCGTGCAAGGGGTCCTCTGAGCCCAATGGCTTGGCCTGAGTCCGAAGCAAACCCTAAACCCTAAACCCTAAACCCTAAACCTTAAGCCCTAAACCCTAAACCCTAAACCCTAAACCCTAAACCCTAAACCTTAAGCCCTAAACCCTAAACCTTGAGCCCTAAACCCTAAACCCTTCCTTTGCAGATACATGCAACGCTCAGGTCTCGGGCTGCAAGCCTGAGGCTATTGAGCTCTATCGTCCACGGACACAGCAGCGCATGTTTAACTGCCCAACCATCAAATCCAACAGCCCTAGCCCCTGAACTGCTCAGGAGACTGAAGCTGGAGCGACTGACAACATCTGCCAGTCCAAACGCTCTTCAGGGGTGAAGGCCACTGAAGCTCAAGATTTCGCTCTCAGGGTACCAGGTCTGGAGGGGTGCTTAGGTTTTCGCATGTTTGAGGTGAAACGGGTTGAAACGACCCTAAACCCTAAACCCTAAACGGGTTGAGAATTTAAGGTACAGCGTCAAGCAGCATACTCCAAGCAGCACAGGTTGTAGCCGCGCTGCTTGGCGTAGACCTTGCGTTGAGGCGATCTTTCGAAGAAGGGCAGCCTCATAGCTCTTCTGAAGAGTTGAGGCTTTAGGGTTTAGGGTTTAGGGCTCAGGGTTTAGGGCTGAGGGTTTAGGGCTTAGGGTTTAGGGTTTAGGGTTTAGGGAGGCTTCAGGCACCTTCTGCGTTTGGAGGCTTCGAATCTGATGATTGCGACCGCAACCCGTCATTGGTACCAGTTGAAGCTAACACCTGCTGAAACGTACCGCTGCGCGCGCCAGGGCCCAAAAACGACACAAACCTCAAGACAAGTTCAGTCTGAGTCTGCAGCCTAGGTCTTACAACAACCCACCTTCATCAAAACCCTCTGAAAAATATTCCTGAGAATATGATCCTCTTAAACCCAAATAAGGGAACATCTAACAAAGTCCCCAGCAGGGGCAACCTAGTTCAACATCCTTCAACCTTAGGCCGCCCCTTATGTTCATAAGAACCCCCCAAAATATATTTTTAAAAAAATATCTTCCTTATAAGGGGAATATAGGATCATTATCTTTCATTTATTGGGGGTTCTTAAGCAAATAGTCGGGCCTGGAGGTAGCGCCCTTTCCGGCCACCGGGCAAGGAGCCGCAGCCCGGCAGATACAGCAGCGAGGGAAGCCTCTCTTAGCTGGGTGGTTCTCTGGGTGGCGCCGCGATGCTCCGTGGCATTCCAGCTGCATTGAGGGCTCAGAGATGTTCAGACATGTTGCGAGTTTAGAGTTCAGGGGATTGCAGGCGCGGCGCTTACTTCGCGTGTTTGCTTCTCGTGTGTTGAGAATTGGGAGTAAGGGGTTCAGGCCATGGAAACAAAGCTGCATCAGGATCCTCTAAGATATCATGGGCATGTCAGGGCCTGTGGCAAACCTGGGGTTGGGGCTGTACGCGAAGGCTAGATGGCGTCATGAGGACAATTCTTCGGCTCCCAAGTTTCGTCGCAGCTATTCATGTTTGGTCACGGGCAAACACTGAAACCAACACTTAACAAAACTACCCTCCGAGCCGTACGGCCCGAAGTAAGTTCCAATGTCCTAAGACTCCTAAGCTTTTGTAAACAACATTAGAACAGCTCCTTGTCAGACTTTCCACCAGCCTTGCCCAGCCCAATCGTGTGCCATGAGCCCTTGAGCCGTGTAAACGTAGGGGTTAGGCAGTCCGGCAAGCCACCTTGGCAGAAGCATTGGAGTCGCATCCATCAGATGCCAATGCCGCAAGGGCCAATGCACGCTTGCATCTGCCAAATGTAAGTTGTGAGAGGCTGTATTGTAGTAGGTGCTCATTCCGTAGCCTTTGTGCCTTAAAGGCTTAGAAGATTACATAGCGCGGGCTGCTGGTAGCCCCAGGACCGAGTCAAATTGCCATGGGGCATGGAAGACGGTAGGCTCGGAAATGGACATCAAAATCACACGTTGCGCGTCGCTGCGAAACATGTGGTGCTCTGCAGTAGCCCTCCTGTGGAGAGGTGGCTTGTGGCTGCTGGGATATGCCACGCGGAAAACTAGGGGCTCACTCTATCACAAAGGTGTCAACACACCCAGTGTCTCCTGCTGCAAGGGAGCGTGCTGATATGACCCCGCTTATATTTACCATATACGTTTGAGACAGCAAGCACAAGTCATGCAAACTACGCCTTACATGCAAGATGCCTTCCGGCTGAACCGAGACGTCTCCAGAGCAGGCCGGAGGCCAGCAAAAGTCCAAAGAGGCAAAGAGGGGACGGCAGGTTAACACATGATGATTGGAGTGAGGCTCGGGTAACCGAAGCAAGAGATGTAAGAACGACCATAGATATCTTGGAGTTCTCCTCACTCTCGAGTCGTTGTCAGTAACGTTGAGTCAAGCATGCACGAACTGAAAGAGCAGAGAGGACTCCGACACCGAGAGGGAGAAAGAGAGAGAACGACGAAGGCAGACGTGTACAAGCCAAAAGCAGATCACCCGCACACCGAACCCAGCTAAATGCATGTATCGACAGCAAACAAGGCGGAGGCCACCACAGCGTTCCGGCTTTCCTCGATACCGTCTCGCCATTCAGCAGGTGGTCCTCCTCGAGGACGTAGATGGGACACAACATGTATTCTAGACATGTGAGAAGAGTGATGCACAGTAACCTGAGAACTCGAGCGCACAACTGGATTTGGGATTTGGGCATGGGAAATTGAAACGCGCTTCTGATGCACAAGCTGGCATTACCCAGTCCGACCATGGAAGCTCTACGTGTTGCAAATGTTCAGCACTGCTCTTCGTTCTTCTGCAATCGTACCAGGCTCATAGGACGCTATCAGACTCTATCATGCACATCCAAGCACGGTGCCTACAGTACCTTCGATGCCCTCGAAGGGGACGGTTCCCCAGTCCGATATGGGCCTGGGCTCACCAAGGCTCACGAGGCTCATGAGGGGTTTGCACGAGGGTAACAAGACTGAGCCATGATCCACACAGTGGGTTAGGGTTTAGGGTTTAGGGCTTCGGGCTTCTTGAGGAATGATCACACGGGCATCAAAAAGTCATAGGGTCTGCTGAGAAAACTTGTGTTGGAGCAGAGACATGCCGAAATGGGCATGGAAAGGCACAGCAGGAGTTTGCCAAGGCCCCCCAGCGTCACTAGCCAGAAAATTCCCTAAACCCTAAACCCTAAACCCTTAACCCTAAACCCTAAACCCTAAACCCTAAACCAACTTAGGGGACTTCATGCCTTTCCAGTCTCCGGCTCAGCTGCCGACGTTGGCAGAAACGGCACCAGGGCCCTTTCGCGCGTGGCGGGGTCCTGCCAGCCCCTAGAATCACACCTCTGCCACGAGTGTCAAAGAAACGGATGGATAGGAACGAGTGTACATGGGCACCCCAAACCCTAAACCCTAAACCCTAAACTCTTCGAAAAGAGACTGCAACTCATTGGGGCAGCTTGCGTCTGTCGACGCCAGGGATGGGCTTTAGACGTCAAGCCTCTGAGTTGGAACTGGATGGGGTCATGAACCCCTTTCCACCTTGACCCCGTGAAGTGGTAGCTTTCCTTCAAGCAATATGCCTTCAACACATTGCGGCATCATCAGGCAGTTGGGGCACACAGACACACTGCGCAGCTCCGAGCAGTTCTGACTTTTGAGACGAGAGAGGTGGCAAGATTCTTGGCAAGATGCTGCACCGAGATGCTTCTCTTTCTTCCGTAAGCCCCCCGAATATTGCTGCATGAGAACACAACAGATGATCAATATCAATGTCCTAGTGGTCCTAGTAAGACCTATCAGGCAGTTCGAGCCACACAGTGCAAGAGGGGCTTCTGCACCAGCGCTTCCAGCTCGATGTTCACGGCAGCCGAACACGATTCCACATTGCACCAAGCAGGCCTTCAAAATGTAGTCAGTGATAGCTCGCTTGCAGGCACGCACGTACCTGCGAGGCCATCATGGGGGGGTCATCACCTAGCAAGGTTTTTCGGAGTCTGTATTGACAATTGAGAAATGTGTGCCCGCGAGCAGCGAAACAAATCTTAACCAACATGTGTTGCTCGTTTCGTGCCATGTGGCTTGCAATCCTTCAAAGCAAGTCTTCAAGTAGCCCTGCAATCAGATACAGGCTTTTGACTTAAAGCAACAAATTCTTCAATGTCGACAGAAGCCGCTTGCGCTTCGGTCCAATGTGATTCAGGGCAGGTCGAATTGTTTTGCTTGAACCTCTCCATGGATCAGCGCAAGAGATGATCCGTTGTGTACGGAGCTTGCTTGCTGTCCTGCCACGAGAAGGCTCAACACTCAAAGCACCACCGAAGCCAGCCATACCATCATGGGCTATTCGGTCTTAGAGTGCCCCGAACCAACCTTATAAAGGGCCTTTTTTTAGGGGTTACAGGGTATAATAGCCCATCATGGTTTAGGGTTTAGGGTTTGGGGTTTAGGGTTTAGGGTTTAGGGTTTGCTAGTTTGAATGCGAGGCTGCAGAAGCGCACCCAGCTTGCATCTCGACCGTGACATCGGCCATGATCTGCCTCGTCACCTTCGAGTTTAGGGTTTAGGATTTAGGGTTTAGGGTTTAGGGTTCGAACATAAACTGCAGGCTTGCGCGACAGCTTTTCTTTGCACCTTACAACAGCAAAAGCAAATTGCGGGATGTGTTAATATGTTACTGTTGTTGAATCTCTTAAGTCTTAAGATCCCTCAGGGACTGCAAATCCCCATGACAGAGCAACTTGAGAGATACTGCTGTGGGACTCAGGGCTTGGGTCGAAGTCTGCAGCCAGACATGGAAAATTGGTACCACACGGGGGTTGTCAGGCTGGTCAAAACTGAATGGCAGGCTGTTCTTTGTTGTTGTGGTGGTTGTAATCGATGGCTAAGTTCAGCAAACTTCCGAAAAGGAAGAGATCGGAGCTACAGATACGGCTCCAACAAAACTAGGCTTGGGCGGAACGAAGATCGTACTAGCCGTACAAACTGCCCGTACTACGGAGCAGCGCCTACTTTGTCACCACGTCGTTTCGGACTGCTCATGAGCTCTTCGTTCCGACACCCAAAGCTACATGTGTCACCATCTACCATGAAGCCAGGTCCAGGTATATAGAAAATCAAATCCCAGGAAATTTCCAGCAAGCCCTAAACCCTAAACCCTGAACCCTAAACCCTAAAGGTTCTTCTGTGCAGCCCACAACTAAAGTCGCCCTGCCTCGGCGGGCAAATCCTTGAAAACGCGTTCTGCCTCAACCAGGTAGCCTGGCCCAGAAAGCACGTAAAGACACCTACAGAGCTAGGCAGGTGCAGGGCTTCAGTGTCGCCGACGACTGCCATCGACTGCCGCCGCCATCTAGCACCAGCAACTGCAGCAACCAACCACCGGCTTTAGATGTAGGCTGCCGAATCTGGAGGAACGCCCCAGGCCTACGTTTTCCACCCACTCTGGGTTGATCGGCGCCACGGCACTATCCGCGATGCCATCCCCCTGGGCATGGTTCCCGCTTGGGCTGACTAAGTAGGGCCTTTGCTTAGGGTTTAGGGTTTAGGGTTCAGGGTTTAGGGTATAGGGCTGTAGGGCTTGGGGCAGAGATTGCATGTTTCTAGGGGCCCTCGAGTGCACTGCGTGGCTTTGACCGTGTACTGGTCCACAAAGAACTGCATAGGGCACGTGGAGTTCGACATGCTGCGCCAGAGAAGCAACACTGCCGGAGCGAGTCGGCTACTGCAAACCCGACAGTCAGTATGCATCCCTAAACCCTGAACCCTGAACCCTAAACCCTAAACCCTAAACACTGTAGACCTCGGACCTCGACATGCACATGCACTGGCTGGGAGTTGTCCCAAAGCCCATTCGCGAAGCATGGCCCTGAAAATTTGCGAAGCTTAAACCCTAAACCCTAAACCCTAAACCCTAGACCCTGCGTCCTTGGATCTCACTGTTCCGTGTTTCAACCGAGCGACAATGTAGGAGTTGTATCGAAGCAGCGTGCCGTAGAAAACGCGCCTGCATCTGTCATGCAGGTAGGAGCAAGCAAAGCATACCTGTGCATGCCGCGCACATCGCATCCTCACCTGCGCTTGCCGGTCCGTTCCACTGTGCTACCACTAGCATGCGATGACTATACTCACTTAGAACCTTAATAAAATCCTGGGAAAATATAAACAAAAATGAAAAACCCCCAAGGGGGATATAGATGATGGGCTCCTGTTGTGAGCCATGAGCGCTGCAGTGAAAACAAGGCATCAAAACAGCTACTTCCGAGGCAGGGGAAGTGCAAGAACCCAGCGGTAGTCATGCCAAAGGTCACCACCGTAGCCATCACAACGGTAGTTTACTTAAACTGGCACCAGCCTACCCCTAAACCCTAAACCCTAAACCCGAAACCCTAAACCCTAAACCCTATAGTAGGCGCCCTAAGCATCATAGCAGTAGCGGTGGCTAAACCCTCACACAAACCTCGAGACGTCCGCATCTTTGAGCTCCAAGTCCAGGGAGGAACCTCTGCACCATGTTTTTGGGTTTAGGGTTTGGGGGTTTGGGGTTCGGGGTTTAGGGTTGATAGTGCTTACTAGTAGGGTTTTAGGGTTTAGGTTTTGAGGTCCTCAATTTGCCCTCGTTTTCGCGCGCAGGGGTTTCGCAGCAGCGAAGGGTGGGGCACTCGTGGTTGGTCAGCATCTTAGTCTTAAAGATGGTCGGCCCAGAGGCCTCCGGCTCAAGAATACGGACTCCAGCCCCAAAACCCAAACCCTCAAGCCTTTCGGCTGGACGGAGGTGCCTGGAACTATCTGGCAGTTCTCAAACTCGCGCTCCAAGACGTCCAAGGGCGCGAACTCGGGGTTCTGACCTGACCCCTTGCCCGTCCCCATCCTGGGCTCTGTATAAACCCCAAGTCTCTAAACTGCTGTGCAAGTTTTTATGCTCTGAAACGGTAAAGCCCCGACTACAAGCTCATATTTCCTACGTTGCTTGAATTCGGGACCTGTCCATCTTATGATGAGAGCAACAGGTTACAAACTTCTTCCCTGACTTATCTTCATGAGCCATATCTCCAGATATGCATGAGCCATGCGTTCAGAGCCTTTGCCCCAAATCGGACAAGCTCAATCCCGTTGTGTCGTAGGCTCGCCTTTCAGTTTCTCACATTGAGCCGGCACAACACAATACTGCCATTGGCTGAGACAAGCAAGTGCACTCCTTCCGCATCTTTCTATGGCTTCTTGTTTGGCTACCCTTCTTTGGAAATTGAAAACTTGGCTGGGGGAGGCCTGGTCGCTCGAATGCTGGCATGAGCGAAATCGAAACCAAACCCCACCATGGAATGAACTTGCCGCCTACGACTACCAGTCTGACATTGTTCACTGGTTTAGCAAGTTTAGCATGTCCATCCACAGGACCTTGACCGGGAGGTTCGGCGTGCTCCTGATCCGTTGCTTATACCGGAGAGCAATATTCTTCCCAGCAGAGCTGTTTCGGGGGCCCAGCGACGAACCGAGGGTCTTACCACGGTCTCACCACGGTCTTGCCACGGTCTTGCCACGGTCTTACCACGGATTTTCCCATTTGAGTCCTACTCCTACTGAGCGGGCTAGAGTTACACTAAGTGGCTTTTTATGCGTTCGAGTGGTCACGAACTTCGAGTTGTGTCCGGGGGGGGTCTCCACCGCTCTGTGTTTGTATTTGCCTTGGCATGTAACATTTGCTCCGTGTCGTGTGGAGGGAAGGCTTACCTTTGTCCCGCTTCTCCAGGCGTAACGAAGAGCCCTTCACGAAACCAACATTTGGAAGATCCTTGTTCCCTTCTTTGCTTAATTTCCAGCAGCCATGTGTTGCGTCAGTCCACCTAACAGGGCTGCTGGCGAGCAGTCTGACTTTTTGGAGCGCGAGAGAGCGAGAGAGAGAGAGAGAGAGAGAGAGAGAGAGAGAAACAGATCGAGAGAGAGAGAGAGAGAAATCGAGAGCGAGAGCGAGAGCGAGAGGGAGGGAGAGAGAGAGGGAGAGAGTCCGACTGGTTTCTATTGCCAGGGCCCCGGCCTTTGCTGTCTTTCTTTGGAAGCTTCTTGTGCCGCCACTTTAAACACTTGGTCTCATGGCTCCAGACCTCAGGTTCGTGCTGAAGTTGGGCGACGGCAAGAGCGAAGAGGCCCAAGGAGTGGAAACAAACCCGAAGCAGCCTCACACACCGATGATCAATATACCCCCAGCAGCGAGAAGTAGAATATCTTCGACTCGATATGCGCGATGCCATCTAAGCAAGACCCACAATCAGCAACTCCCCTTGACCTATGAGGTCAGACAGTGAAACCTGCGTAGCCCCGCACTCTAACCACCTACGTGCATGCTCCACAAGGCAGGTGGCTAGCATCCCAGCCAGCGGTGACAGATGCGATGCTATTCCTCGGAGTGAAAGTTAGGCTTTAGGGTCCAAGTGCCAAGAAGTCTCATAAGCCAATTGCTGGGGGGAGCTTCAGCCCTGTCCGCTTAGTACCTTTGCAATACTCGTGGAGACGCTTGGTTCTTGGTAACATACCCCTATACTCTGATGATGCGTATGAGCGTGCGAGGGCTACAGTCTTGTACTCTTCGCCCTTATGCTTTTCTAGAGTCTTCATTCTGCCAAGAAAAAAAGCCGGGTCACTGTACAAGGGCAGCAGCATAGACACAACCATTAAGATTCGGAAGACTTGGGAGTCAGAGTTACCAGTACCGAGGTTCTGTTCTCCATGAGCCGTTGAAACGTAAAGGCCTGTGCTTGTTGTTCAACCCTCAGGACCATGATGCCTCAACTCCTGTATGCAGGGGGTTGTAAGATAAGGGGCGCGCTGTGGTGCGCCTTAAGCAGGCATCCCCATCCCAAACCCCAAGCCAAGACCATGACACTTCCCTGAATCCCAAAGCACGCGCTTCCAAGCACTGGCAGCTGAGCGCAAGGGCTGCCAGAGCTGCTGCCGTGATGGAGATCCTCCGATGCTTATCCAGGCAGGAAGCAAGAGTACGAAGTCTAGCCCATCGGTACCTGAAGGAGCCATGTACTGTACCTGAGCACATGTGAGTATACGAACTGGCAAGCATGAAGATACAAAGGCGGCGCTGCCATACAGCATAGAGGATCCTTTGGGATGTTGCCCCTTACACTAACAGTCCTTAATAGGGATTTACGATAATCCTCACTAAGGACTGGTACAGTAGTATAAGGGGGAATATCCCAAAGGATCAGCCACGTTGCAGCTTTTCTTCTCTGTGCGTGTTGACCCAGTCCTCGCCATAAGGCGCGGCCAATGTGCGCGAAAACTCATCCAGCAGAGGCGGATAATCAATGGCCTCCGGAATGCATTCTGTGATTTGAGTGCCGGGGTGGGGGATGGTGCTGTTGATTGTTTCGGGGTGCCTTGTTTAAGCTTCAGAGTCAGAAGACGATCGAGAAGCACTCACCTAGTAGCCCTAGTATGGAGAGTCTGTCTGCCCCGATTGCTGGCCATGTTTACGTCCTCACCTCGGTGAACTACCTTCCGGTGGGTCAAACATAGCCCTCAACGCGCTGCGCTTGTGATCGTGAACATCAAACCCTGAATCCGTACACTTCCACTCCTTCATTCTGAATCTGCCTGAGGCTTGAACGAAGAGTACGGAAAACAGGAGAGGTTGACAGGCTGGACAGAAGGGTGACCCACACATGGAGAATTAGTGCGCAGAGACGAGCACTCTGCCGGCCATAGAATTCTGTCTGAGAGCGCCTTTGCCGGATGCGACTTCACAAAAAGGTCCACGTTGGACTTCGTCTCCAGACCTCGGCTCAGTATCGCCCTAAAACCCTAAACATTATAAACCCTAAACCCTAAACCCTATGCCCTAAATGCCCTAAATGCCCTAAATGCCCCAAAGGGCGCCCCGGAAGCTCAACATCCCCAGCCTGCACCGGAAGATTTTCGAAACCCGGAGCTTGAGACTCTACGATTTGTTCTAAGAAGCCCCCCAAGAAATAGAGAATGACAATCCCTATCTTGCCCTTACGAGAATTTTTTTTCCCGAAAGCATCGCGAAGGGTTCTTCCGTGCGGAGCCCCCTGACACAACAACATAGACTGAAGTGCATAGAGTGAAGTGCATAGAGTGAAGTGCATAGAGTGAAGTGCATAGAGTGAAGTGCATAGAGTGAAGTGCATAGAGTGAAGTGCATAGAGCGAAGTGCATAGAGTGAAGTGCATAGAGCGAAGTGCATAGAGTGAAGCGCATAGAGCAAAGTGCATAGAGTGAAGTGCATAGAGGCAAGTGCACAGAGTGAAGTGCACAGAGTGAAGCGCATAGAGTGAAGTGCATAGAGTGAAGTGCATAGAGTGAAGTGCATAGAGTGAAGAGTGAAGTGCATAGAGTGAAGTGCATAGAGTGAAGTGCATAGAGTGAAGTGCATAGAGTGAAGTGCATAGAGTGAAGTGCATAGAGTGAATTGCATAGAGTGAATTGCATAGAGTTTAGTAATCAGTGAATACAAATTTCTAGATTTACGTAGAATTTACTAGACCTTCGTACCCAGTCCTAGATTTCTAAATTAAAATTACTCTTTCTAAGGCGGCGGGCTGGGTTGACATCGCCAATCGGGATTGCAACCCTCTGCGGGTTTCGGCGTGGTCGCGGTGCTAAAACCGTCGTTTTTTTACGTTTCTTGATTTGCGCGGACAACCCTCTGCGGGTTTCGGCGTGGTCGCGGTGCCAAAACCGTCGTTTTTTTACGTTTCTTTGTGGCCGCGGACAACCCTCTGCGGGTTTCGGCGTGGTCGCGGTGCCAAAACCGTCGTTTTTTTACGTTTCTTTGTGTCCGCGGACAACCCTCTGCGGGTGATCGCCGGGTCGCGGTGCTAAAACCGTCGTTTTTGGAACTTTTTTCCGTGGCCGCAGACAACCCTCTGCGGGTTTCGGCGTTGGCGCGGTGCCAAAACCATCGTGTTTTGGCCTTTTGTGACAAACAAACGTAACCCCTCTGCGGGTTGCGGCGTTGGCGCGGTGCCAAAACCCTCGTGTTTTTGCGTTTCTTGTCATGCAAACGTAACCCCTCTGCGGGTTTTCGCGTGGTCGCGGCGCTAAAACCGTAGTGTTTTTTGCGTTTTTTGCGTTTGTTTTTCGACTTGTGTAGTACAGACGTAGTACGCCGGGGACTTCCGTGGCTGGAAAATCGAGTTTTGTAGTACAAATGTAGTACGCAGGGGACGCCCGGAGCTTCCGTGGCTGGAAAGTCGACTTTTGTAGTACAAACGTAGTACGCCGCGGACACGCGGAGCTTCCGTAGCTGGAAAGTCGACTTTTGTAGTACAGACGTATAGTACACCGGGGACGCCCGGAGCTTCCGTGGCTGGGAAAGTCGATTTTTTGTAGTACAAACGTAGTACGCCGCGGACACGCGGAGCTTCCGTAGCTGGAAAGTCGACTTTTGTAGTACAGACGTATAGTATGCCGGGGGCGCCCGGAGTTTCCGTGGCTGGAAAATCGACTTTTGTAGTACAAACGTAGTACGCCGCGCACACGCGGAGCTTCCGTGGCTGGAAAGTCGACTTTTGTAATACAGACGTATAGTACGCCGGGGACGCCCGGAGCTTCCGTGGCTGGAAAGTCGACTTTTTGTAGTACTCACGTAGTACGCCGCGCACACGCGGAGCTTCCGTGGCTGGAAAGTCGACTTTTTGTAGTACAGACGTATAGTACGCCGCGGACGCCCTGGGCGTCTGAAAACACCGCAAATAGCATGGTAACGGACATCTGGCCGCTTGAAAACACCGCAAATAGCATGGTAACGGACATCTGGCCGCTTGAAAACACCGCAAATAGCATGGTAACGGACATCTGGGCGCTTGAAAACACCGCAAAAAAATAGCACGGTAACGGACTGGTAACGGACATCTGGCCGCTTGAAAACACCGCAAATAGCACGGTAACGGACATCTGGGCGCTTGAAAACACCGCAAATAGCATGGTAACGGACATCTGGGCGCATGAAGACGCCGCAAATAGCATGGTAACGGACATCTGGGCGCTTGAAAACACTGCAAATAGCATGGTAACGGACATCTGGGCGCTTGAAAACACCGCAAGTAGCATGGAAGCGGAATTCCGGACATACTTGAAAACCTCGCAAATAGCATTCCCGCCGCGGACACCCGGAGCTTGCGTGTCGAAACCATCGCAAATACACCATCGCAAATATCGCGGGACTCAAATTCCTCGAAACCCTTGCAAATGTCGCGGGACTCGAAATCCGGGGCCTCGAAAACCTCGCAAATATCGTGGGACTCGATGAAAACCTCGCAAATATCATGGGACTCGACTTCCGGGGCCTCGAAAACCTCCCGAATTCGCTGGTTCCAAAAACCATCGCGAAAACCATGGTCCCCGAATTCTCTGCTTCCAAAACCATCGCAAATCCATGGTCCCCGAATTCGCTGGTTCCAAAACCATCGCAAATACCATGGTCCCCGAATTCGCTTTTTCCAAAAGCATCGCACATACCATGGTCCCCGAAATCGCTGTTTCCAAAACCATCGCAAAAACCATGATCGCGAAAACCATGGTCCCCGAATTCGCTGGTTCCAAAAGCATCGCAAGTATACCATGGTCCCCGAATTCGCTGGTTCCAAAACCATCGCAAATCAGACAAGTGCAGTGTACAAGTGACTATGCAACCATGTAAGTGCATACATTTGTCCAAGCGCATACACTTTGGCTGCAAAGAGTCAACTGCATGGAGTCAACGCACGGCAAATCGATGCTTTCGGGCCATCCCTCTTCTAGTTATTGGTTGGACATGTGAACTGCTGCAACAACTCCACCTCGAATGGTAGCTGCCACTTTAGGGACCTAATCCACGGAGTTTCATGCACCTCCCAAGAAGAAGCCACCAGACCAAAAACCAGGGCACTTGCACTTCAACCACTCTAAACTCCAAACCCTAAACCCTAAACCCTAAACCCTAAACACTAAACCCCAAACCCTAAATCCTAAGCCCTAAGCCCTAAACTCCAAAAAAAGCTTTGGGGATGCGGGGTTCGGAACTGACCATTTAAGGCGCAGGCAGCTAGGGGATGTAGCTTGCGGCTTAGGGCCGAAGGGTTGGGTTCCCATGATCCACTGCCTTTAGGCGCCTGAATTGGGGTTTAGGGTTTAGGGTTTAGGGTTTAGGCTTCAGGGTTTAGGGTTTAGGGTTTAGGGTTTGGGGTTTGGGGTTTAGGGGTGGTTTGCCTTAAACGGTTCAAACCAAACATCGCTGGAACCTCTCTAGGCCCAGGAGTCCCATTTGAGGGACACAAGGGCTGCCTCTGAGACCTTTAGTGAAACCCCTAAACCCTAAAACCTAAACCCTCAACCCCAAACCCCAAACCCAACAACCAACAACCCTAAACCCTAAACCCTAAACCCTAAACCCTAAACCCTAAACCCTAAACCCTAAACCCTAAACCCTAGAAGAAATCCGACCACCTTTTGCCGCGCGGCTTGGCGTTGCGCGGGCTCCCGGGCTCAGGCCCTCCAAGGGGGATGTCTGAAGGTTTCTTACTGTGGTTAGCAGGGAATGAGGGAACTAAGGCCCTATATCTACCCGGTACCTCATTCCCCCATTCCCTACTAAGGTTTTCGTTGAGCTTTTACAGGGGTTGCCCTGTTGAGGCTATAACTGGGTAGTTCTCAAAGTTAGGGTCTCTTTTGCGGGTTACAAGGTGCCAGGCTCTATAGAGTCTGAGACCCAAAAACATCACTTTAGTTTGAGGCCTACCCAACTGGCAATAAGTTTACAACTTTGGGCTCTGGGCGAAGGTTTCAGGGCTTTAGAATCAAGAACCTAAGGCCCCCCCAGGAGTGCCTGCGCCTGCGGCCTTCTGGGTGAGGGTGCCTGGCCAGCAGAGCGACCTGTTTGCAGCTTGAAGGAGTTTGAAGGTTCGCGGGCACTTGGAGATTAGGGATTCTCATTAAGAGAAGGGGCGCCTGTGGGTGCTGGGGCGATCGGTCTTGGAGTGGTGGGATGAAGGACACACCTGTCTTTAGCACACTTCCTCAACACGTTGCAGACATAACCCTGATGCGCGCCGCTTGCCATTCGAGGCTCACGCTGAGCTTGCACCACGCAAAGTGAATACCCTCACCATACCTCACCCTACCTACCTAGCTAACTAACCCTGAACCCTAAACCCTAAACCCTACATCCTAAATCCTAAACTGGCTCAAATACGGACATCACACATGAGAAGGGCCTCCCTGGACCCCAAGGTTTTCATGGTCTTGCAAAAGCTCAAAGAAGCAACTGAAAGCCTCGAGAAGCCCCTATTCAAGACTTCGAGTCTTTTCGAGTCTTTCACGCCTTTCCCGTCTCATCTACAAGTAAGAAATCAAACCACTCAACTCAACGGTATCAAGCAGCTCCTCATTGTCCTGAAGGGCCCAGTCACTGTGGTTTAAGTTGAAGGAGACCCGGAGGGACTCTGGTCGTTGATGGTGTTTATTTAAGCGTTTTGCCATTTGAGCCTGCGATACGCCATGTCTAATCTCGGGTTCCTCCTTTTCCTTAGACAGTTGTAGTGGAAAGGACTCCGCGAACAGTTCAACCAATAAGTCGCTAAGCCCTCACAGCCCCAAACACAAAAACTGCCAAACCCCTTTGAGGGGTGTATATGCGGGGCCTGAATAATTTGAATAGGGTTTTGGGGTTACTATAGTATATTATAAAGGGACCATAAGGGAATACTGCTAGTAATTATTCCGACCCCGAACCCTAAACCCTGAACCCTAAACCCTAAACCCTAACTATTCTGACCCCTCTTTTGTGCCCTCCCAACCTGACTTCAGAGCATCCTCGTACATGAGGCTCTCCTCCTCGAAGGGCAGCTCTTTAAATGGTGAAGAAGGGTTTAAGGGCTAAGGGCCTTTGGGAAGAGGGTGGAGGCTTCTTCATGGCTCTGGGCTTTGGGTTCTCGGTTCGGATTCCGGGACTTCGGAGTCCGAACCTTCGTGACATTTTGTTCGTCATACTTGCTGCATGGAAGCCAGAGTCGGACCTGGATACAGGAGTAAGATGGCGTGACCTGCAGAAGGCTGAGGGCCCAGGTTCGTGTTTCTGCTCCGCTACTCCGCTCGACCTGCCTCAAGGGCTCGGGAGAATCCCCGACGACCTCTCGCAGTCTCGCGTTGGACAATGCAACTGCACTACGACCTCTTCGAGACCTTTTAGCATCAAAGCGCAAATATGGACATAAATCGTTGCTCGCCCTCTCACGGAAACAGCCTCCAGGAATTCGTCAATTCTTAGGCATAACATGAGGCATCCCCAAGCCAGTATGAAAAGTGTATGAACCCCCTTACAAAAACCCAGGCAAGACGAGCGTAGCGTCCTCAGGCCGGATCGTAATTGCGATCCCGGGGACCATGGGTGGGCCTGCTTCAAAAAACAATCTATTGCTGCAACGTCGCGGCCCTAAAGTAGCCCAAACTTCTAGATCCAAGCCGGCAAGCTCGCCAAACTCCAAGCTGAATCTCACATCGTTTCAATTTCGATGCATTTACAGAGCTTCCCAGTCGAGGACAATTTGAGCAACTCAGCTTTCCGCCGCCTTCTGTGCCAGTAGGCAGCGGATCGGGTTTGCCTGCAGCTCAAGCATGAAAAATGGCCAACCTCTAACCCCTAAACCCTCAACCCTTAATCCCTAAACCGCACAAACTATTTCTTTGGCACCTGGTAACTTACCTTTAAGGAAAGACCCGGCTGACCGACCGTTCAGGGTATTTCCTTCGTGGGCGGACCCGAATAAATTCAGCCCATGACATCAGCCTTTTCAGTGCGATGGTGGCTCACTTGGGAAGCAACTACGCCCGTATCCAAGGCTAGAAACCCGCATTGTGCGGATCCAAGTACTGGAGGACTAAGCACTAAAGCCACTAAAGCCCGATAACGGGTTGCAAAAGATATCAACACATTCACTCCTGGAGGGTTCTACCACTAGTGCCAGCAAAGTTAGATGAAGTCACCCGATGCAGTGACACCAACTCTCCTTCCTAGCATTTTCTCTCCTGTCCACAACGCTTCAGCGTGTGCTTGTGTGGCTCTTCAACACTTTGTTCTCTGGAGAGGCTGGGGCCTGGCTATGGACGAAGCCTCTAAGCCAGAAACCGTAGGGGGGGGTCTTCCTTCTCGTGGCCCCCCCTTACTGAACAGATCGAAGGCACTCAACGCCCGTCGCCCGAAGACGTCAAAGGAACCCCCGCTGATGCCCCCCCCCCCGCCCTAACCCAAAAACCCTAAACCCTATATAATAAACACTAAACCCTAAACCCTAAACCCCAAATCCCAAACCCTAAACCCCAAACCTAAACCCTAAACCCTAAACCCTAAACCCTAAACCCTAAACCCTAAACCCTAAACCCTAAACCCTAAACCCTAAACCCTAAACCCTAAACCCTAAACCCTCGCCCTCCAGAGGCTCTCACGACCCCGGCGCTGCATCAACGACTTCACCGTCTTCCCCGGCTCCGTCGATGCGGCCATCTGGGTTGCAATTTAAAGGTGTAGGGTTTAGGGTTTAGGGTTTAGGGTTTAGGGTTTAGGGTTTAGGGTTTAGGGTTTAGGGTTTAGGGTTTAGGTACGGAGTTTGGGGGGTTAAGGGCTTAGAAGCCCCCATTCACTTGACCTGACAGAAAAAATGGAAGATTCTGGAAGACCTGTCAAAACCTGCTAGGAGATACGTATCCGCCGAGGCCTGGGGCCGTAGGTGTATGGGGAGCACAAAGCAGGCACCCCCTCCCCAACCCCACTCCCCCCCACTCACACCCACACCCCCACCCCCCCCCAGCCCCCCCCCCCCCCCCCCCACCCCCCACCCCCGCCCACCCCCGCCCACCCCCGCCCACCCCCGCCCACCGGGAATGACCCGGCGCAGCTGCAGAGCTTCAAGGTGCCGTGGTTGCGGCCTCCACATGCTCAGGCGGCCGCGCTGGGCCAGGCCGAGGCGGGTCGCGTAGCGTCAAAAACAACGTACACGGCAACCAAAAGATTCTCGGTGCACGACACGAGATCCGAACTGAATTGTCTCTATCTTAATCTCTCTCTCTCTCTCCGCTTTCTCTATTCTCTTCTCTCTCCCTCATCATTCATTCATTAATTCTCTCTCTCTCTCTCTCTTTCAGTCTCCCTCTCTTTCTCATTTTAGTTATCTCTTCCATTCCCTTTCTCATTCTCTGTCTCATTCTCTTGTTCAGGCTCTCACGCTCTCATCTCACTCTCTCTCTCTCTCACACGTGAGGGGTGATTTGCGAAGGGGCCATTCCCCAAAACGACTCCAAAACGCCTCAACCCGAAACCCTAAACCCTAATTAAAACCCTAAACCCTAAACCCAAGCACAGGCACCATTGGGACATGGGCCGCGACACCTCAAACACGAACCATGGCTGTTTGCGAGGAGCCATTTGGGGTTTCCGAACTAGGAGTACCCTTTTTGGGGGTCCCTTTAAGGGATTCTACTCTATTTGGGTATAAAGGGGGGGTACCACTCTTTTGAGAAAATACCCATTTCGCGTGATACTTCATTTGTGTCCCTCATCCTCGTGACTGTGCACTGTCGAGACAGCAAACGCACCGAAACTGGGCGCCAACATTGCGGTTGGCTGGACTCCCCCAAATACAGCTCGGGCGTGGTTAATTTCTTAAACTCAAAAAACGCTTTGCGGACACAAAACGCACGGATGCCGGAACCCCTCCACCCCCCGGAACCCCGCCTCTTAACACGTGAACCCTTCGGCTGCGCATTCGGGAGAAAGAGAAAAGAGCGAGCCCGACAAAATTCTCTTGCGGGCAAGATAGAGACAGGCTTCCACCGGGAAATTACAGCTGGCTTCCTGTTGAACCAACGAGGATTATGGAGCCCTAAACCCTAAACCCGAAACCCTAAACCCTAAACCCTAAACTCTCATCACAAAACACGCTGATGCCCTCGAAATCCCAGGCTGGGCCTCCTTCGCATGGCCACCGGAGGAGACGAACTCAAGCCGCTGGTGCTCACCTTGCTGGGTTTAGGGTTTAGGGTTTAGGGTTTAGGGTTTAGGGTTTAGGGTTTAGGGTTTAGGGTTTAGGGTTTAGGGTTTAGGGTTTAGGGTTTAGGGTTTAGGGTTAGGGTTTAGGGTTCAGGGTTGAGGGTTTAGGGTTCAGGGTTCCTTGCTCGCATCTTGTGGCCGAGTGTAGCTTCGAGCTTAGAAAAACGTCCTGACACGGAGCGCGCGGCGATCTCGGGCCAGGAGCTCCATAAGGTTTTGAACCGTTTAGGGTTTAGGGTTTAGGGTTTAGGGTTTCGGGTTGAGGGTTTAGGGTTTAGGGCTTCGGGTTAAGGTTTGGGACTTAGCAAGGGTCGTGCTTGAGTTTATTCAGGCTTCGAGTTCTCATGACGTTCCTCGGCCTTCAATGATACTCTAGTCAATAATCCGGATTGCCGACGTGGATGGTTGCCCACGTCGTGACTAAGTAGATCACCAAAAGCAAGTGCTCCTGCTCGGCCAACAGCGAAGTTCAGGGACAGTTTTACCGGAGCTGGCGGAGCATAAGGAAGAAGAGTGGAGGCATCATGGTTTACAGCCCATGTCACATGAACCCTAAACCCTAAACCCTAAACCCTAAACCCCGAACCAAGGGCCCGGCACTTGAGCTCGCCCAAGGGTGCGAAGTCCACCTGGACCAGCGCGTGCTGCGCACCTCGGAATCTGGGAGCACAGGCGTCGCCCGCGGAGCATTTAAGTTCGGATGATAAGTTCGGGCATTTGGGATCATTTGCGCTCGGAGCCTTGAAGTTCGCAGATGCACACAGACCCTCGGTAGGGCTTGCCTCGACGGCACCTATGCACTGTCTGGGGCATTCCCGCAAGCTCCGACAAGTGCTTGGTGGCGTGCACATCTCGCCGAACCGGTGGAGCACCTCGGCCAGCAGAATCCGATGATGGGTGTGCACGCTCACGTGCGCAAAACCACAGGGCATGCCCATAGCCTGAGACCGATTCCATGTGATGCCAAGGGTTCAGGGGTATAGATGGGTATGGTATAGGATGCAGTGGGTGGTTAAGACGATTAAGGCTAAGAGCTTGGATCATCGCAGAAAGAAAGCTCAGGAAAGCGGAGTGCCCATCATCTCCCGGGAAGAAGCAGCACCTGCAAACCTTACCCTGGCCCTTCTTTCTTTCAGACCTCAAGTTGCCAAGAGCCCCCTACCAAGAAAGGGATACCCTTGAATTGAACTCGAGCTCTGCAAACTGCATCTGGGGTCTGAAACAAGTCCGGGCAATGCTTTGCAGTCGGAGGACCGCGTTGATGACGTTCGGTATGATGGCTTTGTCGGCAACATGCACCGCAGCTGCAATCTCACCGTACCTGAGAAAAGTCAAGTGCCGCGCAGGCCAGAGGTTGCATCATGATTCTGACATGCTTGTGGCCGGAGTGTCGCCACTGGTGGCAGAAGCACCCGCCATGTTTGAACAGGAGGACAGGAGTGCTTATGTGGCCATGTAAAGCAAACTTTTCTACATGCCCTGGGTTAATGCCCATTGTTTGCCGAATGGGGGATCTGGATGCTCCGCACCCCGCCTTTCGTGCGACTGAGAGGATGTGTTCTTGCACATATTATTTTAGGTCGCCAAGAACGCACGCCCTTCCGGCCATGATGTTCACACCTCTTTTGCATTTAGCGCTCCCGGCTTTTGAGTCTGCAGCAGTAGGCTTCTTACCCCAAGAGTCTGGAACCCTGTTTCAATTGCTATACCTTTTATGCAGACCTTGGGGCGGCTGCTTCCTGACGCCAGCTTGGGCATCCCAACTCGAAGTCCGAAAACCCAAAACCCAAAACCCAAAACCCTAAACTCCCTAAACTCCCTAAACTCCCTAAACTCCCTAAACTCCCTAAACCCTAAACCCTAAACCCTAAACTCCCTAGACCCTAAACCCTAAAACGCAAACCGGGAAGGGAAGCCCAGGAGTGATTTGCTAGTGAACTCTGCGCCATTCGGGGGTTTACCATATTCGGGGGGGTACCTTATTGGGGTCCTTAATTATTACAAGAGGATCCTACTATGTCGGGGGTCTTTATCAGGGATAACCCTAAACCCTAAACCCTAAACCCTAAACCCTAAACCCTGAACCCTAAACCCCCATCCTGTGCCAGGCTGCGCAGCTTTGGTGCTGGGCCCGGGTTGCCCCTGATCACCCGGCTTCATGGAGATGCCGTACCTGGGCGAAGAGGTGCCGACAGGCGGACGTTTAGGGTTTAGGGTTTAGGGTTTAGGGTTTAGGGTTTAGGGTTTGGTTTAGGGTTTAGGGTTTGGTTTAGGGTTTAGGGTTTAGGGTTTAGGGTTTAGGGTTTAGGGCTTAGGGCTTAGGGTTTAGGGTTTAGGGTTTAGGGTTTAGGGTTGAGGGTTGAGGGTTGAGGGTTGAGGGTTGAGGGTTGAGGGTTGAGGGTTTAGGGTTTAGGGTTTAGGGTTTAGGGTTTAGGTCATATCTTGGGTAGACTCTTGGGGCCAAAAGGCCGAGCATGCCTCTGTTGCCGTGGGGCTCCCCCCCCCTCTGTGACTAGATGTTCAGCAAACCCGTGGCTCTTGAGCAGAAACCGGAGTATTCCTTGCCCTGAACCCTAAACCCTAAACCCTAAACCCTAAACCCTAAACCCCAAACCCTAAACCCTAAACCCTAAACCCTATTTCCCGAGCCTGTTTGTTTGTGTTCCATGCTGCTGCTCAGCAGCTTCTGAGCTGCCCCGGCGTGGGCTTTCTGGCTGCGAGTTTTCGGGTGTCCCGGTCGTTGGCCCTGTCTCCATGCTTCATCCTCCTGCGGCTATAGGCCCCCTGGACGCAGAGAAAGGGCCTCCCTCAAACTTGTGTGGTGGCGAGTCTCCTGGGGTCCACGACTTGCGAGTGGACCGTCTCTTCATTTCTTCCCTTCTGCTTCTTCTTCTTCACCCTAAACCCTAAACCCTAAACCCTAAACCCTAAACCCTAAACCCTAAACCCTAAACCCTAGACCCTAAACCCTAAACCCTAAACCCTAAACCCTAAACCCTCTCTGCCTCTCGCTCTGTGCTTTCTGCGCTCTCTTTAGAAGCATTCGGTCGGGCGGCTGCAGCAGGAAGAGCTCCGAGATGGCCAGTTGTGGCTCCAGCTGCTTCGAGGCTCGGTTGAACAGCACACCTCAGCTGCTAAGAGGGTTTAGGGTTTAGGGTTTAGGGTGTAGGGTTTAGGGTTTAGGGTTTAGGGTTTAGGGTTTAGGGTTTAGGGTTTAGGGTTTAGGGATTGAACAGCACACCTCAGCTGATTAAGGGCCAGGATGTTTGGAATTCCGGTGCTCGGAGTAGTAGATACTTCCGACAACCTGAGACCGGTCATCCACTCGACTTAAGGGTCACCAAAAGGGCCAAGCTTTGAAACTCCAACACCCCTGGAACCCCAGGGAGGCGCGGGGCCTAGCGGCATCAGAGACATCGACTTGCCCACTTTGAGGCCTCGGAAAGCGAAGCCGCGAAGTTGGGGGTTCATCGTTCGTCGCCTTGAGGGCCATAGGGGAGAAGCAGGTGTGGGTTGGAGGCCACATGACCTGGCGGTATAGTACCAAGCACCGAGGTACAAACAAACGTCAATATGTCATGCACAACATACAATCGCAAGAAACTGGAGGCTTGAGTAGCCAGTGGCCTGATCCGTTAGTGCGCGAAGCGGCGGTTTCAGAGTGTCCTTGGATTACCTTTTCCATAAGGTCAATGTGCGCAGAAGCGTCTGCCGCCCAGTACTATCTAAGCCAGGATGCTGTGAGACATCTGCGCCGCAAGGGCTGACCATATGCTGACGATGAGTTCCTTGGGTCGATCAGGCAACATGACATTGAAGTTGGAGATGGGTGAAGAGAGGGGGGGGGGGGTGAGGAGCTTTTTCTAGCGTGCGGATTGAAACCCTAAACCCTAAACCCTAAACGCCAAACCCTAAACCCTAAACTTCAACCTAGAAACAGCACCTCCATGGAAGGAGTCGCACCAGGGTGACAAGGAACTCTACGACCAAGGGTCGGCATGTGAGGTGTTTAGGGTTTAGGGTTTAGGGTTTAGGGTTTAGGGTTTACGGTTTAGGGTTTAAGGTTTAAGGTTCATGAGCGAAGAAGCGCAACCCACCCTTTACTCGCCATTCGAAAGGAGACCGTACCAAAAACATGCGCCGAGATTCGATTGCTTCCTCCTCATTTTCTGGAGGAACGATGGACCGAACTGATTTGATGCAGTCTCCTCCCACTCCAACACTGACAGGATGCATGGGAGATTCCGGGCTAGGCTCAGATGGGTTCTCTTTTGCGGGCGCACGACTTGTGCACGAAACCCAGAGCCCCAACCCTGACTCCTACACTCCTGTCCATACCTTGCATGCCCTTGAATCACCAGCTGGCTAGCATTATCAATGCCGCCTTCCAGATAAATTTGCCTCTGGTCTCCACTCCTTCACCCATCTTGAGTCGCAAACAAGCTCTTTTATGCCTTTCCTACACAATGCGATCATGATGTTTCTAGTGCAAGAAACTGCCATTCTAAAAAGCAGTCTGTCTGATGTGTACCTTTGCCGTGTTGTCGGCGATGTCAATGTATGTGTATGTGTATATGTATATACATACATATGCATATATGTATATGTAGACACACATATACATATATATATATATATATACATGTCGTTCGGCTGAACTGGGCTACATGTAGTTCAGCCTCATGGCTTCGATTGGACGACTTGGGAGCGTAAGGACTTTGCTATTTGTGCACTAAGCCGGCGGAAGACGCCGGAGCGTTGGTCCTGCAATCTTCTGCAAGGTCACGGCTGGGCTAGTAGATGCCATTTCCGGACCTGACAGCATTTCGCCCTCAGCTTCTGCCTTCAACCCGAGCGTAAATAGTTGGACTGGGCCGCTGAACATTATAAGGTCACAAAGTCAAAACGCACAAGCACGCTCTCAAACGATTGTATCATGACCGACATCGCTCACTGCGAACTGAGACTGAGTCCGCACTGGTTTTCAGCGCATGGTCGCAAGGCCGTGCGATAGCTTGCAGGATTTAGGCTTGGAGGTTTAGAGTTTTGGTGTGGGCTGCTGCAGTTGCATGCATCGGGGGGGCGCTGCCCCTAAAGACCTCTGAAATCTCATCAGTCTGTAGCAGGTGCAGGAAGCTCGAAGGACACGACTGCGATTCTCTATCTGTTGTGACGTACAGCTAGCTCCATGGTCCACGAACTCTTGTTTGCGTTGAACACTGCTAGAGAAGATCGGGGCACACCTGCCGTGGTGTCCCTCTGCTTGGACACTGCGCTATCACATGGTGGCTAAACTGACTTATATATTGATATACAGCGCTGTGAGATGGATTGCAGCGGGCGGAGATGCTAAGATCGGCAAATTCCCAGCAGTCCAAATGGGCTGAATACCCAACATCCTCGGATTCAGAGCTTATGGTCATGAAGGAATTCTGAGGCAAATGCTGCATGCAGCACTGTCGAACCAGAGAAGAAATCTGCGATCTAATTGAAAGGGTACTAAAGCAAACCCCTGCGGAAGGGCTCGATAATCCGTCGAGGCCTCGGGCCGGAGGTGTATAGGTTGTGAGAACAGGCACCCCCCTCCAAATCGTCCGCAAACGCCCCTCCCACCAGCAAACCTCCCCTGCCCCGCCCCCCCTCCCCCCTTCCCCCCTTCCCCCCACTCCCCCTACCTTCCCTTGAGGGGCCTGGCTCAACCCTACGATCAATCCAAGCCCAAAAAACCCTAAAGCCTAAACCCCAAAGCGTGAACCTTGAGCCCGAAGCCCTCAATCCTAAACTAACCCTCAACCCTAAACCCCAAACCATAAACCATAAACCCGGAACCCTAAACCCTAAACCCAACCCTTATTGCTTGGGGTCCAGCGACTTGGGCGCTGCGGAATCACCATGCTCACGCGGATGCGCTGGGCCGGGCCGAGGCGGGTCGCGTAGCGTTAAAATTAGTCTCGACTGCTA
Source organism: Symbiodinium natans (assembly GCA_905221605.1). Classification (NCBI taxonomy): domain Eukaryota; class Dinophyceae; order Suessiales; family Symbiodiniaceae; genus Symbiodinium; species Symbiodinium natans. Next base: position 291,562 of record CAJNDS010002156.1, read on the forward strand.
CAGCTTGGGGCTTTCCAGGACAATCGCTGAGAAGGCCATCAAGGAGGAGGGGCAACAGCCGTTAATGGCTGCAGCATCGGGCACACATGCTGTGATCCGAGTTTATTATCTTACCATTCCCTAAACCCTAAACCCTAAACCCTAAACCCTGAACCCTGAACCCTGAACCCTGAACCCTAAATTCTAAACCCTTTTTACAATCAATAGACATTCGGCCTTCTTTCATGCCTCGCGTGTGAAACCTCCAAGCAAGCGCCCGCTGCGGCGGTTGGCACTGCGAACAGGCAAGGATCCAAGATGTGCCAGCAACTTGGGTTCGGCCTTGGGTTTAGGGTTTAGGGTTTAGAGTTTAGGGTTTAGGGTTTAGGCTTTAGGCTTTAGGGTTTAGGGCTTAGGGCTTAGGGTGTTCCTCCTTACACTAACAGCCCTGGGGATTCTAGTAGGGGGGGTACTGCAATCCCTATGAAGGGACTGTATTAGTATAAGGGGGGAGCATCCCCAAGGTTAGGGTTGCAGAAGCCTATTCACCCAAGAGCGAAGTCAGCATGTGCTGGCAGTTCATCTGGAGGCGGTCCGACGATGGAAAGACCTGTAAGGGGTTTAGGGTTTAGGGTTTGGGGTTTCGGGTTTAGGGTTGAGGGTTTAGGGTTGATGGAAAGACCTGCAGAGCACACGTAGCGGCTTGGAAGCAAGCACTCTGCATCGTTTATCCTTACGCTGCTTCTTCCACAGGTCTAGAAAGCTTTGAGTTTAGGCGTTCCTCTCCTGCATGATCTTCATCACCGTGTTGACCGCTTCCTCCGAGTTCGGCGCCTCACTTGGCTCCACCTGAGGGCTGTTACTGCGATGGGGACTGGGTAGGAGTCAGGGTGTCAAGGGTGCAGTTGCATGAAGACAGCGACATTGTTTGAGGTGCGAAACAATCTGAGACGGCACTATTTGCTCCTGGGTTCCCTTTTCTGAGACCCCCTGTGAAATCTGCATCCATAAGAGGTGCGGATCGTTCCAAGCTTCCCCATCCAGATCTAGGAACACGGAGCAGGCTTTCGCTTGTCGGACACTTGACTTGGAGGTAGGTCCGGTTATTGCATCTCCCATTGCGTGGCCATGGTGCTTTGTCGTTGGCCTGCTCATTGAGTTGCTCCATATGGGCGGTGCTTTCAGCCCTTGATTGGAGTATGCCGTGTGATCTGGGGAACCAAACTGTTCAAAACCCACCAAACAAAAAACCTAGTTGACATGTGGTACCTCTGTGATAGTAGTCATTTGCTTCATGACTTGCCTTCGAGATTGCATAAAACATTGACATGCATGACCAAGCATTACATCGGCATGCCGGCTACCTTTAAGAGCTCTATACTCAAATTGCTAATTGCAGGCTATCGTGCAACTGCTTGCTCGATGATTCTGTATACTCTGTTCATGCCGCCGTCCTGGAAGGAACACCACGACGATGATGCTATGTAGGCCGCTTGGCCGCAAGAACAACGACGACGTACATCTTTAACCCCCTGCCCCCCCATGCCCCCAACTACAAGCCTCGCCACCTCCTCCCATTCAAACGCCACCCTGAGACACGGCATCGGCGCCCACCATCGTGGAAAACTTTTTAGGGGCTGAGGTTAGAAGCCTGCCTTCAACTGTACAACCCGGAAAGCCCTCACCCTAAACCCTAAACCCTAAACCCTGAGCCCCTGGCTTCTTCTAAAGGAGGCATGTCGTCCGTTTTGTCCTGGGCCTGCTTGGGAGGCAGCGCATCCAGGGGCTTAAGCTGGAAGTCTGATCTTCCTGTGTGACTAGCACCCATGGGTACCTGGCAGGGGTAAACCCTAAACCCCAAACCCCAAACCCTAAACCCTAAACAGGTCTCCGGCATCCTGTATTGGAGCTGGGCGGTTGCATGCTCGACCAGCGGCACTCAGCAGAGTTTACCGGCTGGGCGCAGGCTCGGGCGCGTGCCAGGTACCCAGCGCCACCCTTGCGCGTCAGGCGCTTCCCTGGCACTTTGGCTGCATCTGCTTGGCTTGCAGTTTCCATGTCCCAGACAGTGTGTCAATCTCTTACCTTCCTTATAACCCTGCTGCATCCTGCTACCAATGGTCTTCTCTTTGGCTGGGCATAGACATCGACGAATTACCTGGACCCTCCCCGCGCCGAGGCAGTCTGCCAAGCACCGCTGCACCGTGGGAGGTGAGGGGTCGATCCTGGCAATCTCGATGACTTAAGTACAGAGACCGGGGGGGGGGATGAGGGGGGAGGGCGGGGGGGCGAGGAGGGAGAGAATTTCGTTAAGTTGCCAAGCTGCCTGGAGATTCAGGCGTTGGGGGTAACTACCTACACTTCTTCGGGCCTATGGACATACACACGGTATGGACAGGGGTCATGCTGGTTCCGATGGCTGCATGGATCGTGTCATCTATTTGGCAAGCGCGGCGGCGAGGCAGCATGAGATGCAGCACAGAGGACGTGCAGCTCGAAGCAATCTGCAGATTTCGCGCGACTTGGTTCCGAGGATGGTGGATCTGAGACATGGAACTATCAGGCGCCCTAAGCCCTGCCCAGACATCCATCGCTACTCCCTACATAGCCCCGACAACCCCGAAAACCCTAAACCCTGAACCCTAAACCCTAAACCCTATCAGGGCACGGGTGCCTCCTCTGCTTCGGTCAGATCGATGACCTGTGGTTCGAATCTGCATGTGCACGGGTTTAGGGTTTAGGGTTTAGGGTTTAGGGTTCAGGGTTTAGGGTTTAGGGTTTAGGGTTTAGGGTTTAGGGTTTAGCGTTTAGGGTTTAGGGTGGGAGAAGTGGAGGGAGAACAGCAGCCCCAAAGCGGGAGAGGCCTAAACCCTGAACCCTAACCCTGAACCCTAAACCCTGAGCCCTAAACCCTAAACCCTCCAGGTAAAGACCTCAATCCTCAACTACACGTGCAGCCAACCAGCACCCTTCCCATCCTCAAAGCCTAAAACCTTCAATGCACAACCCACTTTTGTCCCAACAAAGTTAGTAACTCAAAAACTGAGAATTGGGATGTTCCCCCTTATACTAGCAGTCCTTAACGGGGTTCTAATGGGGCGGGGAGGTACTACAATCCACAATCCCTACTAAGGACTCTTAGTACAAGGGTGAACATGCCAAACTGAGAGCGGGAAAAACCCTAAACCCTAAACCCTAAACCCGCTGAGACCCTGAGGCATGCTGAGACTGAGGCCCGGCAGCCGGATCCCCGAAGAGGCTTCGAGAAGTCCAGGTGCCCCTGAGTGGGCGCCGGTCCAGCTTCTTGGGGTTTTGAAGGGTTTAGGATGGTTTCGGAGTGGTTTTGGAGTGGTTGGAGTGGTTTTGGAGTGGTTTGGGATGGTTTAGGATGGTTTGGGAGTGGTTTGGGATGGTTTGGGATGGTTTGGGAGTGGTTTTGGAGTGGTTTGGGATGGTTTGGGATGGTTTGGAATGGTTTGGGAACGGTTTTGGAGAGTATCTTGAGAGGGATTTCTCTTTTGATCCTCCTCTGCGGAAGAAGGCCGAGTCGGGGTGGGGGACCCAAAGAGCCCAATGCCCCTTAATTGAGGAAGGTGCCTCAAATCATAATAAGAATCCCTTTAAAAAATTAGAGACATATGCCTTAACTAAGGGGTATGGGGCTCCCAGGGGAGCGAGGTGGGAGGCCGAGGGTGCGAGCGCTCGGCCTCGACGGCATCGAGCATCGTGGACACCAGCGCCGCCTCAAGTCGAAACCTAAGGGCCTGAGGAAGGCCCTTTAAACCCTAAACCCCACCCTAAACCCTAAACCCTAAACCCGAAACCCTAAACCCTAGACCCTAAACCCTAGACCCTACTAAAAGCCCAAGCCCCATTCCTTCCCCCCTAGGACCTTGGACACCTCCCAGCAAACAGCCTTGATTTATGTGCATTAAACAGGCTGTTTTGGGCTTCGGCATGTTGAGGATTGCGGACATCCCAAGCGGCGTCGGCATGTCAGAAACAGCCTTCTGGGAACCCTAAACCCTAAACCCTAAACCCTAAACCCTAAACCAGGGCTGTATTGCACATTCAGCGTGCGGCTGTTGTGTCTGAGCGAGTGTTCTACCATACTGCGCTTTTGGAGGCGAATGTCATCATTCACATGCTCTCTCCAGTCCGTCGAAAACGACGCCTGGGTTCATTCAAGTTACACTACCCTAAACCCTAAACCCCGAAACCCTATAAACCCTACACCCTAGCACAGATGCGACATCCAAAAAGATGACACGAAGCCTTCTCAACTTGGAGTTGAATTGGAGTTGGTACCTTGGGATGTTCCCCCTTATACTCATACAGTCCTTTTATAGGAGGTATAGTACCCCCCCCCCCCCCCCCACTATAATCCCTACTTAAGGACTGTTGGAAATTAGAAAAAGGGGGGAACATCCCAATTGAAACCATTTTTTTGATACCCCTGTGCTCCGCCGAGCAGCCACAAACTCTGGCAGCAGCGGAGCATCCTTGTGAGCTGTCTCGGAGTGAGAAGGGCAGGGACGTTCTTTTCTGGGATGTTGCCTATAAGATGTTGGGGTGGAGGGATGCTTTTGAGGTCCTTGAGGGTTTGAGGATGTTTTGGGGAGGCTTGGGGATCTGTTGGGATTGGGAGACTGGCTTCGGGCGCCTAAAGGCAAGCGCTTCTGCCAACTTTTCGGTGCGAAGGCAAACACGGGGCATCGAGGTACATCAGCGACAGTCGTACGTCGAGCGCAGGAAGACCCTTGAGGATCCCCTAGAGAGGCTCAGCCCACCTCGGCAGACCAGTAGCCGGCTCGCGCTACGGCCTCAGGTTCCGAATTCCAGGTTTGATGCTGTCCGGAGACGCCTCAAAGCTGGGAATTGAGCGATTCAATTGACCAAATGCCCCAAACCCTGCCAGCATGGGCGATTATACCCTATAGCCCCTTAAAAGAGGCCCTTTATAGGGTTGATTATGGGGATTGTGGGGCCTAATCGCCCATCCTGGTAAACCCTGGACGAGCCCCCGGCGCGCACAGCCTCGATGTGAGCATCGAGACCTCGATGGTGGGGCGTTTTGCTTTGGATGGGGTTTCGTTGTTTTTGTTTCAGTACAGTAAACCCCAAAAAGTTGGAAACCTTTTTAAGGACAAATAGTGCTGGGATTCCCTATACTTTAGGGATTGAGGCTATTGAGTTCCCAACTTTTGGCTTCTACTATAGGCCTGTTAGGGTTTGACAATCTGACTTACGGCTCGAATCCCAGAATCACCAGAATCTCACACTGAAATTCTGAAGCTCGCCTGCGGGAATCTCTTTCGCAGTCGTGCTCCGAAGTCGCTGGCACGCAACGAAGCATCAAACCCCAAACCCCAAACCCTAAAACCCTAAAACCCAAACCCTAAACCCCAAACCCTAAACCCTAAACCCTAGCCCTAAACCCTAAACCCTGTAAACTTCGGTGCCACAAAGAGCCCCGCTGTGTGTCTCTGGGAGCGAACCCAGAGGCTGCTGCTGCAGAAACCTCGGGTTTAGGGTTTAGGGTTTAGGGTTTAGGGTTTAGGGTTTAGGATTTAGGATTTAGGGGGTAGGGGGTAGGGATGTGGGGAGATAGGGCCGAAAAGTCTCATACCTCAAAATGCTAGTCAAGGATTTCATTGATTTCAGTGGGACTTCCGGCGTGCTGATGTATGTCACCTCAGAGCCCATCATAAGAACCCCAATCGGCGTGAGGAAACCTTAATGTCCTCTGGTTAGCCTTTTTAGGAACCCCCTTGGGTTTAGGGTTTAGGGTTTAGGGTTTAGGGTTTAGGGTTTAGGGTTTAGGGTTTAGGGTTTAGGGTTTAGGGTTTAGGGTTTAGGGCAGTTAAGCAACCAGGAGCCAACACTCTTACAACCCGACTGCCAATCATGTGTTGTCGGACCGGCGTCGTAGCAGTTGAGCTGCGACTTGTGCTCACTGCGCTCTGGGTGTGCCACCACACCACCAATTGGTAGGATGACTCAAAGAGGACCGTCAGAGCCTTCAGACCCACCACGCATGTGCTTCCAAAGGGCGTCTGAACGTGCTACCTGCCTGGCTACATGCTGGCTCATCGTCAGGAGACGGCTTGTTGAAGATAAGCGAGAGGAGCTTCAGACCAGTGTAACTGTACCCTTTGAACAAGTTGAATTCAAGTTTTCATCCAGCCTCTTGGACTCACAGGATGTACGGGGTCATCCGGTTTGGGAGTCTTAGTTGCTAATGATTTGGGGCTTCCTGGCGAAAGTGATGACAGAGTGCTCCAATCCGTCCAGTCCGTCTTTTTCGTCCGCACAGCGTGTGCCCCACAGAAGCCCACACGTTGTCATAACACTCCCACACAGACATGAAAAGAATAAAGCAGCAGCCACCATAATCAGATCCCAGCTACCATTGCAGAAGCGCGACATCAAACTTGACGCGCCTTTAGCAGCTTCCTGCCCAGGCGCTCGTCCTCACGACAGGGAGCGGTGGGGCGAGGCGGGCAAGGAACATGGGCAAAACCCCCCCCCCCCCCCCTAAACCCTCAACCCTCAACCCTAAACCCTCAACCCGCCCCCCCAGGCCCACCCATGCAGTACCCGACCCAAGAGCAAGCTGCAAAAGTTGCCTTCATGGCAAACTTCTCAAAGGCACCGGAGAAGAGCTCAATCGCCTGGGTCCCCGCAGCTTCCAAGAACTATACCTTTTCTTGGAACCTGAATAAAAAAATATTTTTAACTACCTCTTGGGTTTTATATAAAACAAAACTCGAAAAATAATGCCCAAGGGGGATATAGAGACTGCCAGGGCTTGGGGTGCAAGAGGCGAGGGCTGGGCTGCTGGGCTGCTGGGCTGCTGGGCTCTGCGAGGCAGACTCGAGAGATCAGGGCTTCGCCCCCAGATTATATACTATTTTAGGGTTTCGGGTTTAGGGTTTAGGGTTTAGGGCGGTTTTTAGGGTATATAAGGGGTACCCCCATTTTCGGAAATCCCCACTTCCGTGCAGCTTTTTTGAAGCCAAAAGCTGGCCTCCTGCTGCATCTGAGGATGGTCGCTGAGGGGATCTGATACGATGCCTGGGGCAGACAGCGCTCCCTCTGCTGGTACATTTGGGGTTTAGGGTTTAGGGTTGAGGGTTTAGGCTTTAGGGTTTAGGGTTTAGGGGTACCCCTTGTATATACCCCAAAATAGAATAGCATCTCCTTAAAGGGACCCCCAAAAAGGGTACCCCTATTTTCGTAAGCAAGCCCAGCTTCGAGGCATCCACGCCACAACATGACTCTAAATGGGGGGGGGGGGGTTTAGGGTTTAGGGTTTAGGGTTTGGGGTTTAGGGTTTAGGGCTTAGGGCTTAGGGTTTAGGGTTTACCCTTGGCGAGTTCCCAAAATAGGGAGTATACTATTTTGGAGGCATATTAAGGATACCCCCCCCCCCCCTATTGGGGGAAATGCCCAAATCAAAGCCTGTCTGTGCAGAGCCGCTTTCGGATGTTTCAGGGGGGCTGCGTGTGCCGCTTCCAGGCTGACGGGTATGAACCCGCCCTGCCGGCTGGCTGCCAAACTCCTGCACTCCAAAGCAGCCCGAACCTTGTGAAGACCCAAACCTTGCAGACTTCGAGCAATCCTCACCCTAAACCCTAAACCCTAAACCCTAAACCCTCAATTGAAGTCAGGGACCCCTTCGCCCCTTTTGGGGAGATGATAGCTCCATAGTCTCCTCAAACTGCATAGTTATAATGTAATTCTAATACATAAGCAGTTATATATTATAATTACAATGTAGTTACAACCCTTAACCCTAAACCCTGAACCAAATTCTACAAGGACCCCTTTGCCCCTTTTGAGGAATAATGCCACCTTAGAGATAATAGATGGGGTAATGGTTATTCCTATAGTTGTGTTGATAATGGGGTAGTAGTAGTGATATATCGGTGAAGTGTAGGGGGGATCCTAGGAATAATCATCTAATGGGTTGACGGTGGCCTTATTACCCAAAAGGGGCGAAGGGGTCCCTGACTAATGACCTCTACACCTGGGCTGCAGACTCTCGCACCCCACGAGCAGGATTTGCTTCACCTGGCACTAGGTGGGATGTTCCCCCCTCCCCCCTCATACTCACAGACCTTAATAGGGATTCTGCTAGGGGGTACTATGACCCCTATTTTGTTAGTATAAGGGGGAACAACATCCCAAGGCACCAGGTTAATGCCGGGCTTCAGGCAAAACAAACGTGTGGTTGAGGGTCTCTACTCTCTGTCGAGCGTGCACGCACACTGAACGTGCGCGTGCGCAAGTTGACCTTGCAAAACCAAGCCCATGAGAACCCGGTAGACCTCACTAGGTCCAGAACGCTCAGAACATTGCAATGGGGGAAAATGTGGGATGACTCTGCCACTACCTTCAGACGAAAGCCTGAAGCTTATGACTGCGAGCCACCTTTCTATCGCCTGAATGTCTCTGAGGATTCTGTGGTCTCTCTACGAGCTACCTGGCAGTGTGCAGGTGTACGTAGACTAGCCCAGTCACCTATAAGCCATCCTTCACTACAGTCATACACTCAACTCTAAAGACTCGAAGACTCTGAGTGTAAAAATCTCGCATCATCGCACCTGAACCCGTTAGCCGCTGCCTTCATGATCTTAAACCGTTTGGCTTCCCACACGCCAGGCCCTTCAAGTATCCAGCCCTTGTCAGCAGGGACTAGCCTCTGTGTAGTGCTTCATGCAGAAGAGACAGATGTGGCCATTCCGCTCGAACAGCGCTTGCAGCGTCTCATTGGCCTGCCGTGAACCCTCACACATCCTCACACTGCACTTCAAGAGCCGAACACACGCAAGAACGCAAACTGATGAACTCTAAACCGTAAACCCCTTAACCCTAAACCCTAAACCCCAAACCCTAAACCTTGGAGACCTTGAAAAAGCCCCCTGAGCCCAAATTGCACGAATCTGGTGGCCTTTTGCACCACGGCCGCCGAGGGTGGCTCTCGCCTCGGGTCACCGGTGGGTGGGTGCTTCCTACAACGCAAAACCAGACTGCATCACTGACTCGCGGCTGGGATAGTATTAAATGTTAATTTCTTATTCCGGATTGGGCTTAAAATCCACTTTAAAATGTAAAATGTTACCCAACTATGACAAAGCAATGCGTTAGCTCGGGTTTCGGGGTCAAGCTTTTAGGATGTTGCTTGGTCCTTTGGTCCCGCCCGCAAAGTTTGGTTCGAAGGAATGTGCCAAAACGGGTCAAGGAACCCCAAGAAGGCCAGCCATACTTTTGTGGGGGGGAGGGGGGGGCGAGGGGGGGGGGGGGGGTGCGGCGGGGGGCGGGGGCGGGCGCGGGTGGGCGGGGGGTGGGGGGCGGGCGGGGGGGGCTGCGGCGGTGCGGGGGGGCGGGGGGCGGGATACAACAGACGTCTGTTCTCAAACATTGTTGTTGAATTAAACCCATGGTCGGCCCGTGCGCCCTGAGCCCTGAACCTTGCTAAAACGCATGAAAATTCTACAATGCTACAAAGATACTGGTATGGCCCTCAACGGCAATCTCGCAGAGTCTTCCCTTCCCCCCCCCGTTGCTTAAAGGGTCCGCTTAAAAGACCTTCAGTCGCAGAGTGTCATGATACTTATTAACCAATCGTAACTGTACTTATGGCTGTACATATAACCATATTAGGGCACTTGAGGGGCTGTCGCACAGAGGCCGGAACAGTTCAACCCCTGCCGCGGGTGCATCGATGAGCTCTGCAAGGACGTCCACTACGCCTGGGCTTTGAAGGGGCCTCAAGAACTAGTAGGGTTTCGGGGGATAGTATAACTACAGAGGGACCAAAAAGGATTCCAAAAACTACAAAGGGACCATAATGGAATACTCTTAGTCGTTATTCCGACCCCGATATTGCAGAATCTTGCGGCGTAAGGCTTTGGAAAAAAAGCTGCTGGGGGTTTCGATGGCAGTCCCAGCTGCCTGCCGACGCCAAGCGCACAGGTGCTGCCCCGGGATCCAGGGCCTCCGCCTCTGGACTTGCGGACCATCGAATGTTCTAAATCAGGTTTAGGGTTTAGGGCTTAGGGCTTAGGGCTTAGGGTTTAGGGTTTAGGGTTTAGGGTTTAGGGTTTAGGGTGTGGGTTTAGGGTTTAGGGTTTAGGGTTTAGGGTTTAGGGTTTAGGGTTTAGGGTTTAGGGTTTAGGGTTTAGGGTTTAGGGTTTAGGTTTTATGGTTTAGGGTTTAGGGTTTAGGGTTTAGGGTTTAGGGTTTAGGGTTTAGGGTTTAGGGTTTAGGGTTTAGGGTTTAGGGTTTAGGGTTTAGGGGTAAGGGTTTAGGGTTTAGGGTTTAGGGTTTAGGGTTTAGGGTTTAGGGTTTAGGGTTTAGGGTTTAGGGTTTAGGGTTTAGGGTTTAGGGTTTTTTTTAACAACCCTTCACTCCTTTTCGGGCGAGCTTACAGCTAGGGTAGGTTACGAAACCGGAAAGCAATGCCCCTCAGTACTCCGGGTTTAGGGTTTAGGGTTTAGGGTTTAGGGTTTAGGGTTTAGGGTTTAGGGTTTAGGGTTTAGGGTTTAGGGTTTAGGGGGCTTTCGGAGATGGCCCACAAGGGTTTCCGGAAGTTTGGGGCTGAGGAGTAGCCCTTCGCTGCCCTTTTTAGGGTTTAGGGTTTAGGGTTTAGGGTTTAGGGTTTAGGGTTTAGGGTCCCAAGGTGTGCTGGAGCCCTGGATTGGGCCTGGAGTTCTTGGGGGAGGGTGCGGTAGCTCCAAAACACTGCACGTTTCTGCAAAGCGCAATCGGTTCGTTGAAGCCTCTTCCGTAAAGCCCCCACAAGCTCTCCGGAAACCCCTAAACTCTACACCCTCAACCCTGCTTTGGTTGTCTAAGGCTTTTCTGCATACCCGGCCTTGGTCTGTGCCGCCCGAATGCAGGACCAGTGTGAACTTGGCTTTGAGGTTTTGAAGCTTCCATACGGGCTGGGGGGGGGAGGGGGGGTTCTAAGAGTTTTGGGGTACAGGGAGTATAAGGGGGGTATAAGGGGGGCCAGGGCAGCTCTTCATATAGAAGCTAAAGTTGGGGCGTTCCAGAGTTAAAATGTTTGGCTGAGACAATTGGTAGGCTTTTCCACAGCCGTGAAAGCGATCCTGTTCGGTGTGTAAAGTACGGGGCTTGCAAAAGCTTGGGAATTTTGCTAAACCCTAAACCCTAGACCCTAAACCCTAAACCCTAAACCCTAAACCCTAAACCCTGAAGCAATGCCGGCCGCAGGGCACTATGCCTGTGATCGGCGTCTTAGTTTGAGACAACTTCACTACTAATTGCTTATTAAGGGTAATATAGGGATTATTATTCTTTTAATTCTTTTGGGGTTCTTAAGCAAATAGTGGTTCAGTAGATGGGCCAAACAAACTAACAGCCTCAAGCCCACAGCGGGTCCGTATGAGCAGTGAAGCCTCCATCTCCCTGCGCCCTATGGGGACGAAAGCAGACCCGAACCACAATGAACACACCTGGCTGGGCATCAGCTGGGTGCTTCACAGCACGTGCAAGCACACCTGCGAGGAAGGGGTTTAGGGTTTAGGGTTTAGGGTTTAGGGTTTAGGGTAGCAGAAGTAACTGCTTCAAGATTCCGTTGTCTGGAGCTCGGGGTGGGCACAGAGGAAGCCAGAAAAATCACATTCACAAAAGCGGAGAAGCAAATCAGAAAACCCGAAAAAGCCAGAACAGGAAGTTCAGCTAACGATGAGAAAACAAATACAGCGTGATGAAATCAGAAAGTGGCTATCCCTCAGCCCGGCCAAAAACCTGCAAAGCTTATAACCCCTACGTACGAAACCCGAAAAAGCTAAGCCCGAGCCCTGAGACCCTGACAACAAACATATGTTTGTTGTGGTTTTATCATTACTGTTGCGCGTGCAGGGCGCTTGTTGCGGCGGGGTTCCTGTGGGGTGGGGGGGGTGTTTGCCGCGGCTGGTGGTTGCATTTTTGTGGCTTGGCGGGGTTCCTTGGGGACATCAAAAACTTCGGTGGTCACGTTTGGCGATATTTCCGATGCTACGAAAGGCCTTACTTTTTGGTAGGAGTTGAGCACCAGCCTCAAAGCAGGACCCTTGTTTCCTCTATTGTCGTACGCAGACGCGACTCGGATGAAAGCATGAACTCCAGGACACGCCGCAACTGCGCCAGCCGTCACGGTTTCAAGTGTGGTTGGAGCTTTCGGAAGGGTGCGGCTGCCATCCTAAGCCTTGCGCGAAGCCCCTCAGCTGCAAGACAGCGGAACTGGGACCCTAAACCCTAAACCCTAAACCCTAAACCCTAAACCCTAAACCCTAAACCCAAAACTGGCTGCCATCCTAAACCTTGCGCGAAGACAGCGGAAGTGTGCAAGTTCCGAAAATTCCGCGCCTCCAGGCAGAAGGTGATGTAGGACCTGGGCTTGAACGGGGGTGTGGAGGTCAACAAGTGGGGGTCCGATGTGTCGGAAGTGGGACCCTAAACCCTAAACCCTAAACCCTAAACCCTAAACCCTAAACCCTAAACCCTAACCCTAAACCCAAACCCTAAACCCTAAACCCTAAACCCTAAACCCTAAACCCTAAACCCTGTGACCCTGTGACCCAAGGGTCACCCTAAGGATCTTGCCAGCCGTCAACTGGCAGCTTCTCCTCTGCAAGGTGCTGAAAGGCCACCTGACGTCGAGTTGGGACGGCCTGCTACAACACCAAACATTCGCAAGTTAGGGTTTAGGGTTTAGGGTTTACGGTTTAGGGTTTAGGGTTTGGGGTTTGGGGTTTGGGGTTTGGGGTTTAGGGCTTAGGGTTACAGAGTTGTCATCGCTACTGCAAGCTGTCGCGCTGGCTGAAATGCTTCTAGGCGAAGGATGCATACAGTTTCAGGCACGCGGGCCTTGTTGAAGCCACTCGATGCACCAAATCCACAAACCCTAAACCCTCAACCCGAAACCCTAAACCCTAAACCCTAACCCTAAACCCTAAACCGAAATCCCAAGTTCCACCGCTGTACGACCCCCAACTTGGCCTCCACCTCGGGAACGGAGTCTGCGCCGCTCTCGGACCGCTCGTAGCCGCGAAGCAGCAACTGCCATCCGTGACATTGTTCGCCCTTGTACTAATAGGGTTTAGGGTTTAGGGTTTAGGGCTTAGGGTTTGGGGTTTAGGGTTTGGGGTTTAGGGCTTAGGGTTTAGGGTTTAGGGCTTAGGGTTTAGGGACAGCTCCTTAATAGGGATTATAGTAGGGAGCTACGATAATCGCCATTAAGGAATGAGCAGATGCATCAAGTGAATGTGAGATGAACCGAGCAGAAAAGAGAAAGCGGCATCGACAGAGCCCAGAACCCTGCACGAAGCAATTACAAGATGTATCAATGCAGCGCCACTAGCGCTGCACTGGGTTTCGGATACACCACAGGATTGTAGCCCTCTGCCTCTGAGGCCGTTGTCTGTTAGCACTTCTGTTGACACACAGAAAGCCTATGAGACATCGTGTTCAAGATGGTAGCGTGGGCTGCAAGATGTTCCGAAAAGAGTTTGGCTGCAAAAGTCCCCCGGAGCCCTGCCTGCAGGCACGCAACCATGACCGGAATGACATTGTTTTCGGCATAGTTGACAGCCATTTGCAGCCTGCTTCTGACTTCTTACACCAGGTGACAGGATCCCTCGAAAGAGGCACACACACAGCTTGGGCTATGGCGGGCTATACATCGCAGCAGCTCACTGTAAAATACGCAGGATCAATGATCATAGACTGATAGCACGAAGCTCTGGATCTCGCGGAGGTGCTTGGGGGCCAACTAAAACCTAAAAGCACGACTGAGCCCTGGGTCCCAGACACCTCTAAGGATCCTTGATTGAGGATTGAGGTTTGATGCCACAACGAACGCGAAAAGCAGGGACCTGCTGCAACCGGGCAAACGAACGAGTGTGCGCTCGCGATAAATTCGAGCAACTACCCACCTCAGCTGCGCATTCTGATGTACGGTCGCCAATGCCTGGCTGGAAGGTGAAGGAGGATCCTAAACCCGAAGCCCATGCAAAGTCCTCGAGCAATGGTCCAAAACCATCACCACAACCTCTCACTTTGCAAAGCAAGGCGCGATCCGAGTAAGTGCCTCGGACTCCTGGTATTCCTCCAGGGAAGCACAACAAGGATATGCCAGCACAGGGTTGCAGGACATGCAGCTCAACAGTCGGGGTCAAGCGCTCGGGCCGGTCAGTCTGTGTTGTCCGTTCCTACGTTGTCCTGGAGGAGGGCTGAAAACGCAAAAAACACTGCAGCTCCAGCGCCGGCACATCTGGCGAAGGTTGCGTAAGCTACGGTGAAAAGCCCCTGCACGTGGAATGCCAGGTGCGGGCAGCAGGAGCAGGAGTAGCAGTAGTAGCAGTAGTAGCAGTAGTAGCAGTAGTAGCAGTAGTAGCAGTAGTAGCAGTAGTAGCAGTAGTAGCAGTAGTAGCAGTAGTAGCAGTAGTAGCAGTAGTAGTAGTAGTAGTCGTCGTAGTAGCAGTAGTAGTAGTAGTAGTAGTAGTAGTAGTAGTAGTAGCAGTAGCAGGAGTAGCAGTAGCAGGAGTAGCAGTAGCAGTAGCAGTAGCAGGAGCAGTAGCAGTAGCAGTAGTAGTAGTAGTAGTAGCAGCAGCAGCAGCAGCAGCAGTAGTAGTAGTAGTAGTAGTAGTAGTAGTAGTAGTAGTAGCAGTAGTAGTAGTTGTAGTGGTCGTCGTAGTAGTAGTAGTAGTAGTAGTAGTAGTAGTAGTAGTAGTAGTAGTAGTAGTAGTAGTAGTAGTAGTAGTAGTAGTAGTAGTAGTAGTAGTAGTAGTAGTAGTAGTAGTAGGCTCCACATAATAGTCATATAGTCTTAGCAGTAGTAACGAACCTAAAGGTATGAGTGGCCAGTGGTGGAAGAAGCAACCATAGGAACAACAAGCAATAACATTAATTCTTTCGTGAACAAGTAGTCTTCAAATGTTCGTAGACGGAGGAAGCGATACAATCGCAAGATTAAGAGTCGTCGTAGCAAACGCAAGATACACTTCGAGACCGAAGCCCAGATTGCTTATCCTAGGTTGGACCGGCGAACGGCCCGAAACGTTGGTGCCTCCAAGCGCGCTAGCAGTCTTTGCGGCGGCAGCTTCAGAAACAGTGACTGCAAAAGGGCGGCCACCTCTGCAAGTTCAATCTGGTTGTTGGCCTTTGGGGTGTCTAGCGCCTCTTTCTCTGTAAAGCATGCATACATCCAGGCCCTTGCATATGAATGGCCATACGTGAAATGTCAAAAAATGGCCGGTGCCCTGGTTCTTTCGTGTCACTGAACAGGACGGGGCACTGCATGATTCACGGCGACACAAAAAAATGATTGAAGTCCTCTTAGTCTGGTATTAGTAACATGCTTGGGTGTTGCTCTGGATGTGTGGCACAATGACATCAGTTAGGCCCCTTGACCCAGAATCCTTTGCTGCACATTCGAAAACAAAAATGGAGCAAGTTCTGTGGACTCTGAATCTGTGACCATCCGCCTTGCGCAACACTGATAAAGAGCCGCACTGCCCAGGGTTCGCATCCTGACAGGTCCAGGATTTACTTTTGCTCCACTCTGGCTCTTGCCGTTATATTACCGAGATCCAAACAACATCAAGCTGCCGTCAAGCCTCCATGTGGGCTCGGCGATTTGAAGGGTTCTTAGCCCAAAGAAGTACTGCAGTCAGAACCTTTGTTAGTCTTTGAGGGTTCGGGCACGCAAAGCTTCTTGAGTAACAAAGCTGGACAAGATTTCGAGGACGCGAACTCTGAGGATGGGAGCCGAGAGGGATTATTGACTTCTTAACTTTGAGCCCTCCCGATTTCCCCACATCCTCCTTACACCCCCCCAGGCCACTTTAAAATTCAATGAGGCTTAAATATCCTACCTTGTATGATTTAGGGTTTAGGGTTTCGAGTTTAGTACCCCAAAGGCTTCAGAGACTTTGCGGTGCGACACAGCTGCTGGGTCCTCCAGCGTCTGCCGCTGGTGGAAGGCCCATAAGGATAACACCTGCAAAGCATCTGGGGGGGTTTACGATATTCGGGGTACCTAGGGGGATATTCGGGGTAGATGTACCTTCTTGGGGTCCTCATACTAAGGGGATCCTACTATTTGGGGATCATTGGGGATCTAGTTTAGGGTCCCCTATTCTGGTAAGCCCCCCAGCTCTTTTTAGCGTTGGAAAGCTGAGGGATTTGGGCCGTTTCGAGTCCCCAAGCGAAGAATTCTATAGAATCTTCGTGAGGGTCAGGGGGCCTGGTGTTTCGGCGTTGTGGGCGTTGGTTCGGCCCTTCCTTGGGGGAGGTAGTCTTCATATCAATGTAGTCCTTGAGCCAAACCTCTCGGACTTGAGCAGTACTCTCCACCACTCGTCTCAAATCCCACCTTGCCGACGACGTCGAACTCACTCTCCAAGCGACGGAAGGTTCCGCGCCTGCCAAGATCTAGGTATCAGGTCAACTATTCTCAAGAGCACGTATGAGTTGTGCTGCTCAGGCAGGCGTTGCAGCAGGTAGGGAGTGCGTGAGCCAAGTGAAACGCCCGTAAAAGCCAGCGTTTTGAGTTGAAGACGGCACGGTCTTTGGACTGATTCTTGCTGCAATGCACTGATTTTTTGCGCACTCGTGCTGCAATTTGAGCCTAGTAACAAGCGCTTCTTTGTATCAAGGCGATTTACTGCCAAGTTCTTGAAAGCTGCACCATCACTTTCAATGACATACACCACTCTCCACGGTTCATAACTGTTTCGGCCGGAAGAAACTTTAGTGCTTTCGTACCGTCGACAGTCGATTCCCCAA
The DNA here is from genome assembly GCA_905221605.1 of Symbiodinium natans. NCBI lineage: Eukaryota > Dinophyceae > Suessiales > Symbiodiniaceae > Symbiodinium > Symbiodinium natans. Next base: position 308,344 of record CAJNDS010002156.1, read on the forward strand.
CCTGGTCAGAAACATCACCCAACCATAAAGTCATGAAGTCTGCTTCAACTCCGGGATCAGCTTTCGACTATGAGCCCCAAATGGGGCTATCACTGCAGGAACCTCTGCTGCTCCAGGCTTTGCAGCTCATCCAGCACCTTGCCGCAGCCGCGGCAGCCGAGCCGCTCTATAGGGTTTAGGGTTTAGGGTTTAGGTTTAGGGTTACATACACACATACACACACATACACACAGACACACACACACACACACACACACACACACACACACACACACACAGAGACACACACACACACACCCACGCACGCACGCACGCACGCACGCACACACGCACGCACGCACGCACGCGCGCGCGCGCGCGCGCGCGCTCGCATGTACTAGGGCATGTGCTTCAGGCTTGCTTCGAAACATGGACTATGCTCTGCAGCCGAAGGCTATCTAGCTCCTTACCAGCCTCTAGCTCATGGTGGCTGCTAGCCTCTCATACATACTTCGGGTTTGGAGCTTGGGCTACTTGGGTTGCCTAGGGCCGGTTTCGGGCCTCCCGGGTATGTCTTGTGAGGGGTTGAGGGCAATCCTGAAGATGGCAGAGTCGCCATCTCTCAGTCCTTTTCGGTCCTTTTCTCTGTGGCTTCAAGTTGTCAAGGCGTGTCAGGGATTCAGGATCCCAAGGATTCGGTGGCGTCAGGCAGCCGACTGCCAACGGGAACGTGAGAACGTGACTTGCAGACCCGAGCCCGCGACCGAGGGGAGGGGGGGGGGGGGGGGTTTCCCAAGCTTGAAGTCATGCGGGGTCAACAAGTTTGTCATGGTGTGTAGAGTCTGGGGCAGAAAGCTCAAGCAGCATCCGACCCCTTTCGCGCTGAGAACTGGAACGAAATGCAGGCTCAGACCGCAAGCGACAGTTTTCAAGCAGATGCTCAACATCTGCATTTCTCATGAAGAGTTCACATCCGATTAAAACATCACTTCCACTGCTCAAACATTTTTGAAGTTTGGCAGGAATGAGAGACCGCCAGCATCAAAACCAATAGAAGAAACTCTCAACCGGCTTTACCTAGCCGCCATACCCTGAAAGAACACATGCTGCAATCCCCACTTGCTGGGCCCTCTCTTCACAAATTTCACAATCAAACTCTCACAATTCAAAAGGAAGCGAACCTGCACGAAGCCTTCAAAGTTCAGTACTGAACTGAAGCGCGCTGCACCCCAAGGTACAACCAAATCAAGCCTGAGTTGGGGTGTCGAACATTAGGAACGCCATTGCTGAAAATCAAAATGCCGAAAGGGTCGCAAAATGGTTAAACCAAAAATGAAAACGAACAAGTTGCCAAAGATCAATCCAGAAACCCAAGCTCAGTGATAGACCCGTGCCCTTGCTCACCTCATCCTCCCTGGTCGGGGCAGCGACGCGAGCGGTCGACTTGCCGGTGACAACCAGAGTGCCTGTGAAGCCTGTGCTGGCGACGGCGGTGCTGATGGCTTCGGTCGTTTTCTGCAAGGACACCGTCTCAATTGCCACTTGCTTCTCGATGGCAGCTTCAACGCTTTCCATGACCACAGTGAAGATGGCCGTCAGCGTGGACGAAAGCTTCCTTGTCGAGCTCAGACGTCGATTCACAATGAAGTCCAGCGTCACGTCATCCGCATCCACGGCCATCACATCCGCGAACCCGTCAATCATGGCATCGGTCACGGTGCTGTTGTTGATGATCGACGGATCATCCACGGCCATGTCCATGGAGACTTCGAGGCTGCTGTAGACGGCTCCGCCCACGGGTGTTGTTGGGAACCAAACTATCGGGTCCTGAACGCTCGTGGTCGGGGTTGTGGGTATGAATGTCGTGGTGGACAGCGTGGACGTGGCCGACGTGGACGTGGCCGACGTCCACGTGGCCGACGTGGAAGTGGCCGACGTGGATGTGACCGACGTGGCTGTGGCCGTGGTCGAGGACGTGGATTTGGTTGTGGATGTGCGCGTGGATGTGTTCGTGGTGGTTGTGGCTGTGGTGGCCGTGGCCGTGTTTGTGGTGGTTGTGGCTGTGGTGGCCGTGGCCGTGGCCGTGGCCGTGGTGGTCGTGGTGACCGTGGCCGTGGTGGCCGTGGCCGTGGTGGCCGTGGCCGTGGTGGCCGCGGTGGTGCTGGTGGTCGTGACCATGGTGGTGGTGGGAGCCCGATATAACGTCAGGCCAGAATTGTCTGCTGCCAAAATCAGCGAGCCATCCCCTGAAATCTGCACATCCGACATAGTTCCGCGGGCCCAGATGGAACTCCAGGTGACACCATTGTCGTCGCTGTAAAGCATGGCGTACGGGTTGCCGGATCCTGGAGAAGCAACCATCTTCTGGCCATCATCCGAAATGCTCACTTGCTGGCATGCTCCACCACTGTTGGTCCAGGTTGTGCCATTGTCCACGCTGATGTAAATGTTTGAGTCCTTTCTGCACGCCACCATGGTCGAACCGTCCGCCGAGACGGCGACTGAACTCCAGTATTGTGAATGCGGTATGCCTCGGGAGTCCCAGTTGGAACCTCCGTCTACACTGACCTTGAGAGGTCCCCCCTGCGCCCCGTCTGCCGCGACGATCTTCATGCCAGTAGCAGAGAGGCTCACCGAGGTCCAAGAAGTGGAAGTGCCGGGCAAGGTGGCTCCATACCAGCTTGCACCATAACTCCCTGTCATCGTAAGGTATTGGGGTGTGCTGGAACCAGAGCCTGGGACTGCCGCGGCGATCCCAATCGCTCCGATTTTCGAGATGGCCAAATCCTTGAGCACAATGTTGGCAGTGCCCGCAGAATCAGACCAGGTGGCTCCGCCATCAGTGGAATGTTGCAGGTTGCAAGCATAAAGCTCACCACAGCCTTTCACCATGTAAGATCCATCTCCTGAAACCGACACTTTCTTCCACCAAGCGTAGTCTCCTCCCTCTTCCCAGCTCGCACCGCCATCTGAACTTGTCCAAGAACGTCCAGTTCCACCACCTCAAGGGACTATAAGTTATATTGATAATATATATATATATATGGGGGAATAAGATTAAGGGTCCCTTCTAGGGGTCCCTCCTTTTCTCCCCTAACCACCGACGACCGCTGCCAAGATCATCCCATCTGTCGAGCTGCCCACGCCCGTAACGGGTTTACCATTCAGGTCCGTCACTGCAACTCGTGTCCATTCACTGTTAACTCCCGAGACCGCCAGCAAAGCAAAGAGAGCGAACATGGCTGGAGACGGGAGGTCACAAGATTCCTGAACTTGAGTCAAGCTTTCCGGTTGTCATATTCTGGACTTTTGACAAAGGCAGGGGGAATACTCTAACCAGGCACCGGAAGCGTCGGGAAGGAGATGCTAATGAACTAGGAGAGCTGTCATGCGGAGTACTCTGCCTGTCACTGTAGCTTTCGATTTCTTGTATATATATATATATAATCATAATATTAATAAGAAGAAGAAGAAGAATGAGAATAATAACAACAATGATGATGATGATGATGATGATGATGATGATATATTATATTATACCATCTTATATTATATTATTTTATTTTATTTATTTTATGTTATGTTTTACTATATTATTTTATACTATACATTATATTGTATTATGTTATGGTATATTTTTATTATACTGTATTATATATGATACTATATGTAAAACTATATATAGACATATAAATATACAAACATATAAACATGTAAACATATAAACATATATACATATATAGATATATACATATATACATGTATACACATATACATACATACATACATACATACATACATACATACATACATGCATGCATGCATGCATGCATGCATGCATACATACATACATACATACATACATACATATATACATATATACATATATACATATATACATATATACATATAGACATATAGACATATAGACATATAGACATATATACATATATAGATATATACATATATAGATATATACATATTATATATATATATGGTGTCTACGTATCGTTCTGAGGTCCAAGAGTGCCCGCACAAAAATGGGCCGATGGCTTGAAGAAAACTTGCTCTATCTCCGCGGCTACTCGCTTGCGGACGCCAAACATCGAGTTTGCTTTAATGTTGTACCTGCTTTGGTGTGCGGACCCCCCCCCCCCCCCCCAGCTGGTTCTTGCCCTCTTTGCACAGTCCACGGGCTTCATATGACTTTAACAAGGAGGCGTTTATACACACTTAAACGGGACAGGGATGCCCGGCAATTGGTCTCCAAGGCCACGCCACACAAAAATATTGTTGCATCACCCCGAAGATTTGACTTCCTGGAGGATCAGCATCCCGCCAAAGAGTCACACGGTCCTGAATAGCCCGGCAAGCCCCCACTAAAGCGCGTCCCAACTGCGCCAATTCTCAGAAGCCTCCGAATTTAGATCCTGATCCAGTGTCCAAGCCTCGAGACAAACGAAGGTGTCCCCGACGAAGGAATCTCCGAGGGCGAAGGAGCAAAGCTCCAAGTTGCCGCTGAACCTCACTTCAATGGGCTGAACTTCTTTGGGGCTTTACGAAAATAGGGGGCCGCTAAGAAATGAATCCCAAGTAGTAGGATTCCCCTATCATAAGGACCCCCATAAGGTACTGTACCCCTAATATCGCAATTAAGCCCCCTATTGAAGCCGGAATGTTCCCATCGGGCGTGGTTGCGGGCTTAGGACCGGCGTCTGCCGCGAAGACAGCTAGAGAGCATAGCAAGAGGAGGGCATGCAAGGGTCCGAACTTACATGGATGCTCGCTTCTCTGCCCGGTGGCCTGGCGGCCACACTGAAGAGTGTTGCGCTGAACCAGAAGCAAAAAGCTAAGCAGGCTCAAGTCGCTTAGGTGTTTAGGGCTGAGTGTGATTTAGATGTTTAGACATGTTGAGGACTTGGCCCATCGGATCTCAGGATATAGGACTGCATCGCCTTCTTCTCGCCGCTCCAAAGCACAGGTCGAGCTGTGACTGAGACGCAGGGGCAGGGGCTGAGTTACTCTACGCCTGAGCTCCCGGCACCATGCGAATGGCACTCTGCACTGCCTGCTCGGGCACCCGGCGACACACAAGTTGTGTCCCAAAACCCTAAACTCTAAACCCTAAACCCTAAACCCTAAACGCTAAACCCTAAACCCTAAACCCTAAACCCTAAACCCTAAACCCTAAATGCGACTTTTGGAAGACTGTCCATGTGGGCACAGTCTTCTAGGGCTGTAGAGCGTGTCCTGGAGGGCTCGTGCATGGGTTTAGGGTTTAGGGTTTAGGGTTTAGGGTTTAGGGTTTAGGGTTTAGGGTTTAGGGTTTAAGGTTTAGGGTTTAGGGTTTAGGGTCGTTCAGTGCAGTGACTCATGGCCTTGGCGAGCGTGGGGTCCAGCTGATCTCCTCCTGTTCGGCTCTGAAACCACTTCTAAGTTACGTGCTTCTAGGGTTCAGGGTTTAGGGTTTCGGGTTGCTGTCCAAAGGGTCACCAGCAGAAGAGGTCAGGATATCCAAGGCAATGTTGCTTCTCGGCTGTACCCCTCAAGATTCGAACTGGGGAATCACCCAGATCAGTCTAAGCTTTTGCCTCCGAGACGGCCGAACACCAAGTTAAGGGTTTAGGGTTTAGGGTTTAGGGTTTAGGGTTTAGGGTTTAGGGTTTAGGGTTTAGGGTTTAGGGTTTAGGGTTCCGCAGACGAAAGCCCTAAAGCTTTTTTGAATTTCATGCGCAACAATGCGCATGACGAGACCCTAACTACCAATGAAACCAATAGGCTCAGTAGCAGAAAGACGTTCGACTGAAACCCCCGTCCCCTAACAGGACTATACTCCCCCTAGAACCTTAATACAAAAATATTCTTAATATCCTCTTGGGTTCTGTATAAACAAAAATGAAACATAATTCCCTTGGCCAAGGGGGATATAGTGGAAAGAGAACCCTGAGTGTGGTCGTCACCCTGCGTCTGAATGCTGCACGCCCGGCACTCCAGGCAACCCGAGAATGTCTCAACTTTGTGCAGCTGCAGCAGGTCCTTTCTTTGCAACGACACGCTGTCGTGCCAGCGCAAAAGAGTGTATTGCGCCGCTGTCGAGGCATGCCTACAGGAGACGAAGTCATTTTGAAGGAGCTGGGGCTGTCAGCGTGCGATCTTAGCCCGGTACTATCTCAAAAACAAGCCCAAGAGAAAGACGTTCGCTGTTTATAGATTTGAAGAGGTATGCTGTTAGAAGACTTAAAAAGGTATCGGTATGAGAACCTAAATACATCCAACAGGGTCAGCAAGACAAAGGGGCCCCTGAATGGGCTACGCAGTGACCCTGCTGCCCCTGTAAGGATAAGCTCTACGTATCCTGAGAGTCGCGCTACTGCAGCAAAACTACAACTAGCTACTGGGCACATCCCTGCTGGCCAGCACTTGCACAATGAATGCTCCGGGTCCCTGTGGGGCTTAACATCAGGGACTTGTACGAGGGCTTGTGAAGGCTTCACCATGCGCCTGCTGTATCCAGGACTCCATCGGCAATAGCGGTATCAGCTGCACACTCTTCAAGATCACAGCCTGCAGGCTACAGCAACAAAACCCCAAAGACATTCACATCATTGAACATGTAGGACTTGGGGGGCCAAGGCTTGGCGCTCGATCTCGTTGATTGGAAAGAATGAAAACTTCAAGTTTCGAGGTGGAGTCTCTGCTTTCTGCCATCTGTCAAGATCTCAAACGTCAGAAGTACTATTTGCGAGAGTGCCCAGAAGAGGACCCATCAATCTCGTAATCCAACCAAGTCAACTAGGACGTCGGAGTCTTTGGAGTTCATGGTGCCCAAGACCCCAGATTTACCTGTGCCTAGACTCAACCACACACAAACAGAGACACGCACCCACCCACCCACCCACGCACGCATCGCATCGCACGTACCCATTTTGAAGATGCCACTGCCACACTCGCAGTCGCCTGGGATAGGCGGTCTAGCTCTGTTCTGAGCCTGCATTCAAAAGACCTTCTGCGTGTTCACTCACTGTCCCTCAGCCCCTGGCATTGTGCAATCCTGAAACGTTCGAAGCTTAGGGAACCCCTAAACCCTAAACCCTAAACCCTAAACCCTAAACCCTAAACCCTAAACCCTAAACCCTAAACCCTAAACCCTAAACCCTGCAGAGCAGATGCCATCGACAAGGTTGCCTCTGCAGGGAGCTCAGACTCGGTGAGGAGCCTACTAATGACCGCCTGGGCGCACAGGGAGCGCGTTGGCGCATTTGAACTCTCAAGATCACCTTCTGCATTTCCTCAAGCTTGTGTTTTCCTGTGTTTGCCATTGAAACGTCACAGGCCTCATGCTTCGGCCCTTTAGATCCCAGACCCCGGCCCTACGCAACCCCGGCCCCCCAAACAACCCCCCCCCCCCCCCGGGCAAAGCGCAACATGTGAGCAAGCCGAGTTGATGACATTCAGCAGAGTCTTCACGAACTCCTGCAGCCAAAGGCAGCCAAAGTGATCTTTTAGGGTTTAGGGTTTAGGGTTTAGGGCTTAGGGTTTAGGGTTTAGGGTTTAAGGCTTCGGGTTCCGGGTCGAGACTGCACGTAGTCCAGTGTACAGGCACATCGCAGCGAACGGATAGCGGTCAGCTGCCTACTGACAAGCTTTGCCTCAAGCAATGTCTGCGAAATCTCCAGACTGTATCTTAAATATATTAAGCCTCCAACAAGTCCTTTGAAGCCCAACCAACCGCCAATGCCTCCAACGCCGCCAACAACGCCGCCAACAGACAACCGCCAACCCCGCTGCAGCAACGACTGGAAGCTGACTGAAGTGCAGTTGTGATCTGTAGAGTTGAAGGTCAACAATCTTCCTGCACCTCCAAAGGCAAACAGGTCATTTTCGCGTGCTTCCCGCAACTCATGGTTTCTATTCCAAATTTGGACATACGTCCTGCTAAGGGCTCGGGTAAGGGCTCGGGCATCGAATTAATGTAGGGTATCGTTCCTACTAAAACACTAGTAGGGAAACCCCAAAGACAAGCAACCGCACTCTAAGCCTCGATAGACTAACATACACATGTTTCGACTTGAACACAATCGCACCTGGCTCTGCTGCTTCTGCCGCAGCCAAGGCTCCACCGCGGGCCTACGGCGGCTGTACGATTGCGTGATTGATTGTGATTGGATTAGGAGGGATGGTGTGAGGGCAGGTGCGCCTACGTAGGGTTTTGGGGAAGTTTGGGAGGATCTCAGGGCTGGGAAGGGACGCGCAGGTTGAAGATGTTTAAGCCTTTGCAAGTGCATTAGCCGCAACTTCAGGATCGATAGCAATGACAGGGCTTTGAAATTCGGAGCTTACAAGGGGTGGGGGTTCGGGGCGCTTTAGGGACGCTCGTTCTTCGGGCTTTTGAGCCCAAAAGCCCGAAATTTCCCAAAGCCCATGGCCTCATGCACTGCAACCCCCCAAAGGCTGAAACACCCCTGCTGAGTCGCCGGCAGCAGCAGGGCCAAAAGAGACAACAGCCAGGTAATGAGCTTTGCGGGAGTGGGTCCCGCCCCCTGGCTCAAGCAGGATCGCAGCTGGGCATATCAATGATGTCACCTTCAGTGGCTGCGTTGTGCAAGTTGCCCCGAGAAGTGGGCTGCCTGGAATTTTGTCCCCCGAATTTAGGGGTACCTTATTGGGGTCCTCATTATAGGGGAATCCTACTATGTGGGATCTTTTTTGGGGTTCCTATTTTCGCCAAACCCCCACATCTCTATACCCGAAACCCTAAACCCTAAACCCTAAACCCTAGCCCCTAATAAGCCTCCAACCCTGAACCCTAACCCTAAACCCTAAACCCTAAAACCAAAACCATAAACCCTAAACCCTGACCTAAACCCTAAACCCTACAACCCTAAGCAGCCCCGGAGCGCCGGCCTGAGGAGCAGCGGCAGTCTGGGCCTCGCTCAGCTGAGCGCTCGCGGCCAGCACGGCCTGACATGCGAGTGTAGGGTCTAAGGGTTTAGGGTTTAGGGTTTAGGGTTTAGGGTTTAGGGTTTAGGGTTTAGGGTTTAGTATGAGGGTTTACAGGGTTTAGAGGGTTTATAGGGTTTATAGGGTTTAGAGTGTTAGAGGGTTTAGAGGGTTTATAGGGTTGAGGGTTTGGGGTTGGAGTTTGGGCGCATCCTTGCGAAGCCCTGAGAATCAGAGCATGCCATGTCTCTTGGGGGCTTCGCCGGGGGATGGGGATCCCGAACCCATCTGCTGACCCATCGCAAACCCTTTGGAGGGGAGCCCTAAACCCTAAACCCTAAACCCTAAACCCTAAACCCTAAACCGTGCCTAAACCCTAAGCAAACCCTAAACCCCCGGCTGCTCCTCAAGTATCGCCTTCATAAGCACCAGGATAAGGACTGCCACGTCGGGGCACCGGCATCATGCACAACGCTTTTATGCCCAAATGGGCCCGTGACTGTCCCAGGTGACTTCAGGCACTTTCTTGATCACGTTTGCATCACGTTGTTGATCGGAAGCCGGGCAGTGTTCATTTCCACGCTGCATGCCGCCAAACATTCAACCCTCTTCCTAAGCCCGAAACCCGAAACCCTTCCCCTGCCCCCCCCCCCCTCCCCCACTAAAGAAAAAATATTTTACTTCGAACATCCCCACCCTCTCTTGGTAGAGATACTCTGGGGTTGGGCACTCCAGGGACACTCTGGGCACGAGACTTGGGGTTGGGCACTCCAGAAAAAAACTCCGCTGACACTCTGGGGTTAGGGAGACTCTGGGTTGGGCACTCCAGGGAGACTCGGGGCCAGGGAGACTCTGGGGCTGTGGGGACACTCTGGGTTGGGCACTCTGGGGAGACTCTGGGGCTGGGCACTCCAGGGAGACTCACTCTGAGGTCGGGCACTCCAGGGAGACTCTGGGGTTGTCCAGGGACACTCTAGAATTGGGTCCCTGAACCGGGCGAGGAGAAGAGTTCCGGGCGAGGAGCAGAGTTGAGCTTAAAATCTAACAAGCCCACACGGAGGGTGGGGAAAAACTGGACTTCTACTCACCACACTCTCCCTTCCTTCGACCCACTGGTCGACACAATCCCATCCCACAGCTCTCCAAAACAAAAAAATGGCTGGCCTCGTAGGGTCTTCGAAGCCAGTCTAGTTTGCAGGAACGACGTGCCCAACCCATTTTGCGGCACGGCCACCTCCATGCTTTTCTTCCGTCAGTAACGGGCGCCTGCCTGAGCAGAGCCCCGTATGGGGGCTCACGATAATAAGGGGCCTCGAATATCGACCCCAGATAGTAGGATCCCTTCTAAGAAGGACTCCAAAAAGGTACCTCTGATATTATCGTAAACCCTAAACCCTAAACCCTAAACCCCCATATCCTCCTATAACCGAACATCGTTCGTTGCCTCCGCGGCGCTGCGCACCACCGCCTGGGGAAGCAGCTGCTGCGCTGAGGGCTCCTGCAAGGCATTCTGGGAGCTTCGGGTTTAGGGTTTAGGGTTTAGGGTTTAGGGTTTAGGGTTTAGGGTTTAGGGCCGCCCCCAAGCCAGCGAATACTCGAAAAATCTTGCAAAAATGCCACCAAATGCCACCAAATACCCTGTGAAAGATAATCCGACATTGTCTGAAAACTTGTAGATGCAAACTGACTGTTGGTTGCGGAACTGAGTTAGAAAACGGGCTTGAGGATGGTTGGGGGGTGGTGGACGCATCTTAACTAAGATCGGTAGAGAAATCGCCGTTGCTGAGAAACAGCGCCTATGCCAGCTGACTTCTGCACCCTTATGCTGTAAGCGCAGGATCTGTGTTGGATCGGAGGCAGGTTGGCACAACCACTGCTATAAACAACTACGGGTTTAGGGTTTAGGGTTTAGGGTTTAGGGTTTAGGGTTTAGGGTTTAGGGTTTAGGGTTTAGGGTTTAGGGTTTAGGGTTTAGGGTTTAGGGTCTGCCATGCTGGGGCTGTCGCAGCCAGAAGGACCGACAGGAACTGCGACGCCTGAGAAGTGCGGGGTTTGGAGGGGGAAGGCCAACTTCGCAAACCCTAAACCCTAAACCCTAAACCCTAAACCCTCAACCCTAAACCCTAAACCAAGAAACATTGAAAGCCTTGCTGACATGGGAGATGGTGGGTGGATTCTGGAGACCCCACACAAACCCCAAGCTGGCTTATAGGCTCAACCCGTGAGGCAAACCCAGCCATCGCCTGTAAGGGATTGAGGTCTTATTAGCATTACGATTGTTATTCTTCTTCTTCTTCTTATCATCATCATTACTATCACTATTGTCATTTTTAGTACTATTCTTATTATTTAATTATTATTCTTATTCTTATTCTTATTCTTATTCTTATTCTTATTCTCATTATTCTTATTATCAGTATTAGTAGTAGTAACCAAGGAGTAGCAAGCCAGGGCGCCTTTAGCAGCAAGTTCCAGTTGGCCTGATGGTTGGCGAAGACTGCGATGGCAGCCTGCGCGGGCGGCTGGCTTTGAAAGACGTGTGCTTTCCCAGAGACTCCAAAATCCCATAATTAAGGAATGTCCCGTAAATTTGTAATAGGAACCCTAGTATGGTTTAAGGCATATTCCTTGATTAAGGGGTTTTGGAGTTTCTGAGTTATCAAGTCTGGTTCGTTCAGCATGCTGGGGGTGGACAACCTCTGCAGAAGAAAAAAGAAAAAAAGCGGAACACCGCAGAGATTGGAAGGGGTGAAGGCTTGGAGTCGGTGGAAGGATGGTTTTTGTCTGTAGCTGCCTTCTGCCTTTCTTTTGCCATGGTCGCTACAGGCTTGCGGATGCTTCCGCTTCTGTGGCACCACGTGCAAAAAACTACTTACTATAGGGCATCTGTTCAGGCAGTGCATGCAACCCTAAACCCTAAACCCAAACCCTAAACCCTATTACCGCCCCAGAAGGCCCTGCGGTAGCTCCCACATTCGGTCCCCAGTACAAAATACTCGTGTTCAACAACTGGCCCCCCAACCCGCGTACAGCGTCTTCCAACTGACAGAAAGCCAGGAGTCCATCCCTTAGCAAAGGCTTCAAAGCCGGCAAATCCCTGGGTTGAAAACGCTGACAGCTAACCTGCAGCGAATGGCGGTCAGTGTCTTCGAACCTCGAGGCTCCGCCTCATCGCCGGCGACGCGTCTGCGCTGGCCGCGCCGGCCTCCGTGAGCTCTTTGGCTTCTTGGGCCACGAGCAGTTCGGGTTGCTAACTTGTGGTATAAGTTTGGGCCTGAGGTGCCTTGGGGCTTGGGTTCCTGGGCTTGTCTTGGGGCCATGGAAGATGAAGGCTTTTGGCAAGGGGCATACACATTCTCTCGGCAGCCAGGACCCAGTTTGCCTAAGCCAAGTCGTGATTTCCATCATGCCCAGGTCCCGCTAACCCTAAACCCTAAACCCTAAACCCTAAACCATGCGGGCGACGTGCTTCGTGCTTCGCCTGCGTCTGCTGTGCGAAGAGGAACTCGATGCCACGAAGTTGCAGCGCCTCGTCCTGACCAGCCCGGTCCCACATCCCCTACACCACATCCCCAGTATCCTGCTCTTTGGGGCTTCAAGGCATTGCCAGGCGACATCAAACAGTCTGCGATGAAGAATGAAGTTTGGGTGAAAGCAAGCTGCTAACCCTCACAGAACCCTTCCAGCCCCACTTGACTCCGTGCGTGGATTTCTGACTCCAAACCACGACCCCGAAAGCTCAGAATTCCGTGCAAGCCCATCATGGGCAGTCCTTCGGGAAGCGAAGCATCTCATCCACGATGTCGCCAGACCCCTCTCCATCAAGTTTCAGACACCAGTGCTTCTCATGAATCTCAGGTTGCCATATGTCGCGGTCGGTCTTATGGGGACATAGCTGCAGTCAGGGTGCAGACCCCAAGTAGTCCTGACCAAACTCAAACTGCCAAATCGCGAAAGTGCAAAAGGGAACCCCAATCAGCACCCCTAAACCCTACACCCTAAACCCGAAACCCTAAACCCAAAGAATCTCGCCTCCTCTTGCACCGAGGCTTCAGCCGGTGCCTGCTCGATGTGTTTGTTGGTGCGCATCCGGCTGTTGGGATCCAGGAGGGTTTGGGCTTAGGGTTTAGGCTTTAGGGCTTAGGGTTTAGGGTTTAGGTTTTAGGGTTTAGGGTTTAGGGTTTTGGGTTTCGGGTTTAGGGTTTTGGGTTTTGGGTTTAGGAGTTCAATGGCTAGCCGAAACTACTTGATGTGGGGCGCGGCTTTGGGCGCGGGTTATGGTGCATGTTGCGAGTCCTAAACTCGAGTTGTAAGCTCATTCATGATTTCCGGGCTTCCGGAAATTACTTTTTGTGGAACAGGTTTTGGGCTTGCAGTGTTGTTTGGGGCTTGCCGAAATTTCTTTTTGAGAATACGTGCTTCGGATTTTTGAAGCTTCAAATTTTTGCTTGCGCTGCACTGGTGTTTGAGGGGCTTGCTCAAGTTAATTTCTTACTGTATTGCGGGCTTCCCGAAAACTTCCTTTTGAGAATACATGTTCTTCAGGTGTTCATGATTGCTTTGGGAGCAGTTATAAGGATCGAGGGTTTGGCCTTGCACTGCCTGGGACTGTGCTTGGACAGGTTTAGGGAAGATGTGTTGAGGTCTTTCGCATGCACTGTGCGACTTTGGGCTTGCGCTGCTGGTGGAGACAAACAGCAATGCAAAAGAAAATCGAAAAGAAGCTGCGAAATGTGCAAAAACCCAGGCAAACCGACACGTAGTAGAGAAATGAGGAAGAAGCAAACAAAAAACTCAGAAGTGTAAAATACTTGTAAAATACAGTCCCAATCGCGTGCGGAACTGTCGCAAATAGTGACCGCGGCCAAACCCGCGCCGCATTCCAACTACTTTCCATTGGGCTCAAAGTTCACAGCATACGTAAAAGCCAAAGCCCATGTGAAACGCAGGAGCCCCCTGATTCCGTGGAAACCTCTGACTACGTTTGCCAAGCCAGCATTCATGACAGGAGGTAGGCATACGCTGGATCTCTGGAAGGCAAATTTGGGCTCGGAGAGGTCTAACGCGACTCCATAGCGGAACCCTTCTCGACTCCTCGACTTTCTAGTAGCTGCCCAGCAACACACGTGCTTGCTACAAGCAAGGGAGGCTTGTTCGACTTGAATGTTGCAGCTGATTGCTGTTGCACTACTTCCGACTCTCTTGTTGATCTTTGCCAGTTGTATGAATCAACGGCCGACAAGCATCAAGTCTAGAAGTACCATTCTGACAGCCACGCAACAACGACTTCGCAATGACTTCGCAATGACCTAATTGCGAAGAACCTTTCCAAAACTCCCAAAGCACTTGCCGAGCAATCTGCCTCGGGCTGTCGCAGCCCAAGGCCCTACCCTCCCCAAATGGGGGTTTCCGAAATTAGGGGTACCTTCTTGGGGGCCCCCCAATTTTCGTACACCCCCGACACGTTCCTTCAAACCGTCTTGCAGAAGCCTCGGTAGGCACCCGCGAAAGCTTCTGCAGCCGTCCTTGTAGCACCTCGATCTCTTCGCCTTCAGCTCGAGGGCGCTTCTGCGCCCGCGTAGCGTGTTTGAGACGCCGAGTTCAGCTGCAGGGGCCCCCAAGTCTGAATGCTCTCTTGCCCACTGCGGCGCTAGGCTTCAGAACTGTTGTGACTATGCACGCTGCTTACAAGGCTTGAGGTTGTATTTTGAAAGGGACATATGGTTGAGACTCAGGGAGCAGGCTTCTTCCATGCGTACTTAGAGGTCGGTGGTTATGGGGAAGCTGTTTTTCACATGTCAAACATGGCTAAGCCATCCCGTGCTACTTCATCCTCTACGGACATACAAAGCACCGTTATATACAGCTACGAACCGCTATTTCCAGCACGGGAATCCTCAAAATCCCAAACCTCAAGTCCAGTCCCGGAGAGACGACGTGGCTTTCGGCGTGCATCCCCGGATCTCTCGAGGAAACCCAAGTGAATATCAAGGCCCAAACCAGGCTCCGTACATCCTAGCAGGTCCTGAACACCCGAAGCACCTTCCCAAAAGCACCTCCAGACCTCCTCCAGACCTCCTCCTAAAATTGGGGTCATATACCTTACACTACTATAGTTCCTATTAAGGTCTTATGGTTCATCTAACCTTAGAATAGCTATGATAGTCGTAGACCTCAACTCTGCACCTTCTGTTGTGTTCCTCACAGCCCTCGGCCATCGACCGCCAGGGCTTCGGGCGCATGCGCTCTCGCTCGGCCTGCCATTCGCTTCGCTCCTGCGGGTTTGAACCGGCTTGAAGGGGGTCCAGTCTCCTAGGGGAACCAAGGGGAACCTTTGGGATGATATAGGGGTTCTAATACTCCAAGAGGTTGCCTGCTCTACTACCAAGGGTTGAAGGGGGATTCAGGCTTTGGGCCTCTGATGAATGGTTTGCTGCAGGTTTCTGGGGCTTGGGATTTCAGATGTTGGTGTTTGTTCAGAATTCCGGGCTGACTAAGCTAGGCCTTTATTTGAGGGCTCTGGCTCGGATTGGACTGCCAGTCGCAGGGCTCCGAGGTGCAAGGATGAGTGATGAGGGGCTGGAGTTGTTCTACCAGGATCCAAAGCAACTGATTGCGAAGAGAGAGAGAGAGAGGAAGAACCAGAGAAAAAACACGGCTTCTGCAGCACTTGATGAACTTTGGAGTGAGATGGTCCAGCAATTCTCTGATGTGGTGTTCTTATGCATCCGCATCGCTGGGCTGCGGCCCCAGGGCGCGATCGTGCTTTTGGGATTTGGCGCGCATGCCACGAGGTTCTCCTTTGGAATAGGATCTAAACCTAGCATGCTCGGGACGAGGTTGACGCATAACTCTTCTGCAGCAATCTAAAGAAGCCTTCTCAGCATGGATTGCAGCTGCATGGGGTCCAGGTTGGTGGCCTCTCTTGGTGTCTCACTCTGAAGGGGGGGTTTCCAAAGAGGTACTTTTTATGCAGAGCAGTGATGGCAGTGCCTTTAGTCCGCAACCAGAAAGGGCTCGCCAAATCATGGATAGAGGTCTCTGGCCGCACAAAGCCCCAAAGCGTCCGGAACCTCAACGCAGCGCAGTGCCCTCAACTCGTCATCTCCTCAAAAGCCCCCCTAAACCCTAAACCTTAAACCCTAAACCCTAAAGTGGAAATCCCAGCGGACCTTGAGCAGGGCCTCAACCTGCTCACGGAGAGCTGTCACCTCACCGTCAGGCCGCTCAGGGATCTAGAGCTGCAGGCCCCCACGGCGATTGAACCACAGGAACGATGGCGGCAAGGAAAAATGTCCCATTTCAAACCTTAGAACACCCTGGAATGTAGAATTCACCCAGCTGCAGGGTGGGCAGAGGGAGTCAGAGGTCTTGAGCTTGGCAGTCTAGACACCGGCACAGTGCTTCGCCACCAAGGCCCCATGCTTGGAATAAGGGGTGTTGAAAAAAGTGCTGTGATGTAACCCTAAACCCTAAACCCTAAACCCTAAACCCTAAACCCTAAACCCTAAACCCTAAACCCTAAACCCTTACTGCTTATGTTGGTGCTGGCATTGTCTAGAATGTCCAGACTTGGGCGTTTGCGAAGACCTGCGTGCCGAACCCTGAAGTGCCAAGAGGGACCCGTAGCACCTCATCCTCGGCCATGGCTCCTCCACACCTGTGCCGGCCGGATGTTCGCGGCTCTTGGGGCTTTGCACGAGGCTTCTCCTGATATCTCCTGATAGGTACCTAAGTAGCCCTAACCCTAAACCCTAAACCCTAAACCCTAAACCCTAAACCCTAAACCGTGCTGAGTCTTTCATCACCAACCCCGAAGTGATCAATGCCAGGCCAAGCATTGTCCACGCAATGAAAGGGACCGCAACAGATGATGCGAGCCACCTCTTCTGTCTTCCTTCAACCCAGAGCCGCCAAAACCTCTTAGTTAAGGCATGTACCTTCACTCATATTAGGGCTCCTATTATGATTTAAGGGATACTCCTTAATTGAGGAGTTTACGTTAAATCATTCATTAGGGTTCCTGTTGTAATTCTTAAGGGATATTCCTTAATTCCGGGGTTTTGGAATCTCTGGGAATATCCACCTAGAGGCTGTCAGCAAGGATGGACTAGGGTGGCATGAGCCCTTTCATGTCACTTGCTCCCAGTGCCTGGATCAAGGCGGCGTGAGAAACATCAAGGGCGGCACAGCTCGCGTAGCCCGAATGGTTTAGGGTTTAGGGCTTAGGGCTTAGGGATGAGGGGTTTAGGGTCTAGGGCCGTGACTACAGTGTGGGTACAGTACGGGGTAGACAACAGCTTTGCATTGAAGGCCGCTCGGTAGAACAGGTGTGCTTCACAGATTCAGGAGGCTTGGCGGAGGGATGTCTCAGCGTCCAATCTTTGGGAGTGCGAGAGCTGAGAACTTCAGGCCTCATGGACCTTTGCTCTGTGGATCTTGGTTTATCGCCGGGGCTGGCATGCAGATGGCCGCTCCGAATACTGTTTGCAACAGTCCGTGACTTGCCTTCTGGAGAATCTTGAGCCGAGAGCATTGCAAACTCAAACCAAAGGGCACCGAGGCCGACGGGGCCAGTGCCCCATTGCTACGCATCCCACAACATCAAACTTAGAGCCTTAGAGCCTTAGTTTGAGCCTTAGAGCCTTAGAGCCTTAGAGCCTTAGAGCCTTTGAGCCTTTGAGCCTTAGAGCCTTAGAGCCTTAGAGCCTTAGAGCCTTAGAGCCTTAGAGCCTTAGAGCCTTAGAGCCTTAGAGGTCTAGAGGCCTAGAGCCCTAGACATCAATTATAACTGAGCTGACATAGCGAGCTTCTCAAGCAACAAAGTGCTAGTCACCTGGGTTCCAACACTCCCTCGGGGCTCCCTAAGCTTCCGTGGACACCTCCCCCGCAGGCCTGATGCTAAGGAGGGAATGACGGCCGGTGAGGTGCCGCAACTTGCTTTCTGCCATGAGCCACGGCATCCGACGGCATTGCCGAAGCATTCCATGAGGGCAGCCCCAAAGGAACGGATGCTTTGCACAGACTCGAGAAGGGAGGCTTCCTCCGATCCTGTGCTGTTTGGGGACCAGCGAGTAAGACACGAACCTATCTAAGCAAGAACCACCGGACTGCTAATCCCCACATATCCCTATATAATACAAAGGTCAAAACCTCCCAGAACCCTAAAACCCTCTTCTCGTTCGATTGCCCCGCCCCCCCCAGGGTTCGATCTCACAGTCTTCGACTACGCCTAAGAATTTGCCCAAGAGCCCAAGCGTAACTTAAGGAAGATTCCTTACATCATGATAAGGATCCCTTTATGATTTACGCTATATTCCTTAACTAAGGGGTGTTGGGCTCTCTGGCTGGGTAGGCACGAAGCCCCAGACAAAGATTCCCGTTTTCGGAGGATCTTGAAGCGGTTAAAATGACGCCGCAAGCGAGCTAAACGAATGCAGACAGCCTGCTGCTGCAAAGGTCCGTGCGTTTTGACTCAGACCGCAAGCAACACAAATAGAGGGTGTCTGCACCATGACATTGCATGGCGGCATTACGGCTAGCCGCTTCGGAGTGACAGTAGCATTAATGATAGCTGCGGAGCGGCTACCGTAGGGTGTGAAAGCTGTTCAGCTTCCACAGGGTTTCATCGCAAGAGGATCACATGCAAGCCTCGAGTCACCTGCGACTGACACAAGCTCAAGTTCAACAACCCTTTAAAACCTACCCTAAATAATGTTCGCAGGAGGCCTGGAGTGATTCCGTGCCTTTGCTGCAACTGGGCCACGCCCTCCTCTTAAACTCTCGGAGGCCACGACCAGGGAAGCAGCTCGACCGGTTATGGGATTTGAGGCTAGATCCTCATAGTATTCCGGGCGGCTTGCGGCCTTGGGCGTGTGGCCTGCACGCATTCTGCGGGACGACGTTTCAAATCTTCGTTTCCCTACTGACTGGTGTAACGTTGAGCTGAAGATGTCAGGGCACAGGAAATGGCTTTCGAACTTTCCCCGGAGGCTGGAGCTTCCTGGCACCTGACATACCCAAGCTCAAAAGAGAAGACTGGGAGGTCCAAGGAAGCTTGTTGCTACCGAAGGAATTTCGACGTGGATTTTCGACAGCCCAGGACCTCAATTGATGCCTACAGCGGGATTCAAGCGAGAGTCCAATGTCTATGACGACATATGCCACTCTACTAGTGAAATGGAAAAGCGCAAGGCCCTTTCGCGAGGCAGAAGCCGCTTGATTTTCAAAGCTGGGCATTGACACGGGGCTTGGAGACTAGTTCCGGATCGGGTAAATGCCAGAGTAGGAATGTCAAGACAAGGTCTCTGCAAACGATATGACCTGGCGGTTTGCCTGCAGCCTCTCCCTCTCCCTCTCCCTCTCCCTCAGCAGAAATCATGCTTGCAAAAGCTCGCTGTCTAGGGGTGTTGACGCTGCAGAAGCTGCAGAAGCGCTTCTGTTCGTACAAACTGTCAGCGTTGCTTCTGCCACTACCGGCCCCAGGTCACAAGAGAACCATCGACACGAATTGCAGCAAACTCCGAGCCGTTAGCTTGGATCTGCTGCACACCCTTCAGCTCATCTTGGACAAGACTGCTGTCGCTGTCTCCCCAGGTCACAACAGTGCCATTGCCCAAAATGGCAGCAAAAGCACACGGAGATGCTTGGATCTGCTGCACGTCCTTAAGCTGACCTTGGACGGCACTGCTATTCCCACCACGGCCATCATCGCCCCAGGTCACAACAGACCCATCGCCCAGAATGGCAGCAAAAGCGTCGCTGGTAGCTTGGATCTGACGCACGTCCTTGAGCTGGTCTTCCACATCACTGCAGTCGCCACCGCTGCCTTCATCACCCCAGGTCACGACGGACCCATCGCCCAGAACGGCTGCAAATGCGAAGTCGGTAGCTTGGATCTGCTGCACGTGCTGCAGCCTATGTTATGCGTCACTGCTGTCGCCGCCACTGAAACAACGGCCCCAGGTCACAACAGACCCATCGCCCCGAATGGCAGCAAACGACACCAAAGTTGCTTGGATCTGGCGCACGTCTTTAAGCTGATGATGGACCGCACTGCTGTCACCACCACGGGCTGCATTGCCCCAGGTCACAACGGACCCATCGCGCAGAATGGCAGCAAAAGCCGACATGGTAGCTTGGATCTGCTGCACGCCCTCGAGCTCATTTTGGACAGCTCTGCGGTCACCACCATTGTCAGTATCACCCCAGGTCACAACAGACCCATCACCGAGAACGGCAGCAAAAGCTGTGTTGTGGGCTTGGATCTGTCGCGC
Source organism: Symbiodinium natans (assembly GCA_905221605.1). Taxonomy (NCBI): domain Eukaryota; class Dinophyceae; order Suessiales; family Symbiodiniaceae; genus Symbiodinium; species Symbiodinium natans. Next base: position 328,539 of record CAJNDS010002156.1, read on the forward strand.
GTCCTTCAACTGGTCTTGCACAGCACTGCTGTCTCCACCATGGTCAGTGGAACCCCACGTGACCACAGACCCGTCGCCCAGAATGGCAGCAAATGCTTCCTCAGATGCCTGGATCTGCTTCACGTCCATCAGCTGATGTTGCACACCACGACAGTCCGCAGCGCCCCAGGTCACAACAGACCCATCGCCCAGTATAGCAGCAACGCCCACCCCAGATGCTTGGATCTGTCGCACATCCTGCAGCTGCCGTCTGATAGCCCCACCACCCCCCCCGCCGGGTGCCAAGGATCGCGGCAAAAGCAGCAATGTTGGTGTGAACAATGCTGCTCATCTGTAAGGTGAGCACATCACCGCTCCGCAACCTAGACTCCCCAAGAGTGGCTGCTGAATTCAGAATGCTTGCGGAAGAGTCTATGAGTCGGCTCCTGCCAACTTCCAAAGCCCTTTGAGCCCTGTTGTTGAACGAGGCTACCCACTCATCCTCTTCTGCTTCGAGCGACGCTGTCCTGCCGCTTAGCAGGCTCACCTGAATGGTAAGGGGCATGGTGCTACGCAGGCAACCCGCACTCCGACAATGGTTTTCGCCTTGGGCCAATCGCCTCAGTGTTCAAGGGCTTTAAGATTCATTCACACACGCCCGCGGTCGTAGCCCTATGAGTCTGTCTGATACATATATAATATATACATTCCCTATTTGTGCTGTGCTCCCTGCCCGACATCCGAGAGTGTGCACCAAATTCAGAACAACCCAAAACCCTCTCTCCCCCCCCCCCTCCCTCCCCCTCTTCCCCTCCTCCCCTCCCTCGGACTTCCCTCCCCGCAGGTCCGAACGAGGAGAAAGACCTGAGACTAACAAAGGTAAAGAAGAATGTCATTAGCAAACGTGTAAACAAACAAAAAGCAAACTTCTCACTCACTACGATATGGATGCGCAAAGCTTTGTATACCGGGAGGCTGGCTGTGGTTTCAAGCGGGCTCCCCATGTTTGCAAATGAGCCCCCCTCGCACCCCGAAGCCTGCAGGGTCAGCGGCCCGGCCAAAGATGCAGGGCACGAAGGAACTCCACAAAACCGATATGGGGGTGAGGGGGGGGGGGGGGGGGGGGGGGGGGGGGGGGGGGGGGGGGGGGGTGAGAAGGGAGGGGGAAGGGGCGGAGGGAGGGAGGGGCGGTTTCTTGCTTGACCGCTGCCTGGGACCGTCGTACATGCGCTTCAGGCTGGGCCTGTGTTCTTGCACCGCCTGACTCAGAGGCACTTTTTCCTGACTTGGGCGCCACTCCCATCATGTCTGAGATCATGCCTGAGGGTCTGGCGGTAGGGGTTGCATCGAATTTCTCAGACGGCTCTTAGGGTCGGTTTAACGTTGAGGGGCTAGGTCACGGTCTGCCTGCCCTCACACATGATGAGTGGAATGGCAGCGGCCTACATGGCATCTGCGACGGACTTCCTGCAACATGGCGGTTGTCACGAAAACGCTCCAAGAAGGCAATCAGAGAAATCTGCATCACGGCTTTCTGTGCAGGCGCTTGCTTTTTGCTGGTTGCTGGGCCTGCGGTCTTTCCCTATACCCGATGCTGCAATGTTCTTCGCAGAACAGCTTTTGCAGCCACTGGTCATCATCCAATCGAATTTTAGAGCACAAAACAATATGAGGCCTGCATGTGCGGCCGGGCCCCACACACGACCCCTGTGAGCATTATTTCGTATGTCGGTCAGATGGTGATGGTAGCCGCCTGGAAATACACAAGCCTGGCGGCCCCATGGGGAAGTACGCCATCATTGCCGTAAATGCAATCAATTTGGGCCTGCTCGCCCAGGAGCTTAGAAGTTATGTACATAGCTCAAGACCTGCGGCGTGCATCAGGAAGGCCTGCCAGCTACGTGGTGCCATGGACTCCCCTAAATATCGAAATTCAGGCGCGCTACAGAAGATTCGGGCCCCTATAACATGGTGCTGTGCTTCTTTCACATCCCATCCTGTGAATGCCAAGGGTGCAACCCTCGGCAAAGAGGCCAAGCCGTGAGCAGCAAGACCTGAGCAGAGTGGTTATTCTTGGACTCAGGGGGCAACCATCAACATGCTACTGTGCAACGGGATAAGGTCCCTCGTCCCTGAACAGACAGCCACTCAATCATGAGGGCATGTGGTTCAAGAACTGAGCCATGGGCCAAGCACAGAGAACTTCACCAGGACCGACGCAGACATCCTCCCACACCATAACCTTGCCTCCGACAACTGCCGGTAGACCCAGGCCCTTCGTCCAGTGCCCTCGCCCTCCTTGCCGAGACTTGCGGCCCGCGACGCCCCCGCACTTGCGAAGAGCAAACTTGCCACACTTGGAGATCTGCTGTCTATCGCTCCTGGTCAACGCACTCGCCTCCGGCCCGAAAGGGACCAGCGTCCCCTCGTGGTAGTGGCAGCCCATGCTTGTGCGATTCGCCGATGCAGTGTATTTCTCTCCGCATCGGCCGCACACCTTGAGTCCCAGGGTGCTATCAGCCAAATGCCCCTGGCGGTTGTCCGCGAAGAGGAGCTTGTTGTGGGGCTTCTGCTTTGTGGGCGTCGGCAGAGGTGCTGCTTTGACCTGTGCCATTTGTGAAGCACAAGGAACACAAGCTCTCTCACCAATCTGAGCTACGGAGGCTACAGAGGCTACACGCTGTGTGTCTTTACAGCACAAGCTCTTCCTTCCGAGTGGCTCTAACCCCCTAGACTCAAGAAGCCCTCCAAAACAGCCTAAACCCAGAAACCCCGAACCATCAACTCGGCCTACCTTCCAATCTACTGCCCAGTTTCAGGGCAAGGAGATCGCTTTCGCATTATCCCTTTCGAACTGTTTCTGAGGAAGTCCGAACACGGAAAATGAACTCTCGCAATTCCTGGACCCGCTCAAGCTGCCTGCAGAAAACAAAATCTGACCCTCGACCACCCAGTGCACTTCATTCAGGTGATGGCACGTAAATCTGAGCACGCCTCTCCAAAACACCCCCAGGCCCTAGACCATGTCGAGCAAATGCTGTAGGGCGAGCACGATGAGCCCCACCCCACCAGGCCCCCCCCCCCCCCCCCCCCCGCCCGACTGGCCTGTGCGACTAGCACGGGATGCTGGATGTGCTGAATAAAAGTTTTTTTGGGCCCTGATGTGCATTGGCTTCGTCTCTGTTGCGGGGCAGGGGATGTCGCCTTCAAGGATGGTCGATGAGGTCCAACAGTCCGGCTGGGCGCGGTGGCCCTGAATTTGTGTGGCAGCTCGGGTTGGGGGTTTACGAGAGTAAGGGACCCCCAATATCTAGACCCCCAAATAGTAGGATCCCCTTAAAATAAGGACCCAATAAGGCACCCCCCTCATATCGTAAGCCCCCCTTCAGTTCTGGGCCAGGTTTAAAAAAATTGTTGGAAGGCCTGCTCAGGCTCAGGCAGGCTGGCTTTCGATGGGATGCCCCATCAGTGGCCTTACAATCCTTACATGGAAAACCGAAAACCCCCCAAAAAATCTGTTTTTTGTGACTTTTTGGGTTTTCGGCACGGAGCCACGCTGTTCCTCTTGTAAAGCTCTCCACGCTCTTCTCAACTTGCTCGTGCTCTCAACCCGGGATGCCCTTTAACACTATCCTCTCATCGGCCTGTTAACAAAAAGAAGTACTTAGCTCCTGTCTTCTCCTTTTGTTGTTCCCGTTTCGTATTCAACTTCGAGCCTCATCCTCTGTATTTCCTCTATGCATGGGCTCTTATGATGATACACAGAGGAGATCCAAATTGCGCACTCCTTCCCTCTTCAGACAAGATCTGGGTCTTGACCCGATTCAAGGCTAAGATAAATCATCATGCACAAGATGGCAAGTTGTTGCCAGACTGCGGTGCCATGCTGTTCGCGACTCGCTTTGCTTCGGTTCTCGACTCAGCGTCTTTCACATGCCGTGCAAATGACACATGACGTACCTGATCTTCTTTTACGAATAGACAATAACTAAACTTCGCGTTTGGCAAATAAAGTTTAGACGTCCTCTTGCAAATGATGACGTTCCTGTCAAGACCAACTGGCCTGAGTTAAGATTCCCTTTTGATTCTCCAGAAATCCGCACGTTGTCGCTTGAAAGCTGTCGTTTTTGCGTAGATTCCTCTGCTTGCGCTCCCAGTGGGACCTCCAAAAACAGCTGTCGACACCGAATATCGCTCTAAAAAGCTACTGAGGCACGGCCATGAGTGAACCAACGGGCCGCTCGGAACACTGCAAAGTCGCCAAATACTGGCGATCGCCCAACACGAACCCTAAACCCTAAACCCTAAACCCTAAACCCTAAACCCTAAACCCTAAACCCTAAACCCTAAACCCTAAACCACATCCTAGTTTGGAGCTCTAGCGGCTCTGAGGCGCCTTTCTGATCCCCAATCGGAGAACTATAACAGAAAAATCTATGGATATAGCCATAAATGCAACCATAAATATGCCACAAGTATACCATAAGTATACCATACATATACCATTAGTAAGCCCTAAACCCTAACCCCAAACCCCAAACCCTAAACCCTAAACCCCGAACCCTAAACCCTAAACCCTATACCATAAGTATACCATAAGTGTAAACGTAGAAGCGACACCTCCTCCAGGCTGTCCGAGCGCGGCTTCTGTTTCCGCCGGCGCCACTCCTCGGCTCGCCGTGCGCGGCGAGTAAAGACCTGTTTTGCGAGGTTTAGGGTTTAGGGTTTAGGGTTTAGGGTTTGGGGTTTAGGGTTTAGGGTTTAGGGTTTAGGGTTTAGGGTTTAGGGTTTAGGGTTTAGGGTTTAGGGTTTAGGGTTTAGGGTTCAGGGCTGAAGCTCAGGAAGCCCAGGGGCCGCGTGTTGTGTTTTTTGGGGGAAGATTTACTTGAACTGGAGAGTTTCGGGCTCAGCACTTGGCCTTGGCTGAGGGGTTTGGGGCCTCGTTCTAGACCGGGCCCTGCCCAAAGAGCCCAATACCCCTTAACTAAGGAAAATTCCTTCAAAAATAAGGATCCCTTGATAATTTAAGCCATATTCCTTAGTTAAGGGGTATTAGGGCTCTCTGGGTGCAGATGCAGAAACGACCCACCTGCTTGTAGCTTCCGGCGAAATCCTCTGCCTGCTCTGGGGCTCGTTAGGTTAGAGTTGAGGAATGTGGAACGCTTAAGGTTCAGAACGCTTGACAGAACCATAAAATTTTGCCAGTGTAGAGCCTCGTTGCGCACAGCCTAAGGAACAAGGAAGGGAAGAAAGCCTCCAAGACCGCACCCCAGGCAGATTCAGTCGTCCTCGCCGCAGAACATGCGAGCGCCTGAGGCAGTTTGGGTGTTGAGAGGCGTCGTTTGAAGTGTAGAGAGTAGAGACCTGCGCTTGTGGGAGCTCGGCTAAAGATTCGGGTTGCTCTGAACGGGCAGAGATACAGCAGCAGCATCAAGAATAGTTGCTGTGATGCTGTGGTGCATGGAACAACAGAGTCACAACTCAAAAAAAACATCGGGCCCCGTTTGCGGGGTCCCAACAGCCGGACGTGAGAGGAATTAGATCCGGAGTTACTTCTTCGCAGGGAAATGGTATGTATTCTCCGTTTTCTCCAGACAGAGCTAGCAGCTGCCCTGTCCTCTGTCCAAGTGTTTTTGGTGTGGGCCTGGACAGTCCATCGCAAAATCCCGTCCCCAGACTTAAATTGTTGTTTCAGTGTTCCGCGAAGGTTCAACTCCGTACGTCCCTTCGGTTCCAAGATTTCAGCAGGGCTTCCCCAGCATCAGCTGAATCTAAAGATTGCTCTAGTCTTTTTCCGGAAAGAATCGTCTTTGGCATGGGTCTGAGAAAGCCGTCCCTATGTTTGCTTCTCTTCTCTTCGCTTCCCCTTTACTTTATTTTGTTATCTGCTCTTTTCGTGTCTTTTCTTTCTTTCTCTCTCTTTTTCTCTTCTCTTCCGAACAGCCTTATCTTTGCGGCCTTACAGACACAACTTGGGATGTTCCCCTTATACAGTCCTTGATAGGGATTATAGTTGGGTTACAATAATCCATTAAGGACTATGGACTGTTAGTATAAGTGGGAACATCCCAAGACACAACCAGTCACGAAGATGGCGTCAGGTGCCCCATCCTCGTGACTGTCGTCACTTTTTGAGAGCGACGCTTAAAAAGCAAAGACAGAGGAGCGTGCATGGCGGGAGTGCCTCATCCTGGTGACTGTCTGCACTTTCTTAGCAAGCATGCCCCAAAATGTGCACTCCCCCAGTACAGCTCGAGCGTTGTCACTTTTTTTTTGACGCTTTCGAACGCTTTGCGAACACAAAACGCACGGATGCCGGAACCTCACCAACCTCAGACCCCAACTCTTATATCGGGATCCTTCTGCGCAATCGGGAAATCAAGAGGTACCTCCCATCACAGGATCCAAACCAACCCGAACTACCAATATTTACTCCAGAGTTTATTGTCTCCTTGCTCCCTAAACCTTTATAAAGCTCCTTGAAGACGGGGTTCAACAACTCCAGAACTATCAAACATAAACTACTGCTTTAAACTCCTGCTTCCCTTATGTTTCCTCTTTTGGGGAGGGGATTCTATTCCATTTTGGGGTCGAAAAGGGGTAACCCGTACTATGGGAAATGCCCACATGTTAAAGGAGCCCTGCCTCGATGCCATACACGGCCGACGGGTCGCCTGCAGCCACCTGGATTTTCAGGATGACGTTCTCTGGGAGGTCCATCAAAGATACCTTTCGGCCGGTCTTCTCCATAGCCAGATCGTTCAAAGGAGTATGTGGCCTCTGAAAGAGTAGGCCGAGCCGATGGCAACTTTGTCAACCCGAGTTCCTTCGAGCTGAATTTAGTGGTCTGAGCCTCGAGGCAAGCAGCCGACAACGATGTAAAAGCGTTCACATCCACATGAAGAAGCAGAAGAAACTAATGATCTACACCAGATTCGGCGAAGAACGAAGATGTCAGCATCCGTGACGCAAACAGCTGATTCATTTTGCAACGCAAGCACGCGCACCCTCCTGAGCAGGCCGCCGCAGATGCTCAGGAGCCTGCATGCTCTGGGACATCTGACTAAATCCTACCAGGAAGGTTCGATGTCTGGCCTTCCAAAGAAAAGGCAAATTATGGAGTTTGCTTCTGGGTCGCGAAATTGACCGAGGCTGTCCAACCCTGCATTCCGCTCTGAGGCCTGGCCCCTAAACCCTAAACTAAACCCTAAACCCTAAACCCTAACGCACGTTGAGGGCCCCTGAGGCCACTCGGTCCCAAAGCCTCAGCCCCGAACCCCGCGGCCGACCTGCTCTGCTCGCTACGTTGGCGGCACGCAGGTCTCCTGAATGACGTCGTCCACACGAGGAAGCCTTGAGGACACGGAGTCGAAGTCTGAGCTACGGGGGGCGTGGCAAAAGAAAGGAATGATGTAGAGGCCTTTAAGATACTGATACCCAGGCACTTTCGAAACAGGTCGAGCCATGGAGTTCCCTAAAGCCAGGCCGTTGCACGCGTCATGAACCTATCAGCCAAGCGAGGGGAGATGCCTTGAATCCCAAGACAACCGCACCCAAACCCCCGCGTTTCAGGGAAAGGTTTACAGCTGGCTACAAGTTTTGCGCGGCGAGCAGTGCCTCATAAGCAAGGCCACTCCCAGCCCAGGCCACAAGGTTGAGCCGTGCCTACAGTAGTGGGCCTAGCGTGTGTCGAGAGTTGGAGCAAGAAGTCAGGAGGCTTTTGCTTGTAGCCCTCCTGACACTTCTGGACCTCGAGTCTCTGACCAAAGCCTGGCACATTTCACCAGCAACTCCCCATCGATGGGAAGCGTTCGCATCTCCTCCCGAGCGAATGGTCCAGATTCCAGATGTGAGTCCCGACACGACTTCACGACACAGGTACAATCTTACCAATCATCTCATGGAGCTGTTTAACGGTACATCAAGTCAAACATCAAGTAACATTGCCATCGTCTTTGGAGGAGCCACAAAGGGCCCACTTTCAAAACTCCGTGAGGCCACGTCGGGGATTTTTGCTTTATCTTTAATAGGAGATGTGTTACAAGAGCGGGCCCTTTGATACTTACCACAGGAGCTTCTTTGTGAAGGACTTTGGGTGAGCAACTTGTCCAAAACAGGCCTCAAAATTGAGGATTCGCAGTGGGTACCAGTTCAATTGGGGGCGCTTGCCTTGTTGTATGGCAGTCGCGTTACCCGTTGCACAGAGCATTTAAAGGGCCTCGTTTACTTCCACTACATCAAAGCTGCAACCCCCAGGCTCGCCATAGAGAACACACCATGAACCGTCAACCCCGCACCTGAAGCCCGACGCCTTATGGGCGTTTCCGAAAATAGGGGGCCCCCAAAGCAGTCCCCCAAATAGTATGATCCCCTTATCATAAGGACCCCAATAAGGTATCCCCCAGCATCGTAAACCCCCTTATCATTCAGGCCACCGGGGTCCTGGTTCACCAGCTCTAACCTGAGTTGCGTTGTCACAGGGTTTGCAGCTGTGGGACTCGGCTGATGGAACTTTGGGGGGCCTCTAAGCCCCAAACCCTAAAGCCCTAAGCCCTAGGCCCTAAGCCCTAAGCCCTAAACCCTAAACCCTAAACCCTCATGAGGGGCCTTCCTCCTGGAGCTCCCTAGGTTATGCGGGGCACATGTCTGCCGAAGCAGTTGGTGTTTTTCTCTCTTTCTTCGCCCGTGGTTGGTCGACCCCCCATCGTTTCCACCAAAACTCATCAACCTCAGGCTTGGTCGACCTTGGTAAACCCTAAACCCTAAACCCTAAACCCTAAACCCTAAACCCTAAACCCTAAACCCTAAACCCTAAACCCTGAGGAGCTTATGCTTGAAGCTGAAAGTTCACCCTGCCCCATGAGGTGTGAAGCTGGGAAGATGGCCCCGGAGCTCCTGGAAGAGGAAGCTCACGGCACACGGGACAAGGCGGACACGGCGGACGTGGCGGACAAGAAGCCCAAAAAAGGGAGGCGCGAAGCGAAGCGAAGCGACAAGCAACCCGTCTTAGACCCTAAACCCGAAACCCTAAACCCTAAACCCTAAACCCGAAACCCTAAAGCGATGTAAAGGCAAAGGCCGAAGACAAATCACGAAGCTCGGGGATGCTCTTAGAGTTTTCACCTGTTCACTGAGCTGAACTGCGCTTGACTGAGGTTAACTGAGTTTAACTGAGTTGAGCAGAGTTGAACTCATGTCTGCTTTGGGGGATTTCCGAAAATGGGGGGGGGGAACCCCTTATTTTCCCCAAAATACTATAGCATCCTTCTGAAGGAACCCCCAAAAAAGGGTACCACTTTTTTTCTCCCCCCCATTTTGCGCTCCGCTCTGCTGTTTCTGTGCCACTCCCCCCCCCCCCTAAACCCTAAACCCTAAACCCTAAACCCTAAACCCTAAACCCCAAACCCTAAACCCTAAACCCCTCTTCTTTCCTCGGGCCGCGGCAGAGCCTCCATGTTCGGGGCTGCCATGAGGCGCCTGGAAGGCCAACCCCTCATTTAAGGCTTGGTAACCTCTAGAGTGTTTTTAGGGTTTAGGGTTTAGGGTTTAGGGTTTAGGGTTTGGGGTTGGGGGTTTGGGGGTTTGGGGTTTAGGGTTTAGGGTTTAGGGTTTGGACCTCCCCAACATCTGGGGGCCAGGAACAGCTTCGGGAGTCAGACGAAGAGCATCACTCACAGAGCAGCATGGCTTGGTGGTGGCCTCTTCTGCAATTGGAAGAGCGCGAGGGTAACAGCCTCGAAATTTGCAGCTTTTCAGGTCTAAGACACTTGCTCTGTAGCCTGCACCCGAGCCGCGTGGCAAAAACTGGCAAAGTAATCACAATTCCACGTCAGGTGATGTCATGTGGGGACTGGACCACGACAGAAGGGATAGGCCATTTTGCTGTAGTTGTGATGTGTCGGCAGCCGAGCTGGACCCTGCGTCCGCTGCCCACAGCTTACTCATCCAGGCTACCACCAGTTGAGACATGTTGAAACCTTTGACCTCACAGCATCAGAGGCAGCTGCATTTCAAAAAAGCGTCTCCGCAAGGATCTGACCGAGATCCCCACCAACACGCCGCGAAGACCAGCCTCTAAGAAGATGTCCATGGCCTGCTTCAGGATCTTGGACACGGTATCTCAAAATCACCCCGAAAGCTTTCGAAGACCGGCGCCAGGCCCAAACTTTCGTGCTCCCATTCTTGCACTCGGCTCGCCTAAATGTTACAACCCAGGCACCTACCCAACACCCCGAAGCCATAAGGCTGTATATCCCACCGGATGACCGGAACCTCGACAGAAGTTGTGGGTGTGCCCAGCCCTCCCGGAGCGCAAGTTCTGAGGAATGATGGGAAACGACAGAGTAGCTCGAATATTTGTTGCTGGCCTCTACAGGCTGCCACTTGAAGGAACATTTTGGACCCCTGCCACCACCACTGTGGTTCCCCCTAAACCCTAAACCCTAAACCCTAAACCCCTAAACCCTAAACCCTCATTCTGCCGAACAAGGATCCTAAAACCTCAAGCTCCTCTTAGGGCCCTACAACCATCCACTGCAAAGCCCTAAGCTTCTACATCACGGCTCTAAGAAATATTCAACATACCCCCTTGGACTCACCCTAAAAGAAATTGGGGGGGGGGGGGGGGGGGGGGGTTTGGTAAAATCCTTCCTTACCTTCTCCTTTGATAGGCTGAGGGGTATGGGTTTGGGGTAGGTGGAACTATATTCTTGGCGCAGCACTCCTTCCGCCGATTTCCCTGGAGCCTTGCCCTAAACCCTAAACCCTAAACCCTAAACCCTACATCCCAAGCCCCCTAAACCCCAAGAGGATCCCTGAACTTGACATCGCTTTAAGCCTGAGCCCTGCTTGCCAGGCCTCAATGACGGCAGGCAGGGGCAGCCACTTCCCTGGCACTCCTACACCCTAAACCCTAGCCCTAAACCCTAAACCCTAAACCCTGAACCCTAAGCCCTACAGTAAACTCCAAAAAGTTGGCACATCCTTATCCCCATATCCCAAAAGGCGTACTAAAGGGAATCCCAGCTCTCGTCATCCTTAAACTATGTTCCAACTTTCTGGAGTTTACTGTAAGGTCCACTGTCGGCACTGTACCAAGGTTTCAAAGTTTCGAGCTAATGCCCAACACCCTCAAACTTTGAAACTTCACCCAAGATCCCAGAACAAAAAAACTTTAAACTCCGGGCCAGCCAAGATCTACAAGTCGCTGGCGGCAGCATTTTGGGACTGAAGCGTGGGACGAGGCACCGAAGAGGGACAGCCAACCTCAAGAAGATCACATCAGAAGGGGCGGGGTTCCTATAGTATAGGTACAAAGGGACCATAAGGGAATACTATTAGGAAATATTCCGGCCCCTTTATCACCCCAAAAAGGGAGTTGGGGCACCAAGGCTTCCAATGCTGCGGCTCAATGGCATACCAAGCCCACATAAGGAGGCTCTGAGGAAACATGCCATGGTATGATTGAGGGTGAATGTTCCTCGACCTTTCGCGCATAGCACGCCTGAAGCCTGGAGTTGGTTTTCTTGCACATCAGGTAGTCAGTCGACGTCCACAAAGGTTGGGTGGAGTGCGTGAAGGCCGAACAGACGTCTCTGCTTTTCTTGTCGGGGCGTTCTGTTGGTGGCCCTGCTGCCGTTGTTTGAGCAATCTTTGGTTGCTCACGAGACGGTTTCATGAAATCATCTTTGCTGATGTTGCTCAGGAACCCGTCGATCGACTGGTGGAAGCTTGATCTGATCCTGGAGTCCTCACATTTTTGCAGTTGCGACCAGATACGGATCGAAGCTCCACAGGCAGGGTTTAGGACGTGGCGTTGAGGTTCAAAGGACGCTAGGATTCTTCAACGACGCTGGCAACTTGGGCGGAACTTGAGCTTGCGAGGGCCAGCCAGCGGCGTCCTCCCAGGAGTCTCGTTTGCGTCCCTTCAAAGCTCGACACGTCTAAGAGAAACAGGCCGAAGAAGCCAGCAACATCTACGATCATGTGATGCGATGCCCGAGCCACTCCAGAGCCCTGCCGGTACTAGCAGAGCAACGGGGAGCTCAACGGAAGGCCGAGAGCCCGAAACCTGTAAACTCCGAAAGAAAAGTCCTTAAGAACAACTCCCGATGTAACTACTCTGCTCCCTGAGTGGCCAGCAGTTGGGGAGATAGCTGAGAGGTAGCACTCCACAACCTCTCAGCGATACGGGACTCTATGTCGGCATTTGAAATCGGCAGCATAAACGTGCCCTTGGTGCTGTAAGGTATAACAGATACCAGCTGGGCAGTTGTTCAAGCTGCTGTCGCAGCACTGACGGATGGGAAGTAGCAGGAGCAAGCCGAACTCATCGCAAATCTTACCTGGCCCCAAATGGGATTCCGAAATTAGGAGTACCTTAGTGGGGTACTCATTCTGAGGGAATCCTACTATTTGGGGGTTTAAATTAGGGGTCCCTTATTATCGTAAATCACGACATGCATCCATCAAGACTTTTTCAGCTGGCCCCAAGTGTAGACTTGCCAAAAGCACGGATCCGATCGCCCGGAAACTCAAGCCTCCTCCCCCCCCCCCCGAAAATACCCTGGCCCGCCGTGGAGATGGTTTGCCAAGTCGGGGAGGTAGCACAATACCAACCTGCAGCATTTGGGATGGGAACTGCAATAACCTCGGTATCCGCATCTCACGGAAATGGCTGGTTGAGGTGCCTGAAGGAGTTGCATTTTAGGGGGCACGTTTTGGGGTTGCGGGCCATTGAGGTGGCCTGAGCGCATGATAGCTAAGGATGATTAATTTCGTAATGGGCTCGTGCCTTGCAATGGTCACAGTCGTTCTTCCAATATTCCCGACACCCGAGACACCTGAAGATGTGCAAGAGGAGCCTCTCAAAGAAGATGACGCCCTTGTGCATGAGGGGGAAGCCCTCGGACCTTGGAACGCTCATGCGAACTACGATGCTGCTCAAAATTGCCCGAGCAGAGGTTTGACAACTTGGCCCAGACGAGTTGTGGAGTTCAGGGGTTCAGGGGTTCAGGGGTTCAGGGGTTCAGGGGTTCAGGGGTTCAGGGGTTCAGGGGTTCAGGGGTTCAGGGGTTCAGGGGTTCAGGGGTTCAGGGGTTCAGGGTTTAGGGTTTAGGGTTTAGGGTTCAGGGGCCTTGACACCTCCAGCAAGTTTTGAACCGTGCACGCCCCCAACCACCGAGTCGCTTTCAGCCCTCGATTTAGTTGGGGGGAGTCGTGGTGTTCTTCACGGGTGGTCGAGTGAGCCGGTCCAGTGTGCGCCCCTTCCTTTTCAGATAACCACCATCAATTTCTACTAAACAAAACTTGTGCCATCACCACCACCACGGCAACCACGACTCACGACAACGACTTCGACCACTACCTCTACCGCTACCGCTACCGCTACGCTACTACTAGACAGCTAACTCAAAATGGAAGCGCACTGAACGTGCAAGCGGACGTGTACTGGACCCCCCTACCTTCCTTAAGGTGGGCGTGTTGGCCTAGGCAGTCTCATTGCAGTCATGGACCCGGGCAGGTGGAATTCCCGAATTCAGGATCTAGTAGCTTATCTCCGCGACTCCATACAAGGTCCGAAGTCTCTTCTGTTGCCAAGTCGCCACAAGCCAGAGAACCTGGAGGCGGACTGCACAACGGACATTCATGCTTGCTGAGCTCAGGGAGTAGCTCGAACACAAAGATCCTAGTCACCAAGCGTCGTGCGTCTTTGGACATTTTAGACTTCAGCGTTTTTCCACAGGGAGCGCGCTGCTTTTGATTAGGCACTCGCACAAAAAAGCGGTCTTTCCAACCTAGCTTTGAGAAGAAATGCCGACAACGCTGTTCGGGGGATTTTAAGAAGTAAAGTGTGGCTTTGCACTCCTGACACGTCTACTTGCGTACCCGGGTTCGGGTGTGCCAGGGCCTGCGTTTCGTAAAGATGTCAGGTGTGGGCGGGTTAGATTCTGCACCTTCTTCGACTGGTGTGACCTTTTTCTTTCCTTGGCAGTTCGTACCTTGCAAATCGCATGCGCAGATGCCCCACACAATGCCGCCTTGTCCTCGCCAAGAACTGACATACTGATATGCGTAGGCTCTGCCAGAGTGCCCGTGGATACGCTGTCCGGATACATCTGGAGTTTGCACTAGACCCCTGAGTCTTGCGCGAACGTGCTTGCTATGACTGGACTTCACGGATCCCTTCGGCTGTCGAAATGGGATGCTGGGTTGGGAGTTCAGGACACCAGCTGGTCTGCTCGAGCATACTGTCTGAGCATTCCCAGTGCCACTGAAAACTCCGACTGTACTTCCGCGAAGCGGATGCGAAGATGCTTTTTTGGCACACCATTGCGCAGGTGTCAGTCGCCAACCAGCTCGATGCAACACAAGGCAGCGCAGACGCAAATCTGCTAATGTCACATAGCAGCCAGTCCAGCCAGAGTTCGGAGTCTTTGGTGACATGTCAAAGTCTCTCGGACCCCAACTCTGCAGCACATATGCTGTGCGAGCCTCAACCCAACTACCCCCGATGTACGTGTGGGCCTGTGTTGTTTTGGGCTTGTTTTCTGCTTTATGACCGTCAGATTCGTCCCCCGCATCCCCAGCCACCCAACCCAAAAAGACCCTGAATTATGACTTCGAAAAGTACACACGAGGGTAAAGTGCGGCTTACAGTGTGGCTTGTGCACATTTGCAGCTTCACAGCATTTCACAGCCCCCCTCTCCTGCTAAACAGGCGCCTAAAAACCCATTCCAATTTGTCATTCGCGCCGGGACCCAGACACCATCAAGGCGTCCTGGAACTTCCGCCGCCTCACCGGCGTCTGATATCTACACATTGCGTGCAGCGGATGAGTGGGGCACATATTATTCGCATTGCTCAGATTGCTCTCTGCAAGCCAACCAACCGGCCAGCGGCTAGCAAATGCCAGGGCGGACCCGAGCAGTGGTATCTGAGCACCCTGCGCTGTATCTGCGCGCTCCGGATACTTCAGGACCAAGGCGGCAGCGACATAGTTCCTCCAGTCAAGACACCGAATCTCGAAGCCGCTAAGTCCTGTCAACGTCTCTGCTGCCCTAAAGACCAGTATCGGCTATTCGGCCATATAATTCAACCCTCAGACGCATTCTCAGTGACCCTAAACCCTAAACCCTAAGCCCTAAACCCTAAACCCTAAACCCTATACCGGGGGCAACCGAAGGAGGACAGGGAACAAAACAGTCAGCCCCAACAGAAGCCCTTGATTCCCCTGGAACAACCGAAGACAAAACCCAAAGCACAACCAAACACACCTTTTCCGTAGGGCGCATTGCCCACGTTTCTTGAGCCAAAAATATCCGGGTTCATTGACCCCTTCAACTCTCATCACCAACTCTTTTCTACAATACCAGTTGCAGCTCCGCACTCCCCCTGTCCTAGGATTTCCTAGGACACATTGGAGATGCCGTTCTTTGGCCAAAAACCGCCATTTAGGCAGCAGCCAGCTGCTTGAAATGCACATTATGGTTTAACGTCATCCAGGACGAACCTTCAGCTCATTGGCTGAATCCTTTACCATTGAGGATTTCTTCACCTCGTACTTGGAAAATTCACGTTCCAGCGGCCCGTTCCTCACCAAGGAACTCATCATTCACCACCCAGCCATCCTTGAGGCAATGCTTACAAAGCGTCTTAGCCCTGGGCTGTGAATATCGCAGAACATCACAGTCACTGCTTGCGTGCATACAGTTCCCACCCATTGTTGTATACAAAGTGGCACTCGCAGGAATAACCACCGCTTTCTTGATCCACAGCCATTTATACAGCCGTCGAAAGAGGCACCATGCCAGTTCCCAGAGTATAATTGCTGCCACCAAATACGCAACAAGGTCTGAATTGTTGACAACCATTTCAATACCTTGAGCCAGAACCATCACCGTAGACGTGTTGGCGACCTTGCACACCCCTTCTTCTGAGCAAAAGAATCCAGCCGTGGACACTTCTTCGCCACCAGTTGCCATCCCTTGCAGAGATGCAGCCACCATCATGACCGCCATTGCAAGCGAGGCTTTTTTCAAGTCAGTTCCTTGAACCAACAGTCTGAGACCCCAAAGTGCCTTTTGCTTTGCGTACACCTGTCCACTCATTAACTTAGTCAACAGGTCAGCGATCATATACTCACCGCGAAGGTGCGCTATCACCATATAACCACGGTCCACCAGAGACCTGACACCGGCTGCTCGAATTCTCAGGTGTCTTGTTCTCCAGCTTCCAGCAGGATATTGAATGATCGAGCACGTTGAAACCGAATCTGTATACAGCACTTTTTGCAGCGATTCTTCACCTGTTCCAACCAAAGCGGCAATTATAGGGGTGCACGACTGAATCATCGTTGCTCCCTCTATGGACGCATGTAATTCAGCTTCAGCTGTACTTAAAGCCACCGTTGATTGTCTTTGTGTTGCCCACATCACTGGACAGTCACCCCACACCACCACCGCTCCTGAGTGGCTCTTTTCATTTTCACCTGCTGCAAAGCTGGCATCCGCGTAGGACTCCACCACCTTAACACCTCGTCCATAACGCAACACCTAATTCCTTTCTTTTTCGCATGTTGCGATTGCTCCGAACGTCAAGCCTAACGTTGGAGTTGCAGCAAGGTATCGGAAGACTTCCTCAGCCTTTTTAACCACAAATCGTGGCCTTCGGGATGTCCACAAAGACAACTGGCTCGCGCAGAACGCCAAATCAGGTCGAGTTTTGATTGCCACCCAGAGGAACTCCCCTACGGCACCTTGAGCCGCTCGCAAGGAAGGAATATCCACCTCCTCTTCTTCACCTGGAGTTTCTTTCACCATTGGCAGGTTACTCCCTTTTCCAGTTTCATCGATCTGATACCCTCGTCGGTTCAGCAAATCTCTCACAAAGTCCTCCTGGTTGAGAAAGAAGCTGCCATTTCGATACCAGATTTGGACACCCAAAAACTTCAGGAATCCATCACCGCAGCCTGGACCACAGAACTCGGGTTCAGAAGTTTTCCACTCCTTCCTAATCTGTTCCAAGGCCTCCCGGAGCACTGTCATAGTCCCAGCCATCAAAAAATCATCCACGTAAAGACCCATTGCCCCTACCAACTTGCTTGCACCTTCCGGCTTTTCTTGTGCCATAATAAGGAACAGACTTGGGTCTGCATTGGACCTCTGAAAGCTCATTGCTTGTCCATCCTTTGACACCCAAGACATACCTTGAAGACGTTGGTCTCGCCACTCCACCCATGCTGCAGGACTTTCGGCCAAACCGTACAAGGCCTTCCTCACAATCCACCGCTCCTCTTTTGTGCAAAGACCCAATTTCACCGCCGCCCTTGGGGGCTGCACCACCACCAAACGCCCTTCTCTTTGCGCCCTATTCATCGGCGCCGTCAGAAAAGCTTTGGAAATGTCTAAGCCAGCGATGATCCATACCATATATGCTGCGTGCCTCACTTGACACCTGAATGTAGTTGAATCTAAACCTGGAGCGTACAGCGAGTGACGACTGAGTGACCTCGGCCCTTCATATTCTGTAGCTGCCGTTGACGAAATGAAGTTTCCACATGCACAGATACGGGCACGTCGCCTCCCTGTCCCTTGCTTCCGGGTAAACACCACCAGACTGGGAACGTACTCAATCACCGGTGCATTAGGCTCTTCCGCCAATTTGTCCAGCTTTTCTTGAGTTGTTGGTTCCACCACCTCCAACTCTTTCACCAAAGACGTCACCTCGTCCGACAATGATTCCCTCCACTTTTCCAGCTCTTGCATGGCTTCTTGTGTAGGGATTGTTTTTGTTTGCAGGAACTCAACCTCCTCTGCTGCCTCAAGCGCGGTATTTTCTTGCACCATTTGCTGAACTTGAGCTGCTTTGACCAAAAACTTCGAGAGCTGTTCCTCAGCCCTTTTTGCTTTAACCAGCCATTCTCTAGTCTCTGATCCTTTCTCCTCATTCGACTCATTGGCCGATCCATGGAACTCGTCCAAAATGCAACATTCCTGTTCAGCAATTAGGCGTCGAATACTCAAATGCTCCTCTAGAGCCCATTGATGCGCTTCGAACACAGCGTAGTCGACTTCCTCTGCAAGGTCGTCCAGCGAGGTCTCTTTCAACGTCATTTTTAACCACTTCCTTTTTTCACCTTCTTCAGCTTGTGGTTCCGGAAGAGGAAACTTGCATTGGAGAAGATAGCACCTATCCTTGTAGCTCAAACGCTCCATAAAAACAGGTGTGTACCCTGTCAAGGATACCCTGTTCCCTTTCCAAGGCATAGGACCATGCAGCTTTATTGGAAAGAACGACATGAAGTTCCAGTGGATATCCACCAATTTTCCAGGTAAGACTTTCTTCCCATAGGATTGCTCCACCACTTCAGCTCCTTCCTCTAAGACCTTTTCATCCTCAACCCACAGCTGACCATCTTTATAGTCACCAAAGCCACACACATAATTGCAGCAATGCTTTTCATTGTGACTATCCCTATGCAATGACACCGGAGCATTGCATGAGATCTGAAGAGCAGAAAATTTGGCTTCAGGATTGTGGTGCCTCACGAATGATGCCCAATAACGACATAGCCATGGTCTTCGATGAGTCTCTTTTGTGATACCACACACTCCGCCATGAGTATAGTGGCCCAACACCAGAGCTCGCGTACTTGCGCACCAATTGTTGATACCACCTCTTCGATTCACCCTCTTTGGGTATACAATCCCTTCCAAAAGCTCCTCGCAGTCCACGTAATCATACATAGACCTTTCATACATTGACTTGGCTTTTTGCTCTTCTTTTTCCAACTGTGTTCCATCCCCAGCAGTCTCACTTTTGCAGACCAAATAAGCATTTTCATGAGGAGAACAGCAAGTCGGCCAATACTCATCACCAGGAACATTGTCCTCAACATCTGCATTTTCTTCCAGCTCCCCCAGACCCTGCATGTCATCCTCGAAAATTTCTAAGGGCGGACTCTCCCCCCGCTTGCGAAGCAAGCGCAAGGAGCCCACATGACCACGCAGTGAAGAGGCCGGGCTTTTCTCCATCAACCGATGGCGAACTGGAGGATCGCGAGGCGGAGGTAAAGGAGGTCCTTCCTCATCAGCAAACCGAAGCGCCGGTTTTTTCCCCTCCCCTTCCAGCTCCAATTCAGGCGGTTCCTTTATATTGGAAAAAATCGTAGTGCAGGGAAATAACACCAGTTCATCCGGATCTTTTGCAGTCCCTTGAGCTTCCACCCAATAACCACCAGGTAGGTCATCGCATGGACCCAAAAGAAGCGCAGGCTGCGTACGATCGACCCATTGCCGACCTTTCTTTGTTCCATCCGGACCCAGCAACTCCCACGGACGACGTTTGACTTGAATCTGAGCACCAAAAGGAAGCAATGCTTTAGGATTTAACCCCAACTCCCTTTCAGCTTTCTGCCACCGTAACATTGACCAATGGCGAGCAGCCAGTGCCCAGTACGCCGGCCCGAGTCGCGCCTCCTTTAAGAGCGACCTGACACCACGTTTGAATAAACCCACACATGCTTCAGCGCGCCCATTTGTTTGCGGGACTCCAGGATCACCAGTGGTCCTATATATCAGACGAGTTTCACAAAAGGACCGGAAGCGTGCATTGACAAACTCCCCCGCTCGATCTGAGTGGATTCTCAACACCGGATACCCATGTCTCTGCAAGCGCACCATCATCCTTTGAACTGCCGACAAAACAGTTGTTTGCTGTTTATCCACAATCGGCTCCACCATAACGAAGTTGATCATACGGACAGGTTGGGTCAAGTGGTCCTTCAGTTCCTTCCAGGATTTCTCAGAAGCTTGAATTTTCAACACCTCCGCCTCCAGAACTGGCGCAGGTTCCACCGGTGCAGAGCCTTCCTCCTCGAAGTTCGCGACTGCATCGCCTAACCATTCTCCAACACCAGCACCTTCATCTGCCACGTGATCTTCCACCTCATCCGCATCTTCCTCCTTTTCTGGAGGGTGACCCACATTGGGATCCAACATTGGAAATTGATACACACCAATAACAGCGTGTCGTGGCTTCTGCTGGTGAGCATCCTTCGAACACTTGTATGGACCCGCTAAGTCCAATGATAAAGTGTAAGCATCCCCATGCTTTCGCCTCAAATGGCGACGCTCTTTTCCAGCGGCAGACACACAGATTTGACAATCACGTCTGAAAGGAATATGCCCCCTTAGGCAACGGTCACGGAAAGCTCGCTCCTCAGTCGTCAACCTCCGTAACGTCCCTTCTCGTTCTTCTTTTTTTAACACCATAGCTTCCCGTTCAGCATCGCTCTCATGCAACCATTGTGCCAACCTGTGACGTATTCTTTTAACCAATCCAAACGCCCATCGCGCCCATATAGAGGATTGTCCAATACGCTCTTCCAGGGTAGAAGCGAATGTTGCCGACCACGGAACAACCACTCGAACCTGTTCCAACGATTCCCATAGTTCCATATCAGACACCAGGAAAGTCGTAGGTTTCACCAGAGCATGTCCCAATGCTCCTTGATCAAAGTGTGCAGCGTACATTCCATAACGCTCACAAAAGCTTTTCACCTCTGGCCAACTCCAGAAGGTAGGACTTGAGAGCCCTTCCTGAGAACCATCCACCAGATCCTCAGCACTCAAGACCGTTTTGCCGTTCTGAGAGAAATCCTTCCCTATGAGTTCAGGGTCCCCAGGGCTTTCCATGCCAAAGAAGACAGAACTTCCATTGATGACTTCAGCAGTTCCACACCTTGAATGCACCGCCACGTCATATAGGAAAAGCATCTTCAGAAGTAAAACACCATCCTTTTGAGCTAATTCTTGATGTGGCCAAGGAAGACTCTTTAATCCCAACCGTTCAGGCCCACAGCGCCGGCGTAATACAGGTGGACCACCGTCTTCACCTCTCAACCTTGACACTGTCCTGCATGGAGGTCCTCCAACCACAGCAACCACCTTTCCTTCAGCCGCCAGATGCAGAAGATACTTCCAGACGCTCGAATTATGTAGGTCACCGCCTTTTGTCAAATCCAGCTCCAGTACCTCCACATCCCGACTGGGAAAATGCCATTTTTGTTTCCCCGAAAATAGGTGTACCACCACCCTTTTTGCTCGTGCCAGCCGTCTCCTTTTATGACGGTTGAAAGGCAACGCCGCAATATCTCCACGTGGCAACAGCTCCATCAGCATATTTTCTGGTATATCCCCATAATACCACCGAAGAAATCGCCAGCATGCCTGGACGAACTCCTCCTCATTCGCTGACGCTGTCCGCGCTGCGCTTTGCAACGACGTTTTTACAGCCACCTCGTTGTCCGTATTCGGACACCCTTGAACCATACGTGCCACCTTCAAAGCTTGCTTTGGGGAGCACCAATCCATTTCATCAATGATCTGAAGCGCCACCTCCTTTTCTAAACAAGGGCACCCATTCAGATCACGAACGCGAAGTTCCCCCAGAACAGGATGTGAGGCTGTGCACTTGCCACCACGCCACTGAACTCTGAGACCAACCAAGGCGCTCGCTTTGCCAATTGGCACTAGTGGATCTACCATTTCAGGAGTTACCAGGGTCCCACCTGGGGTAATACACATCTCCCGAGATCCAACAGCTAAAGACACCAACACCTTTTGCTGCGGAAGCTGTTCTCCAGGACGAAGTGATCTGAGAGGATGTGATGCTCCCGAGTCCAACATGCCCATTCCCGAACACTCATTGGTGTCAGAAACCCTGGCCACATGTAGAACGCATACTCCTCGGCCTTCTCCCTGCTTCGGCAACAACGTGGCATCCGACGAACCGACTCCACAGTCCGCCCTTCCATTCCTCCATTGAGAATGGGACCAAGATACACGCTGCCCTTCAGCATGCAAAACCATTTTTTCAGCTGTTTTGTAATCCATAACCAAACAGCCATGTTCAAACCACAAGAGCTGGTCCAGCGAAGATTTTGCCCCCACGTGACACATCCCATTGATCACAGTGAGGTTCGCCCCAAACTCCAAAATCAACCAGAGAGGGATAATCAGGGGCCCATTGTCTTCCCTAATCAACGTCCCTTTCTCTGTAATCCTCATTGTCACACCACCAAGCGCGCTTTGCACCATAACAGTAGTGTCTGGTAAACATTCCCATGGAAAAAGCGTCCGCACAAGATGCGTAGCAGCTGTATCCACCAACGCCACTCTCCCTTCCTGCTGAAGCAGCCCAGAGCCACATAACATTCGAATACTGGGATCCCCGTTTGATGCCGACTGTTCTGATGACAGCTTCATAGATTTCAGCACCTCTAACGCTTCAACAAGGACCTGATTGGCCGTTGATGGCGATGAGGGACTTGCAGAACCTTTATCCAATCCCGCATTAGCCGTCTCATCTCCCCCTTCAGCTACCTCTGCCTTTTTGGCATTTCCCCATTTCGCACCTTTGCCGCCCTTTCCCCCTTTGGGAGAATTCCCTTTAGATCTACTCCTCTCAGGATTTGAGTCCACATTGGAACTTGCACCATCCTTATATGGACATTGCGGCTGCAGATGGCCAACGGCCCCACACTCAAAACATCTTCCTCGTTCAAGGGAGTCTTTGTCATGGCGAAATTTGCAGCGGGATCCGAACTTGCACCCCGCATCGGTCTTCCCATATATCCAACAGAAAGGACGTTCACCATCTCCGCTGTACCTTTTTCCTTTCCCTTTGCCTTTGTCACCCTCCTCTGTCTCGTCACCAGTTCCTTTTTGGGCCTTGTTTAACCTGGCCCTTTTCTTGGCGTCCGAGTCCTGCTTCACCTCTTGTTCACCAGCACTATGCAATAGCAGTTCAAACTCTGCCTGTAACATTTCAGCTAGTTTTGTCGCAGTTTCAGAGGTCGGCGAGTAGTCCACCCCCAATTTCTCCCGAAAGGATGCCACTCTGAAATGAACCGTAGGGTGTTTCGCCAGCAACGCGGATGACAAACCATCCAATCCCTTGATAAGCAAGGTAGCGTCCGGCTCAGCCGCTCTCAACTCCCTCAATCGGGAACGCCATTGCGCCCATTGACGCACTCCCTTTATGGCCTCTGAGATCGAGGTTGCTGGAGATGGTTGCACCAAGAAGTTCAACATTGTGCTGCGCTCATTTGCTCCACCTGGTTGGTAGACCGTCAGCAATTTGTAAAATATCATCACTGACCCCAACATTCGAGTGGAAACGATCTCGGTCTTCAATCTCTCCGGGATCGCCTGTAGCAGCAAAGACACCGCTCTCTGCTCCAACAAAACATGCACAGTTTGAACCACTTTGAGCCCTTCCAGCTCAGCCTTGATGCCCAACCTTTCCAGCGGAGAAACACTCAACCATTTGGCATACGCTTGATATGCCTTTGAGTAGACGCATTGCCACCACACTCTTCCTGTATCTGTCAGCGAAGACAACATTGGTTCGATCATTGCGATCCAATCACCCAGTGCCGTCGGATTGCTTGGTGTGTAGTCTGCCAAAGTTGGAAGGCTCATCACATGCTTCCCGAGAGCCTCCGGACGTTCGGTTCCAGAACTATCACCAGTGATTGGCATACCACGTGGCACCACTGCTCCAGGAGGTAAACTGACCCTACCACCAGGCCCTTGAGGTAGTCCATGTCCTATACCGGGCGCAACAGCTGTGAGCGGAACCTTTTCTAATTCCAACTTCCCAGCGACCATTTTCCACCGATACGGAACATCATCCACCATTGTATATCCACCCGATCCTGCTGAGTTCTCTTGCGTTGCAGTTTCCCGAGCTGAAACAAAACCGGGCTGGTTCCCCACAGGTGCGGCAGAACCATCAACACCTGACGGCACGGAAGTAATCGGAACATGTGTTAAACCAGGCGGTCCACTTGCATATCCACCACTTGCAGGACCTCCCGTGGGGTAATTCAATGGAGGCAATCTGGAGGGTTTCTTCCCTTCAGCTACATGCATCATTGGCACTTCTTTTTCATCCTCCACTTGAACATCCCCCTTCCTGGACCCAGGCAAGGATTGAAGATCACAACCCTTTGGCAGGTCGTAGCCCTCAATAGGCAGCCATGTCCCATCAGGTAACACAGTCCAAAAACCACCCATACCATCCGTGTAGAAAACTTGTCCTGGCAGGTACTGCTTCTCTGGAGTCATTCCTAGAGGATATGCCGTGTTTGCGTCCACCACTCCAGAGCTCCGTGCCCTTGAAGCTGACCCAGATGCAGCAGAGGTATAGCTTTTCTCCTCCACCCGATGCAACCTGTTCCCCAGCTCCTTTGTTTGCACAAGCAACTCTTTCAGCGCACGCTTCACCACCGCCATATCTTCAGTTTGCTCTTCACCACTAACATCAGGAATGAGTTCTTCGTCGGCTTGCACTCCACCAATAGTACCTCGTTCCATTTGGCCCATTAAGCCTGACGATGGTCTCTCAACAGGTGCAGGTTCCTGACCCAAAAGATCTTGCAGCGAAGGTGGCCTTCTCGTACCTTCACCACTTCTATCCCCTCCGCTCGCGGGAAGACTTGCCGGCCTTGATTGCCTAAGTCTCATTTCTTCTTGAGCCCGCTCGCTCCAGAAAGGATTTGCTGCTTGAACCGGAACCACTTCGTTTTCCACCTGAGGCGTTGGCTGTATCATTGCAACCTCCCTACCATCTGTCAGCGCTTGTACCATTTGTTGTCGATCTTCACCCCCACCACCACGATTTCCTTCGGCTTCATTGGCCGTTGGCGACAGTCCAAGAGCGACGCCGCATCATGTCCATGGCGTTAAACAAACGAAAAATCTTTACCAATTCCGCAGGAAGCCAAATTTGGGCTCATAACCTACGGGGGGCAACCGAAGGAGGACAGGGAACAAAACAGTCAGCCCCAACAGAAGCCCTTGATTCCCCTGGAACAACCGAAGACAAAACCCAAAGCACAACCAAACACACCTTTTCCGTAGGGCGCATTGCCCACGTTTCTTGAGCCAAAAATATCCGGGTTCATTGACCCCTTCAACTCTCATCACCAACTCTTTTCTACAATACCAGTTGCAGCTCCGCACCCTAAACCCTAAGCCCTAAACCCTAAACCCTAAGGATGCAGCAACAAACCTAAGCTGCCGGGCTCCAGGCATGCCCTGCGTGTAGCCGATGTCCGGGTCGTGTGCGGCGAAGTCCTCGTCCCAAAGCGAATCTGCTGTGTTCTCAAGGTAACGAACCGGTAACGAAGCAAACAGCATACCACAGCCCCACCTCGAAATCGGAAATTTGCTAGTCTTCAGTCCCCTCCCCTTTCCCCCTCTTGCCCAGCCCAACCGCCTGCCTTGAGAATACTGAAGATCTGCGGCTTCAGCGGCGCGCACTGGGCAGTGGCAGGAGGCGTGAAAAACCGTTGAAATGGTTCGCGGGCTCGATTTGTACCTGATGTCTGCTACGTTGAAGGACGTGTGCAGGAACGGCGCCTGCACTCCAAAGCCGATCTAACTATGACAGAACCCCGGGTTAAGATATTGACTTCTCGACCCTGAGCACTGCAATTTTCTGCTCAGCCCCCGGGCCATGGGTATGTCGGCAAAGGTCCGGTCCAAATCGTTTTGGATGGCCTGCAGCTATGGCAATGGAATTTCCCAGAATCCCAACAGGAAAAAACTGTACCATGATTGGGTTATCCCTAAACCCTAAACCCTAAACCCTAAACCCTAGACCCTAAACCCTAAACCCTACCCCTAAACCCTAAAACCTAAACCCTGTTGTTGCGTCTGTGCCAGGAGGGCTTGGCCGACCACGGGTAGGCTGCCAAATAGCATAAACTCATAATGTGCCAAAAACACCACTAATAGTTGCAATGAAACTGTTTTGTATGTATGTGCTGTTATAAACAAATGTTACCAGATGCTGATATTCGGTTTATATATGGTTTCGTGTCTAGGCAATCGCAACTGTGGGTAGTAAATAAACATGCAATGAATGTCATTAGTATGAAAACTAGGTGCATCAATAGCCTTTATTTCGTATTAGCATGGAATCAACATTTTGCACTATTTGCCTGGAAACGCGCGCTTTTGTGCCTAGAAACAAGCACGCAAATTTTGCCTAAACATGTCTAAACATCCAAAAGCCCACATTTCCCAAGAGATACTCCCGAGGCCTTTACTAGGCAAATTTTGTG
This sequence comes from Symbiodinium natans, assembly GCA_905221605.1. NCBI lineage: Eukaryota > Dinophyceae > Suessiales > Symbiodiniaceae > Symbiodinium > Symbiodinium natans. The sequence goes on from CAJNDS010002156.1 coordinate 354,656, forward strand.
TATTAAGGACGATTGTGCTTTCTGGGGGCTCTAAGCATACTAAATAGCTGGCATTTAGCTAGCATGTAATGCGCATGTGATTTTGAAAGCCGTTGAGCTTTTATGCAAATTTCACTTGAATTCAAGTAGCCTTTGCATGAGTATTTAAGAGTTGTACTATTGGCTATATTCGTAACAACGAGTATTGTGCTAGCATGTATCGAAAACGTTCTAATAATTTCGCATGGGAGCTGGTATTTGACCAAGATTGTGTCCAACAAAGGCGCTACTTGCCCGTGGGAACCGATAGCGGAGTATGCTCCAAACCCAATATCTTTGAGTATGAAAAGTTAGAACTAACACATACCATTAAACCCGAAACCGTAGTTTCCTGTCAAGCTGAACAACGACATTGCTTAAACCATTTGATTAACACAATTGGAGGTCCAGTACATTTTGCAGGAAAAATTGCAAAAAAAACGCGAAGCGGGTCGATCACAAACATTTTTTATTCACAAAATTAAAATTATAAATGAAATGAATACAATACATGAATATGACAATTATGATAATACGAACAAATGAACCAACTCATATAAAGTATACACATCTATTCGTATATGAAAAGAATGTTAAGAAAGCAACATACTACTATGTTCATATGTTCATATCTTCATCTGATACTATATTTACCCGTTACTGTTAGTATATGCCTATACGAATATCTTAACATGCTGATACGTTAACATGATAATATGTTAATACATGAATGTTGATGTATTCAGATCTTAATATATTCATAAGCTTATAAATTTGCATGTTAACATTCTGCTTATCTTCTATTATGTTGAGTACGACAATATGTTCATATGTCCATGCATTGATATATACGCATCTTAGTATGTTGCAGGCAACATGGGAAACCTTCATGCAGGAAACACTGCTGCCCCTGATGAGCTTGCCCGAGTGCCGGTCTACTACGCACCTCACGTAGACAGACGTCCGCCCATCGAAAACGAACCCTCCCCTCCCTGTCGGCGCATGCGGCTTCCATGGGCAAGTGCCGGATTCAGTGTGTTGCGATCACCCTAAACCCTAAACCCTATAAACCCTAAACCCTAAACCCTCATTGCACTCCCTTGGCAACCGACCGAAGCGCAACCCTGAAGCCCAGACGCGGGCCTCATCGCTGTTGCGGGGGGAGGCCATTGCCGAAACTCTCCCGTGCAAGGAATCTAGAGTATGCGTAGCCCAGTAGAAGGCCTTTTGCCTACGGATCTCATCTTGAACAGGGATCCTAAGGCGTGTGTTGATTGTGGAAAGTCATGACTGTACTGGGCCGCCCACGGGCATTTACAACTTGGGTCCTACTCATGATGCTACTAAGCTGTAACATGCACCCCCCGGTTTGGCGCTTCCTTGCCTTCTCCTAGGGTTGGTGGGCTCTTAGGGCTTACAGGGTCCGGAATTTCAGGCTAAGGGTTTGGATGTCGGGCGGCTTCAGCACGTCGTGTTCTGGGATGTAGGTCCAGCTGTCTACTCAGCACCTGCGCAACAGATCCAACCCTCCAACCCGGCGGTCGGTTCCCTTCTTGGGTCGTGGTGCAAATACATGCAGGGGCCCATAAATCCGACGCCCAGAACTTAAATCCAAACCCAAGTGTAAACCAACGCGCCAAGCCTTTGCCGTACGGACCTTGTCGGTACTGGTTTCATCTACAATCGACACTGAATCTATTCTGGCCAGTTTCTGGAAGTTTGTAAACAGATATTCGGTCGGTTCGACCCTAATCAAGTATTCAAGACCGCCCTTCAACAAACCTAGCACTTTGATGGGTTCTGCCAGCCCAGAAAGCATGATCGGCAGTCGCGTTTCTCACTCCCTGCTGTCATCTGGCTGTCCAGACTGCGAGGTTCTTGGGCCCTAAACCCTAAACCCTAAACCCTAAACCCTAAACCCTAAACCCTAAACCGAGAGGATGCAGGACTGAAGGTTGATCGGGACAAAGGTTTTCGGGGTGTCTACAGGCTTTAGAATACGCGCTTGAAGGCGTTTCTTGTGGGTTATCTAAGATTATTTAGGATTATTTAGGATTATTTACGGTTATTTCAGGTTATTTAAAGATATTTATGGTTGTTTAGAAGGTTATTTATGGTATTTTATGGTTATTTAAGTGGAAAGCCTCAGGATTTCCAGGGACCGGGATTGCGTGTTTTGGGGTTGAGGATGTGCAGGCAGGCCTAGGGTTTGGGCTTCGGTGGTGCTAAACCCTACACCCTAAAACCGCCTAAATCCTAAACCCTAAACCCTAAACCCTAAGGCCTAGGGCCTTTGGTGCGTCATCCTAGACCCCTCGCAGAGAACTGGCACCGGGGCAACGGAGCAACGGCATCAGAAGTGGAACAGGCCTCCGGTGCTCCAAGGTGCAGAGGGTTTAGGGTTTAGGGTTTAGGATTTAGGGTTTAGGGTTTAGGATGGTTTAGGGTTTTGGGTTGAGGGTTTAGGGGATTGAAGATTTCTGGTTCTGACACAATTTGCAATTTTGCGGTTTGACGCGGGTGCTAGCGAGTGCCCATTCCAAGGGATCCTTAAACAAGGTGGCGCGCCAAAAAACGACTCCTGTCATTTTGCCTGTTGGCGCTAGGGGGCTGCAAGTCGCATGTAGCGTGTGAACAAAAACTCGAGTCGTAGCGCAATATTTAGGGTTTAGGGTTTAGGGTTTAGGGTTTAGGGTTTAGGGTTTAGGGTTTAGGGCCGTATTCCAATAGGGATCCAAAAAGGGACCACAACTTTGACAACCACACATGCTTCGGTGTACCAGGATCCGAGTCCCTTTGCCGATTTCGACAGAATGGCTTTTTGGGGTTTAATTTAGGGTTTAGGGTTTCGGGTTTAGGGTTTAGGGTTTAGGGTTTAGGTCTTTCCCTAGGTTTTAACCACATCTTACGAGCCCCGGGAAACGGAAACGTTACTTGAGGGTTGGGGGTGTTCATGGTTGTGGCGTTTGCGCAAGCCGCACTGCAGGCTAAAACGAAATCTTGAAACACAAACCGCTCTAAATCCTGAAGCCCAGATATCCCTAAACGATTCCGTAAACCGCATGGACGCTTGTGCAGTACGTGGTACAAAGAGGCGAAAACACTGCAAATACCAGTGTTGTGGGCATTGTCGCCAAAGGCATGGACGCTTGTGACAGTTTTGTTTGTTCCACATCCTTGTGCAGCATGTTGTACAAATCGCTGTAAACGTGTGGGCATGGTTGCGACAGGCATGGACCCTTGTGACAATGTGTCTTGTTCCACATCCTTGCGCAGTATGTGGTACAAGGAGGCTGAAACGCCGCAAGTACCAGCGTTTTGCGCGTTATATCAGGAGGCGTTTCGCGGCGTGCCCGCCAAAAGCAAGCCGGCACCTCAGCGAAAGACTCACCCAACGAAATCTCCACTGCCAGTGCAACAAAATGGAAATGCTGTATGAATCCTTAGGCCGTTTCCTGCCAGGGGCAAATGCCGCATGCAAACGACGCATGCAGCAACGGGACTTCGTCGGAGGTAGACTCTATGTCATATTATCATAGCAACAAGGGGGCATACCGATTCGCCGGAGCCTACTGATACGACTTCAAAGCCAACAATACGCAGACAAGCTCGAAGCCATCTGCTGGCTGGAAGCACCTCGCCCCGAAACCCTAAACCCTAAGCCCTACCCTAAACCCTAAACCCTAAACCCTAAACCCTAAACCCTAAACCCTAAACCCTAAACCCATAACATCAACCCAACACTGCCGGCCTCCTAACCTGGCTGTCCGCGCAGCGTTGTGGCCGTGATCGCGTCGTCAGCGGAAAGGGTCCTGTTGCATCTCATGGAAGAGGCCAAGCAGCACCTATTTCAAGCGTCCCACCGCTGAACTCCGAAACCTCAATCCTCAAGATTCTCATCCGAAAGCCGAAGCCACAGGTCACTCGAGAATCTCAAGCTCGACGTCCAGGGCTTCCCGAAAAGTTCCGCAGAGTCTCCCTTGATTATCCCCGGCTATATACTACTAGTAGGGGTAAGATTCTGGGGATTCTGTCCATCTCAATTGCGGCAGACCCCTCATTGAAACCCATGTGTGGGACCCTCAAGTTAGAGGATTTGCATGCCCAGAGATATTCCTGCGGGCTCTTTTTTGCCTGCGCGGGCTTGATTGAACCAAGCTGCCGCAAGGTCTCGAGCCGCCGGCTGCGTGTGCCCTCGTATCCGAAGCCACAAGGAGTCTACGCGCTCAGAGTCCCAACCGCGCTTGGCCAGGCCTGCCCAGACATGCGCAATTTCGTCCACACGCGGGAGAAGCAGCCAGCTGCAGAGCTCATGGTACACACGCCACACGAACAGCGACGGCATCTGTGATGCCGACTCCTTGCATTGGGTCTGCCCTGTCCAAGCCTCGGATCTCTGCAGGGGCTGCTCGTCCAGGGACACCTGGAGATCATCTCGAAGGGATGTCTCCGCACATGGGCTCGAGGCGCACCACTCCACACAGTCCACGGGCGTTGTCCATGCGCATGCCTTCTCACACTGCTCCAGGAGGTTCCTCGCGTAGTCCAGGGTTAGCTCAGCGCCTTCTCGGCCCAGTTCTGCAACGGCGGCTGCAAGGTGCGAGGGGCAGGCACTCCATCCTAAAGACTCATTTATCGTAGCTTGTAGCTCCCTCATCTCAGTGTTGCTCCTACGCAAGCGGCCATCTGAGAGGATGGCCCAGACGATGGTTCCGAGAGAGCCAAGCCTGCTTACCTCCTCAGCTGCTCGCAGCAGCCGCACGTGGCTACGAAGCCGCTGCACCACGGCTTCGTAGAGGCGCTGCATGTAGACTTCACACTCCCCTCGCCGCTGCGACAGGGGCTCCCAAACAGGATCTGTGGATGGGAAGACTGCCTGCACTCACTCTTCGTCCATGTCATACATCTGCCACTTGCTGTACTGAATCAAAAACCTTTAAAGCTACCAATCAATCACAATCAACTCAGAGCAGCCGCGAACTCAAACCCTGCAAAAAGGCCGCCTTCATGCCCGCAGCGGCCTGGAAGAGGCGGCGCCATGCCTGGGAGGATGCCAGCACCGGCCTTCGTTCCTGCCATGGCCGAGACGACGCCCGGAGGCCCAAGTGGGATTTGCAGACTTTTTGGGGAGTCCGTCGGGTTTGCAGGGTTTGAGGCTTTGGCTTCAGTGTTGAGAGCGTTGCAGGTTGAGGATGCTGGGGCAATTTGGGCTGCTGCTGTTCAGTCTTCGAGAAGTGTTCACTTTTGGGTCTTCAGAGGGTGGGCCACCTTGGCCCGGCGAGCTCTGACACCAGAGTGGACTATCTTCTGAAGCAAACCGGTCATCAAAGACCCAGCTGTGGGATCCTTTCGCTGCCTATAGGTCAGCCTTCGGATGTAAGACCAAACTCGGAAACCCTAAACCCTACACCCTAAACCTAAACCCTAAACCCTAAACCCTAAACCCTGAACCCTGAACCCTAAACCCTAAACCCTAACTTCCTTGCGATTGTAGGTTTGGGGTCCTCGGCAGGGCTGCTGGCACGCGCCCAGGAAAGCCAAAGGCGGTTCCAGTCGTCCTTCATGCCTTGCCTGCGGACATCTGCAGAGTTGGGGGGGACTCGGCTCCTTAGGGTTTAGGGTTTAGGGTTTAGGGTTTAGGGTTTAGGGTTTAGGGTTTAGGGTTTAGGGTTTAGGGTTGAGGGTTTAGGGTTTAGGGTTTAGGGTTTAGGGTTTAGGGTTTAGGGTTTAGGGGCACCTCTCTACGTTCCGAAGGCGTAGGTACAGCGTAGCGGTGGGTATGTTCACAGGGGCTTTTCAGGCGTCTGTCTGGCAGCTCCCTAAAACCCGTCTCAAACCGAAGCTCCCGGCTCAATTTGGGGGAAGGGAGCGGGAAGCAGAGGAGGTTCCCATGCAAAACCTTAGCCCAGGGACAGTGCGACGCTTGGCTTCGGCAGACGGTTCCGGAGGTCACGGAACCAAGCGAGGAGAAGGCTGTCGGAAGACAGCTGGAGGAACCGCTTCAACTCCTGAGCTCGGCTACGCGGGTACTACCAGGGCCTACTCGGGGTGTGGTGCCCCTAAACCCTAAACCCTAAACCCTAAACCCTAAACCCTAAACCCTAAACCCTAAACCCTAAACCCTAAACCCTAAACCCTAAAAACCCTAAACCCTAAAAACCCTAAACCCTAAAAACCCTAAACCCTAAAAACCCTAAACCCTAAACCCTAAACCCTAAACCCTAAACCCTAAACCCTAAACCCTAAACCCTAACCCTAGAAGCCCAGAAGGAAGCCAATAAACAACTTCCGAAGGCACCTCCTCGGAGCCCTCCTTCGGCAGCTCGACCGTCTCGACCCCGGTGCCGCTGACGCAGGCGCAGGCGTGGGTCACCAAAAGGCCCAGGAACTTGACCCAACCCCAAATCAGAAGTGGCTGATTGAAGTCACCGCCTGGAAACTGCCGAAATTCGATGGTGGCCCGATCGCTCGGCTGAGCGATGCGCATGATGTTCAGCTTGCAGTAGCGCGTGCCGTGGCGCTCCATGATCAGCAAATCCCTGAGCAGCCAGTGCTCCAAGCTGGCGGCAGGTATATCGTCTGGCTTGCGGAAGCACGCACAGACCTCCGTGTCGTCGCTCAAGCTCTCCAGGGCCGACCAGGGCGTGGGGGGCTCGGCTTCGGCTTCGGTTGGTGCATCGCCCTCCTTGCCCCAAAGCAGCTGGAGGTCCTTGCGGGTGGGAGGCCTCCACAGCAGCTCTCCGGCCAACGACAGCTCCACGAGAGCCACGCCCGCAGGCAGCAGCAGACTTTCCTTCCCTCGCTCAGCCTTGGCATGCACGGGCCGCTTCAACCGCCAGAGCCCACCTTCCCCCAGCAGACTGAGAAGCAGCTCATCCTTCGTGAGGCACACACGGGAGCCCTCGAGGCAGGCGGCCCGGGCCTCAGGACTCAGGGACCGCGCAAAGGCCACGGCCTCATCGATCTTCGCAAAGAGCACTTCATCCGATGCTTCCGATGCTGGAAGGCCCTGCGCGCGCCCCAGGACCTCCCTCAGGTCCCTGCAGAAGCGGTTGCGCTGCCGCGTCACAGGAAGCAACAGCTCGTTGATGACGGGCTCAAAGCGCAGGTAGACCTTCATGATGGCGGCCACCTCCTCGACAGAGAAAAAGCTGGGATAGCGGCCCAAGTGGACGTGAATCCCAGTCGACTCATTGGTCTCTGCGCGCAGGGGCGGGCGACGCAAGGCGTGCGCCACATCGCAGAACAAGGTCACGTCGAAGTCCTGGAAGCCCATCCTCTTCGACACCAGCTCCACAGGGAAGGGGTTCTTGCCTTGGATGGCCCTACCAGACCCTCTGAAAAATAGTCTTAGATATGATCCTCTTAAACCCAATGAGGGAAAATATTAAATATCCCAAGGGCCTACCTAGTTGCCTTGAGGCTGTATGGAGCCATCGGCCGTGGTCGTCCACAGCCGGCCCCAGTCAGAGGCCTCGGCGGACACGAGGTGAGAGCTCGAGCGACACCTCTGGGCGCCGCGATCGGCGACAAGCTCTGAGAGCACCTGGGCCACAAGCCTGAAGAGCCTTAGGCTTTCATGGGCTTTCAGTCTGAGGACCTCTCAGCTCAACCATAAACTAAAACTTAAGCCCAGGGCAATATAGGGGCCTGAATAGTTAGAATAGGTTTTGGGGGGTTGTTGTAGTATCATCCTAAAGGGACCCGAAAGGAATTTATTATCAGTAATCCTTCCGACCCTTAAAAGTAGCTGGCCCAGGAGCTCCTGGGAGTCGCGCAGGGGCACCAGGCGGTCCGGCAGCAAGCCTGCCAGGTCTGGCAGGAAGCATTCCAGCTCCAGGCCAACGGAGAGCCTCTGGTTTCACCCTAAACCCTAAACCCTAAACCCTAAACCCTAAACCCTAAACCCTAAACCCTAAACCCTAAACCGTGTCCTGACCTAAATCTAGCAGATGTTTGACTATTCTGGGTGCAGCTCAGAGTGCTGCTGAGGACCCGGTAGTACTATGGGATTCCATGGACTGGAAGCCATCAGGCAAAGGTCCCTAAAGAACCCTAAACCCTAAACCCTAAACCCTAAACCCGAAACCCTAAACCCTAAACCCTAAACCCTAAACCCCCAACTTTCGCTCTGACCCAGGCCTCTTCTGCCCTTGCTCGTGCCAACGGAGCACCGCTTCCAGAGACTCGCTGCGGAAGAGCTTGGCGAGTGTCGTCTCTTCCATGGTCAGCCGCGAAGGCTCAAAACAAGCGGCTTACTAGGGTTTAGGGTTTAGGGTTTAGGGTTTAGGGTTTAGGGTTTAGGGTTTCGGGTTTCGGGTTTAGGGTTTAGGGTTTAGGGTACTATTTGCTTAAGAACCCCAAAAGAATAAACATGATGATCCCTGTATTACCTTTAATAAGGAAGAATAATTTCCTTTGTTCGGGGCTCTTAAGCAAATAGTGGCTTAGCTGATGGTCACTGATATGTAAGACACTTAATACGAGGTAAATGTAGCTGTGTCACATGCTGTCGGCATCGTTGTGATGGGCCTTCTCTGGCCCTTATTGACACTCTGCTGCTCACACTGAGAGCCCAGTAATGAGGGAGTTCGGCATCTTGCGGCAGGGGCCCCTTGGGGCTCTTCTTTTTTTGTAGACGTGACCCGGACTTCGACGGAGGTGTCAGGGCCAGGCTCCAAAGAAATCGGGATCGAACCAACCACAGCACGACAGTCTTACGAGGCCTTGGCTACGACCCTGCACACGACGGAAAAACTCGTCTGCAAACCACATGGGGCAGTCCTGCTGGAAGCCGGTCTGACTTTGGAGCGCGGCTAGCTCACGCAGGGCCCGGAGTCCGCGGAATGCAGACCTTGCAAGCGCTTTCTACTGCGGATTCTCGACGCCTCGATGCTCTCAACTCTTTGGGGCAAAGCTGGCCTACACCCTCTCAGTGACGCAATTGTCCAGGGGCACTGGCCCACTGAATGATACCCCAATGCCTCGCCTAAGCCGCCAGAACAAAGACTGGAGAAGCCCTCAACCGGTCCCCCGAAAGATGATCTCAGGCCCTCTCTCTCACATACACAACACCTACCGACCCTAGCCTGAAGCCCCCCAGAAAGATGAGGTTCGCACTCGAAATGTCAGGTTGATCCTGGTGCCCGGCATGCTACCGTGCGGCCTGAGTCTCCAAAGCGGTGGCTTCGCGCTCGGAAGGCTTGGAAGCGTCTTCATGAGACTCAGGCCGCTGGGTTTAACGCAAAGTCTGGCTACTCTTGAGATGACTAGAGACGAACCTATACTCCCCTTAGAACGTGAAAAAAAAATGTGTTTAATATCCTCTTGGGTTTTTATATAAACAAAAATAGAAAAAATCGTTCCCAAGGGGGCTATAGTAGATGAACCCGGGACAGATTTTTGAAAGCTGTGCATGTCGGGGTTCTGGATTGCTCTGGGCAGCACTGCCTGTTGGCAGAGCTTCGTCCGAGCTTCATGTTAAGGTTTAGGGTTTAGGGTTTAGGGTTTAGGGTTTAGGGTTTAGGGTTTAGGGTTTAGGGTTTAGGGTTTAGGGTTGAGGGTTGAGGGTTTAGGGTTGAGGGTTTAGGGTTTAGGGTTCATGCTGTGAAGGAGGAAGCGAGGCCCGGGCACACCATGAAGATATCGTTGCTGCATGGCACCACCTTGCTCTTGCATCTCTGTCAGGCTCATTCCGCAAAGAGCCCAATACCCCTTAATTAAGGAATATTCCTTAATTCATAATAAGGATCCCTTTATAATCTAAGCTATATTCCTTAATTAAGGGGTATTGGGCTCTCTGGGTCATTCACTGCAAGGGCATCGCTAGCCCAAACTCTGTGCCAGCTGCTTCTAACAAAGCGACATCGCTTCACATCGTTTTCCTTCCACCGCTTCCTCAAGCTATGATTGCGTTGAGTGCTACAAGCTTGGAAGATGTCGTACAGCTGAGCTGCGGAAGTTTAAAGTTGTGTCCGCCCTGCTGTTCACGTTTGCACTTCGCAGGCCCTTGCCTCACCACACTCTGCCATCTCCTGAGGCCCGAGCCCATGACGAACCAGGAGCCATCAGCCAGGGAGACCACCTCACCGGAACGGGGTTTAGGGTTTAGGGTTTAAGGTTTAGGGGTTAGGGTTTAGGGTTAGGGTCTAGGGTCTAGGGTCTAGGGTCTAGGGTCTAGGGTCTAGGGTCTAGGGTCTAGGGTCTAGGGTCTAGGGTCTACGTAGGGTCTAGGGTCTAGGGTCTAGGGTCTAGGGTCCAGGGTCTAGGGTCTAGGGTCTAGGGTCTAGGGTCTAGGGTTTAGGGTTTAGGGTCTAGGGTTTAGGGTTTAGGGTTTAGGGTGTAGGGCTTAGGGTTTAGGGTTTAGGGCTTAGGGTTTAGGGTTTAGGGTTTAGGGTTTAGGGTTCAGGGTTCAGGGTTTAGGGTTTAGGGTTTAGGGTTTAGGGTTTAGGGTTCAGGGTTTAGGGTCACCCGGATCGACCCAGGCAGCTCAGGCATGCGCCCACTTCAGCTTCTCGTCGCCCTTGTCCTGGCCGGAGGCCACCAAGGACCCAAGTGTCGAAGGTATAGGGAGGGGGTCACGACATGGGGGTTTACAAAAATAGGGGACCCCAATATAAATCCCCACATAGGGGGTTTCCCTTATAGTAGGGACCCCAAGAAGGTACCCCCTAATTTCGGAAACCTCCACATCACCCGTGACTGGCACAGACCGAGCATGCAAAGTCTTCAGCGCTGCCTGAATGACGAAATCTCGTGTCGCGCCAAAGCTGACCTGTGCTTGGGAAATGAGATTCGAATGCACATCAATGCTAGACAGAAAACCTACAGTCTAGAATAGACATCATGCCAGGAAGGCTTGAGTAGTAGAGTGGTGGAGATCTGTGTCCAGTGGCTTGAGAGTGCGGGGACATGCAAACTTCAGCAGCTATGGCAGAGGAAAGGGGCTGATTCTAGCATATGTTTGGGCGAAGTTCAGCACACGGCCATTATAATCTGCGCCTAGGATCTCTGCAAGTTTGATTCGCGTTCACGCACAAACCAATCGCACGAATTAAGTTAAAGAATCGCACTCTGAAACACCCTAAACCCTGCAGCAAATCCTAAACACTTGCAATCTTCGCCACTTGTTGCTGGCTGTCTTGCGTGCCACGTAACCGAAACGATCGGAGAGTCCCTGTCCAGGTCCGGCTCATTGTCCGCATGCATGCCGAGCCTCAGTGTACATACTGAAGTCCACCTCCACTTTCAGCTACAAGGGATTTAGGGATTATGGCTTGGGATTAGGGTTTAGGGTTTCGGGTTTAGGGTTTAGGGTTTAGGGTTTATAGGAACGGGGCCTTGAGCCTTGCAAAGTAAAGGATGACAAAATGTCCGCAAACCAGCAGAGTCAACATCTGTATATGTCCTTCAGCAGGTGAAAATGCTCCGTTGGCTTCTTGCATTAAACTGGTCTTTAGCAGTGAGATGACCCAAACGCGCATGAGCTCGACACGTACCACTGTTGTAGGTAACACCTACCCACTTCATGAGGACCTACAGTACGTCAGATAATGTTCCTAGTTTCTGGCAGGATTCCGGAGATGAGAGAGCTGCGCCAAGCGACATCAGTAACATGATGTTGTGCTTGCGCGAGCTTCTCATGCGTCCCCCCTCAGCATTGTACCGGAACGGAGGAGGTGAGCGCGCGGCGTATGGCGAGGAAAGTCGTATCGATTCATCTGCGCCGAGTTGAACACTACCTGTTCAAGCTCTGTTGTGGGCCTAAGCTACACTAGCACTTGGAACACAGACTCGTCTGCAGCAGAAACTCACAAAATGGATCTCAATTGAAGGAGATCTCAGTCCTTGCTTCTCGGGTCAATAGCTCTCTGCATGTCATGGTCCTCTCCATCGGGCCCCACCCGCACAGCATCCGAGCCTGAAGCCCTAAATGGAGTGTACTGAAAGCTCAACTATCCAGATTTTGTCTGTTCGGCTTCTACCTGAAGTCCTTCCATACTCAAATATGGAGCACAAAGCACATGCCGGGATAGATGCAGATGTTCGGCAAGGATCACGTTCGCACAGAAACTCTAGAACACCATGCCCTGCCCCTCTCCAGGCCTCCGGCAAGCCGCACTCCGCCAGAGCCGCCTCTGCCTCTCTAGATGTCGGCGTAGAAGCTTTCAGGGTGTCTGAAATATCAGTCGTTCCTCCTTGCGAGGCGTTGCTTGAGCTTTGTGTTTCGTCATATCACGACAGCACGTCATGATGTAGAGGCGTCGATGATTTTCTTCTTGTCAAGCACACCTTCGCAAACCGTACTTACATGGGCTGGCACGGCTTGGGACGGTTCGAGTATGGCCTTCGCGGTCCGAGGCATTGGTATGGTATGGTTTGCATGGTGTGGGAAGTGAGATCGCACTTGCATGGAGCCCATGGTGGCTCGTGCTTTAACAAGAGCCTAATCACCTCCACACATACTTTCTCATTTCTCAAGATCTCAAACTTAAAAAGCCCCTGAGAGTTTGGACCATGGCCTTCACGGCGCAGCCAAAAACAAAAAAGGAGCCCCACTACCTACAGCTACAAGCATTGTGCAGTGCAAATATGGCCGCCCTGGCAGCACACGGGCTTGAACAAAATGTGCGACAGATTCCGACTGGCCAACTTACTTGCAGCGGATTCAGCCGCGCAAGGTTGGGAGCGTGCCAAAGCCAAATCAAACTGCCACCTGGAATGGTCCTGAAGAATGATTCTTTGTGATGCGACGAACTCAATGGTCGGAAAGGTCGTTTGACACGACAAAACCCTTGCAACGACACCATCCACAGTCGGCCGAAACT